>CM041776.1:491027225-491050723 GCA_023374045.1 Limonium bicolor
GAAAAACTTAAAATTTTATGATTTTAGAATGGGTATATATTACGTATTTTTAAAACGAATCTTAATCATTAACAAAATAAATCTTCTTTAATAATATAATGTATCTTCTTCATTGACAAAATGAATCTTCTTTAAGATTAATTTTATTAAAATAAAAATTCACTTTAAGAAAAATAAAGTATTCACATTGTTTAATATGAAAGGTTCACTTTTGTTAAATGTAAAATTCACTATTGTTGAACATTTGATGTTCTTTTCTTAAACGAAAGACTCACTTTTCATTAAATAAAAAGTTCATATTGTTCTCGCATAAGTTTCGAACATTTGTTTCACTTCTTTTAAACTAAAGATTCACTTTTCTTAAACAAATATTTATATTATTCTCGCATAAGTTTGTGGTACAATTCATTTTTCTTAAACATAAGATTCACTTTTCTTAACTTAATGATTCACTTTTCTTAAATTTTTTATTCACTTTTCTTAAACGAAGTATTCACTTTTCAATAAATGAGAGGTTCATATTATTCTCGTATAAGATTCACTTTTCTTAAACCACAGGTTCATATTGTGCTCGCATAAGATTCAGTTTTAAAAACACAAAGGATTCACATAGTTTAATGGGATAGGTTCACTTTTCTTCAACAAAACATTTACTTTTTTTAAACATAAGATTGCTTTGCTTAAACAAAAAATTTACTTTTCAATAAAAGAAACATTCATATTGTTCTCAAATAAATATTTGAAGTAAGATTCACTTTTATAAAACATAATCACTTCTCAATAAATGAACAACAAAAAGATACCTTAAACCCTATTTTAATGTGGTTTGGCTATTAACCACCACTCAAGAAAAAATATAACCCTACCCCCATATACAACCCGAGGACGGTAACATTGTCGACGAACCCAACACCATTGAAGAAATTAACTCCGTTGAATAAGCTAAGAACCATCAAAGAAGCTAAGAACCATCGAAGTAGCTAATACAATTGAAGTAGGCTAATGTGGTTCGTTTATTAACCACCATGCAATAAAAAAAGATAACAATACCCACTATACAACCTTAGGTTGGATAATGTTATGAAAAAACTAGCCCTGTCCAAACACATAAAAATTATATATATTTATTTATTTTTGAAGTGAATCTTAATTCATATGTACATACAAAAAATATAAATTTATCAAAATATATTCATATTGTCTTATTTCGAATATGTCAAATAATGATAAACAACGATATACATTTTTTGTGATTTGGACTTATATATTATAAACTATAACACTTTAAAGCTTTACAAAAATACAAATATAGAAAAAAGACAAAAGTGGTGCCAACACCATCACCAGAGTCGAAAACAATATAGTTGAAAGATTTACTTAAACGAGCTATGTTTCTCTGTTTTTAAAATAATATTAATCATTTTAGTTTATAATAATTAAATATTAATAAGTAAAACAAGTATAGGTTGCCCTATTAAATTACACAATATAAAAAAAGGTGTCTAATTAGAAAAATTATAAAATATTTTTTTATTTGTATAATACTACTATTTTATTTAACAAAAATAAAATTATTTACTCTAACTTTTAAAATAAATTAATAGTATAATTTTAATATGACCAACCTCTTTAAAATAGTGAATAACTTTCTGTTAGTCATTTCGTTAAAAGCAATACTTCCTCATTATTTGACTCCAAAATAAAACTAATATATTAAAAGTTAATATAGATTAGTACATAAGAGTGAATAAATAATAAAAATAGTGGGTGCAATGGAAACAGGCTCTGTTTATGCCGTATTTGTAGGATCAAATCTCAATATGATCACAAATTAATTTTGATTAGGGACAAACGACGCTGTGATCATTAAAGACATGATTTTGAAGTTACTAATAATAACCAAGGGGTGTTTAGATATTTTCTGTAAACCTTAATAAAATAGAATTATCTCAAATCTATGATTTGATTTTTCACATCACATAATCCTGGGTGATTAGATTAGATGGGTTAAATAAAATCCAATCCGCAACTGATTTTACCAGTATAGCTACAGATTTACCTCTATCGATATCAACCAATGAACTCTTCTTTCAGCTATCACTTTCAACTTCATATGCAAGGAAAATTGATGATATATGGAGATGATACAGGTAGATGTACTATTACTTATTGGGCGGCCGGTAACCCACATAAAAGCAATCAAGAATACATATTAGATCGCTTGCTAGCTGTCGGCAAGGTAACAACAAATTACATATAGAAATGCATCCATTCTTATGATTAACTTAGGCATGTAGCTCCTATTCATTTACGGTATGCCTTGCTGCTGTGGGGAAGTGAAACACCTTCTATATATATGCCTCAACCCAGTAGTGGGCGCGCCGAAGGGTCCGGACAAGCAACTATTATATGCCATCTCAAAGTTATTTTTACTGTTCTTGTTATTTTTGCTTCCTTTGTAACTCGGCGAGAAAGGCACTTTGCCATAGTATTGCCATTATATAACTGGTCTAACCAGTCAACTATCAAAAAAAAAAAATCAACACATTTCCTCATCTTTCTCAGCCATTAAACTCTTAATCGCTATCACCGAACGGGACTAATAAGGTCCTTTGTATCTATTTATTCCTATTTTTGGGGCCCTAAGTTAACCGATTGAAAAGGAGAGCGTTGGTCACTCTATCTAGATTCATTTTATCACAAAGATTTGCCTTTTGTTTACAAGGAAAACGCTACGTGGAAACGTCTACATCGCATTGCATTTAGAATGCACTCCACTTGGGTACAGCTAGCGTGCAGAAATTTGCTGTAAAATCTACAGGTTTCACTTTAAGAGACAATTAACAACTGTCCCCCTTTCTATTGTATTTATTGCTAAAGACAGAATACTTTTGGGAAAGTCATACATACTCACTATAAATCTAATCCTCCACCTACGCTAGCTAGCTAACACTGACGTCCTAACTGCTATACATATTTGCTGGTATTACTGATTGCTAGTACTAGTTCTAAGTCGACACCACTTGACACGGCGAAACTCAAATATAATGACACCCACTTTTCCGTGCTACTAGATGCCTAGGACTTTTATGTCTGTTAGTGGGCAGCTTGTGATATTTTTCTTTTTTGGTTTGGGTCTGTACTGGATGACGAGGTTAGGGAACTATGCAATTGAATAATTAGTTGTACTTTTCATTCTGCTATGTGTTTAGGTTCTTCGTTTCCACCACAACCCATATAAGTAAGCGGTCTATATTTATTGTCGCTGGTGTGTAACTTAACTCTATAATACAATTTAATTGTGTTCAAGAAAAAAAAAAAAAACAACCGGTCAAAGATAGTACTTATTTCATCTCAAAGTTCAATCTTTATAATCTTGTCACTATAACATCTGAAAATTCTCATCCAGAAAAAAGGCATTCCAATATTCAATTATTTGAAAGACCATCTTACCTAAAATTCTTATTCATGCAGTTTGAAGTCTCGTTCAAAGATGTTAGCTAGTAATTGAGCATCGAAGTTTCTTTTGTTCATTCTTTTATAAGTAAGGCATACAACGCTAAGATATAGCAAAACTGACAACTCATCAAAGCACCGGTTCAATGCTACATACCTTAGGACTAGATTATTGTTAGGCTTTTTCGAAGACTAGATTATTGTTAGTTGGATGCATTGTGAGTACCAATTTTTAATTCATTTTACTATGAAACCCATTAACTTTATTAGTAAGAGTGTGTTTGGATTGATGATAAATTAATAGTGCTACATGAGGTCAATTAACTTCGATTCGGAAAATTTTCACCAATATATATCCTTTTGGGAAAAAAATTACGTGGAAGTACCAAATGGTGGCACGGAAACTCCACCAAGACAGTGCTGCTTCTGAAAAACGACCAGAAACAGCGCTGCCCTGATGAAATTTTTGACTAACACTAGTGGAAAATAGGCCTATTTCGGCGGTTCTAAACCGCCGAAATGGAGGCCGCCGAAATAGCTGTGTGATCCAATTTCAGCGGTTGTTAGCTAGGAACCGCCAAAATAGGCGTGTTTTTAGAACAAAAAAAACACAGCTATATCGGCGGTTCCTAGCTAACAACCGCCGAATTAAGTGTAATTTTTTTTTAAAAAAAAATTGTTACTGTTACCCCGTCTTCATCCTCGCCAATTAGGGTTGCGAAATTACGGTGAGCGCAGCGTTGTTCGCCAGTTCGGGTTGCAAAATTAATGTGAGAGGCATAATGAAGAGAGGCGCACTGTTCCTTGTTCTCCAGTTGCAAAATTAATGTGAAGCATGTACAGGAAGAGAATGAATATATTCGCAGACACAAAGAAGAGAATGAAAACACAGAGCATGTATGCATTCTTTTCTCACCATAGGGAACAAGATAAGTTCGAGTATATTACCGGTTCGGAGTAAACAGCGCCCGTCTTCAATTTGGTGAGTGAGATGCAGCAGACGGAGGCGCAGACGGAGGCTCAGACGGAGGCTCAGACGGAGGCTCAGACGGAGGCTCAGACGGAGGAGCAGGCGTGAAGAGAATGAAGAGGGAGGCGTAGACATGAAGAGAATGAATGGGGAGGCGCAGACATGAAGAAAATGAAGGGGGAGGCGGAGGCACAGACATGAAGAGAATGAAGAGAGAGAGAGGAAGCGTCGGGAAAAAAGGCAGAGGCAGGCGCGACTTTTATAAAATTTTGTCTATTTCGGCGGTTCTTAACTAGGAACCGCCGCAATAGACTAAAAAAACCGGGAATACGAAAATTTGAACCGAGACGACTCTATTTCGGCGGTTCCTAGATAAGAACCGCCGAAATAGGTCTCTTTATTTTACACATACAATAATCGACGACCCTATTTCGGAGGTTGCTAGCTAAGAACCGCCGAAATAGGTGTCTTTATTTGCACGGAAAAGTTTTTGGGGACCTATTTCGGCGGTTGTGAGAACAACCGCCGAAATAGGGGAGCCGAGATAGGCGTTTTTTGTACTAGTGTAAACCGTCTAGAAATAGTGTTGCCATGATGTGGTTTTTAGTCAAATCAACTAGAAGCCTCACCAAGGCAGCGCCGTTTGGGTGCCAATTTTTTATTTCATTTTCAATCAGTTTGTACGATGCTTAAATGGTCTATGAAATCGATCAAATTTCATAAGATGATAGTCAAACAGTTATACTTTGGACCTATGTAATTGGCCAAGCGTTTTGAACTCATATAGAGCCCACACGACTTCATGGAAATGACATTAGAGTTAGCTGTTTTCTGAATTTTTATAAACATAATGGTTTTTTAACAACTTTTGATCTGTTTGTGCGATGCTTAAACGACGGTCTTTGAAATTGATGAATTTTTGTAAGATAGTAGTCAAACAGTTATACTTCGTAGCAATGCCATTGGCCAAGCGTTTCGAACTCATACGTGACCTACACAACTTCATGAAAATTACACCATAGTTAGTTAATTAAACCCTATTCATTATGTTTTTTTTAATGAACATTGGTACTTCTCATTAGAACAAAATAGTTAGTATATGTTCAAATTACAATAGCCCTTCTCAAGCTTAGTGGCTTGGATTAGTCTTAAAGACATAAACTGATTACATAATAGAAGTCTAATAGAGGAAAAAAAGTTCATTAAATCAGAGATTTCTATATGCTTGTTGGTGATATGGTGGGTGTCGTTGTTGATATTGTTCATAACTTGTAGAGCATCATGCTGGTTGATCAACACCATGATCTTGGGAATTCTTCTCATGATCGCTTCTCTAAGGCCATGAATAATAGTATCAATCTCCGCATGTTGACACTCCTTCCTTTTGAAAGCCATCAAAAGGTCCCATGATGAGTCAAAATAACTCCACTAAGGATCAATAGGGATCCAACTTTCCTGTAACAATAAGACAAAACATAATATTCATCTTGAATGGTAGGAAAAGTGAGATTGTTGTCGATGGTCGGGCTGTGATTCTTCATTGAAACCTGATATGCTTTGATGAAAGCCATATTAGGTTCAATACATTCAAATATAGGAAAATTTGGGTTATGTCTTATTTGTTTTTTGACATCATAAATGGCCCAAATCAGATTGGCTACCTCAGCCAATTTGCTTTTAGACCAACCAAGGGAGTTTTTAATAAAACAATCCTGAATATCCCCTTCCACGAAGTGTGGAAGATTATTTTTGTTAATAATTCCTTACCAAAAGTCTTTAGTTGACCAACATTGAAATAAGCTATGTTGATCAGTGTTTGTCATACCGCAAACAGCACATTTGTTATTGCCTTTAATTCTTCTAGCAATGTTTGCCAAATCCGAGATGATTTAATGTAAATTTTCAGTAGAATAATTGCACTCTAGGGGGGGGGGGGGAGTAGACGAGAAAGATTAATTAGAGGATTGAAGCTATGGTGGAGGTTGCTAGAGGAGGATGTCTCAATTTCATCATTCCGAAGAAGATGATAGCCAATTTTGACTGTGTATTCACCAGATGGGGTGGATATCCATCTCCAAGTGTCCAGGGAATTCATATCAATGGGTGTACTATTAATAGCTTCATGATCAACATTTAGGAAGATCTAATGAGGGGGATGTTCCACTCGTTACCTTCTATAGTTATAAGTTGGTTGACCAATTGAATCTTAGATTAAGAGGTTTGGGGGTAATGGGTCTACTTGGATAAGTGGCTTGTATTCAAGGAGAGTCCCAAACCTTTGTGTCCTTCCGAGTTCCTATCACTCTAGTAGTGCCTAATTTAATAAGTGCAATGCTGGAGAGAATTAACTTCCATATAGGGCTGTCATTGGGATCGGAGATCACTTGCTGAATTCTAGTTTTGGGGAAGTAGAGGGTTTGAAGAGATTGGCTACCCAGGGTATCATGGTTATTCAGGATTCTCAAAACTTGTTTAGCTAGAATAGCTTGATTAAAAGCTTCGATCTGCCTAACTCTCAATCTTTCTTTATCAGGATGTTTGCACACTGATTTCAAGTTTTTCAAACACATATATTTTTTCTCCAAGTTACTAGGCCACCAAAATTGGGCACATATGGAATTCATTTTGAATATAATATGGACGGGAAGTTTAAACAAGGATATTGTGAAATTTGGCATTGCTTGGGGGACACTCCTTAGGGGAATAGATTTGGCTGCTTGTGTCATAGGTTCTTTGCATCCCATCACCCTTTTCCTAAGGCTTTCTAATAAAAATACAAACATTTCATTTTTTTTTCATCTTACTTTAATAGGAAGACCAAGGTATTTACCAAAGAAAGGAACTACTTGAACATTCAGTCTTTGGGCTATAACAGTTTTGTCTATTATAGGGATTTTTGGCTGAAAACAATTTCTGATTTTTGGAAGTTGATATTGTGGCCTAAAACGTTCAAAAAATCGAAGGTGATATTAGACAGAAAAGATAACATTAGGAATTGTTTCTTGGCCGTTAAATACGATATCATCTGCAAAGGCAAGGTATGAGATGATTGGGGCTTGTTTTGTTAAGGACATGTCAACATTATTTTTGTTGGCAACAGCAAAGTTCAGAGATCTGGTTAAGGATTATTGGGCAATGATAAAAAGAATGGGGGAGATAAGTGATAAGCCTCAAACTTATCATATTTTATAGGTTAGAATTGTAAGATTATTAGTCAAAATAAGGATAGAATAGTTAGTATTTATATTATTTTATATATAAAGTCCATTTTATATGTTCAGACTTATGTGTGGTGTATTTTTTATGTTAAGAATAAACTTTTGACCAAATGACGAGTTTTGCCGGACATGATGCCGGAAGTTCAACTCACGACAAGAGTATGGAGCAGAGCAGAGGTATTGCCGGACACAGTGTCGGGTATTCCCTAGCCGGACACAGTGTTGGGTATTCCCTAGCCGGCACCAGTGAAAAGTCACCTTGATTCATCATAAGATAGTAGTTAATTATCGTGACTGGTGTTGGGTATGGTGTCGGGCGTCCCTTGTCCAGCACAAGCATCATTTCACTAATTTGGCGGTTTAATTCACTGTTATAAAACACGTGGTGTCAGGTACTACTGATCCGGCATGACTCCCGACACACAAGAGAAATTGAAGTCTATAAATAGACTCAAGGTCTAAGGCTTCAAACACACTTCAACACTCCGTACACTCCACTCATACTCCACAATTCGCATCCATCCCAAGTGTTGGTGTCAATTCTACCAAGGAAGTTCTGCGCATCCATTCGCGAAGGGAAGACGAGATTTCTGGCGAGTTAAGGCTATGACCAATTCCCTTATCCTCTTTGTATTTCTTCTTTTATTTGTATAGATGGTTAAGTAGAATTCCTTGTTATCCTTGGTTAGGGATGATCTTCTTTGTAAAACATTTATGATCATTAATAAATTTGCAAGTTTTAAACTAAGATTTTGATCTTTGTGCAAAGTGGAATAAGTTCGCTACTTGTTCTTCTTATCTCAAAATTCTAATAAAATTGGTTGAGGAATCTTAGTGGTCTTTAACTTTGTTGTTTTATGGATTGGGCAACAAGACTTAAGATTTGGAATTAATCTATTTATTCTCCACTTTCTTGTTCATTTTTTGGCATAAAATTTGCTGGATTCGATAATGGATTATGAGTGTTTTGTTTCAAACCGAACCTGGAAGACAATATTGACATTTTGACATTGCCGGATGCAATGCCAGGTGTCTGGTGCCCGGCGCACTCAAAGTTCTTGAATGTGCCATGCATCCTATGTCTGACATGACATCTGGCGTGTTCAAAAGTTGATTAATTCGAGACTTGCTAATTTGAATTTGTGATCATACTTGTTCTTATGTTGATTATTATCCCGAATCAAGGATAGTTCATTGTAAATATCCCTTTAGATAGATTATTAGATAGTTGTTATAATTTGAATTAATATTCATTTCCCCCCCTTTTATAATTGGCAGTTACTAGGATTAGGACTAATTTTCAACTAAGTCCCTTGGGTTCGATACCTTTGGTCGTAATTTACTTACGCCTTATTCCAACCAGGATTTTTGCTACTCGTAGTAGAGTTGTAGGATTCTTTTATTCATTTTTGTATATAATCTTCCCTACCAAATTCCTTGTTAGCAAAATGGTGCCGTTGTCGAGGACTTAGAATTAGTCCAAGTCCTAAAATTGGTAATTGCCCTATTTTTTATTCTTTATTCTTTTATTCTTTGATTCATTTATTTTTCTTTCTTTTTAGTTGAACATACCGTGCGTGATGCCGGGTGTTGTAATCTAGCACATTCGGAGGAAGTCTGACGCCGGAAACGATACTTCTGACACTCTACCTGGTATGCTTCAATTCTATTTTTCTTTTTGGTGTTATATTCGTAAAGTGTTAAACTTATTTATTATTCATTTTAATTTTATAATTCCTTCATTATTCATTGATTTGTTCATTTTTTTTATTCATTTATATATGCCGTGCATGACACTGGGTATGGCAATTCGGCAAATGCGGAGGAAGTCCGATGCTGGGATTCTTACACCTGGCACATCATCCGGCACAGTCATAAACTTTATGATGATTTTATATATCTCTTTATTCTTTGTAAAAATACTATAATGTCTTGTTTTGCTCCTCCTGAAGTTATATAGGCATTTCTAAGGTGAATGCTTCTCGGATCGTGTAGTCTTCCCGAAGATTTAGCCAATCACGGTCCTGAAATCGAGAAGACCTTTCTTCGTTCTCTAAAACAACAAAGGAACCAACAAAATGCACCCCCTACACAAATAAATCAAATACCGAAGGTGAAATGGCAACTCCCACCATCCGTAATATCAATAGGCCTTCTAGTCAAGGTCAGAACCCCGCTATCAACCTCCCTCACCTTTCACCGCCTGAGTATGATGAGTGGCAAAAACTTAAGCCATATCATCGAATTCGCTGTGTGAAGGAATTGGGCATGTTCGATGGTTCAAGCCCGGATGAGGCCTTGCTGCACGTGACTAAATTTTTGCAGCGCATCAATAGCCTCACCGCCATAAATGTTGTCCTACAATACGCACAACTCTCTCTCTTCCCTCACAGCGTCACAGGGGCTGCCAGCAAATGGTACCACAGTCTTACCCATAGCACCATTTCCACATGGGATGACATGACAACCAAATTCTATGATAAATTCTTACCACCAAGTCACACCCTTGAGATGGTCCCCGAGATATACAATTTCAAACAACCAGAATTGGAGAACATCTGTGAGACTTGGGACCGATTCAAAGGGTTGCTCCGAACATGTCCTCACCATGGCCTCACCAAGGAACAACTTTCCCAGTTGTTCTATAAAGGATTGGTAAACCAATGCAAAACCATGATATTGTCCTCCCTTAGTGCAGATGTCCTAAAAAAGCCAGGAGATCAATTTCTGAGTGGGATTGAATCCCCCTGTGAAGAAATTTGAGACTGGGCCACCGGTGGATCAAGGGGTGGTACCCCAGGCTTATACCATGTGGGCGATACTGACAATAAATTTGAAAAATTAATGAAAAGTCATTAGGAGTTGTTGGAGAGTAATGCCCAGCAATCGACGAAGGTAAGTGCCCTGCAGAAAGTTGTGGAGAAGTTGGCAATGAATATCCTTCCTCATTAGGCAAATGTGGTTAGCGCATGACCACATTCTCAGCAATGCCATGAATTGCAAGACTTTAAGGCATCTAAGGAAGTAAAGTATGTAGGCAACAATCAAGGGTTGCGGCAGCCCTAGCAGCATGGTACCCAAATCACTCAGAATTTCCAAAACCATGCTGGTTTTCAAGGAGGTCAAAGGCAATTCTCACAAACTCCTCAAGGTGGAGTCCCTTCAAACCGACCATCCCAACCCACATTGAGTTCAGAAGCCGAGATGGTAGAATTGCATGATATGATGACGACGCTAATGAACAAATCTCAAGATGCACACGAAGGGATCTCGACCCTTTGCAAGGAGCATAAGTCATTGCAGTAACAATCGCAACAACTTCTTGCTCAGCCAAGGCCACCAGGTCAGCTCCAGTCCCAAACTCACCTTAATCTGAGGGAGCATGCAAAGTCCGTCACCATTTATCCCAGCATCTCTAATCATCCCGCCACATAGCAAAAGGCCAAGTGTAGGGCCCCCCTCTCACATCCAGTCTTCTTTACCCCAGGGGAGTCCTTTCTTTCATAATTCTTTTAATTTTCTTTCAGTTCTTTATGATATTTTTATTTTACTTTATTTGAACACTAGGGACAGTGGTCCTGCCAAGTGTAGGGTAGGGGTCCCCTCTAAAATTATTCATAAAAAAAACGAGTTAGTATATATAATAACATGAAGTTTATTGACACTAAGCTTTTTGCATGTCCTTGATAAAGTGAGATTAAGGAATGATAAATGGTTGTTCTCTCAAGAAGTAAGCTTTCTAATGACTTTTAGATTTCTATTTTAACTTCATGACTCTCTTTATTAACATTACTCATATTTTTATCTCTGATTTACTTCTGGGTAATGTTTGTCTTCCTTTCTTTTTCAAAACAATGAAAATTATTTTGGGTGAAAATCTTAAATAGGGAATGTGTATATAAAAAAAAGAAATATAAAAATATATATAAAAGAAAAAAGTATATATAAAAAATGAAGCATTATTCGATGAGGTTGCAAAAATTACCTCAGACTAAAGTAACACTCGAAAGTTTTTCCTTTTGTTTTGTTCCTAAATTCTCCATTCTAAATAAAAAAATCATGGTCAGATTCAGAAACCATTGAAAAATAGGGCTGAATCATGGAAACTATTGATGAGGGTCTTGGTCATATTCAGAAACCCTTGGAAACCAGGACTGAGTATGGAAACCAGAAAAAGGGGAGGCTATAAATCCATTATGCAAAATAGCCTAAGAGTTTTTGATCGTTTTTTGGAATTGAATATTTTATTTTATACTCATTAGTATGTTTTTGATGGAATAAAGAAGATTAAGAGATGCTTGTGAAGTAGAGTCACGTAGTTGGAATTGTTTTATCAAGTTGTCATTATTATGGTTATTTGTTATGTGCACAAGTAGTTACTCTTTACTGATTAAGTTTTGCTCGAGGACTAGCAAAAGGTAAGTGTAGGGCCTTGATAAGCCTCAGACTTATCATATTTTATAGGTTAGAATTGTAAGATTATTAGTTAAAATAAGGATAGAATAGTTAGTATTTATATTATTTTATATATAAAGTCCATTTTATATGTTCAGACTTATGTATGGTGTATTTTTTATGTTAGGAATAAATTTCTGACCAAAGGACAAGTTTTGCCGGACATGATGATGGAAGTTCAACTCACGGCAAGAGTATGGAACAGAGCAGAGGTACTGGCCCGACACAGTGCTGGGAATTCCCTAGCAGGCACCAGTGAAAAGTCACCTTGATTCATCAGAAGATAGTAGTTAATTACCGTTACAAAACCGACGGATACTAGGTATGGTGCCGGACGTCCCTTGTCCAACACAAGCATGGTTTCACTGATTTGGAGGTTTAATTAACCATTACAAAACACGTGGTGACGGGTACTACTGGTCCGGCATGACTCCCGAAACACATGAGAAATTGAAGTCTATAAATAGGCCGAAGGTCTAAGGCTTCAAACACACTTCAACACTCCATACACCCCACTCATACTCCACAATCCGCATCCATCCCAAGTGTTGATGTCAATTCTACCAAGGAAGTTCTGTGCATCCATTCGTGAAGAGAATACGAGATTTCTAGCGGGTTAAGGCTATGGCCAATTCCCTTATCCTCTATGTATTTCTTCTTTTATTTGAATGGATGGTTAAGTAGAATTCCTTGTTATCCTTGGTTAGGGATGATCTTCTTTGTAAAACATTTATGATCATTAAT
Source organism: Limonium bicolor (assembly GCA_023374045.1). Taxonomy (NCBI): domain Eukaryota; kingdom Viridiplantae; phylum Streptophyta; class Magnoliopsida; order Caryophyllales; family Plumbaginaceae; genus Limonium; species Limonium bicolor. Next base: position 491,040,069 of record CM041776.1, read on the forward strand.
AAATTTGCAAGTTTCAAACTAAGATTTTGATCTTTGTGCAAAGTGGAATAAGTTCGCTACTTGTTCTCCTTATTTCAAAATTCTAATACAATTGGTTGAGGAATCTTAGTGGTCTTTAACTTTGTTGTTCTATGGATTGGTCAACAGGACTTAAGATTTGGAATTAACCTATTTACTTTCCACTTTCTTGTTCGTTTATTGGCATAAAATTTGTTGGATTCGATAATGGATTATGAGTGTTTTGTTTCGAACCGAAACTGGAAGACAATAATGACATTTTGACATTACCGGATGGAATGTCGGGTCCTTGTGCCCGGCGCATTCAAAGTTCTTGAATGTGCCGTGCATCCTATGTCTAGCATGACATCCGGCATGTTCAAAAGTTGGTTAATTCGAGACTTACTAATTTGACTTTGTGATCATACTTGTTCTTATGTTGATTATTATCCCGAACCAATGATAATCATTGTAAATATCCATTTAGAAATATTATTAGATAGCTGTTTTTATTTGAATTAATGTTCATTTTCCCCCCTTTTTGAATAGGCAATTACTAGGATTAGGAATAATTTTCTACTAAGTCCCTTGGGTTTGATACTCTTGGTCGTAATTTACTTACACTTTCTTCCGACCGGGATTTTTGATACCCGTAGTAGAGTTGTAGGATTATTTTATTATTTTATTCATTTTTGTATATAATCTTCCCTGCCAAATTCCTTTTTAGCAATAGGGTCTTCTTGTTTAATGCCCCTTTGTTGATTAAACCTCTGACCTGAAGAACCATTGATGATTGTTGCTCCCTTGACAAAAGTAACACCATTCATTACTAGGTTTTTCCACTAATTAGGAAATCCCATAGCTGAGAGAATTTAGTAAGGAAAGACCATTCTAATTTATCGTAGGCTTTGCTCAAATCCAAAGATGATGGAACTCTGGCTAGGATTACATTAATTATCTGTGATAAGTCTATCCTTTACAAAACCAGAATGGTTATTGGAGAAGATAAAGAGGGGATATTTTGGATTCTATTCGCTAGCACTTTAGTAACCACTGTATACACAAAGTTACAACAGGGAATTGGCCAGAATTTGACCAGAGAAGTTGCTCCATGTTCTTTAGGAACAAGAGTGATGTAGTAGTCATTGAGTTTTTATTTATGAATTTATCATGTCTAAGTAGTCATTAGAATTTTAGCTTGATATGGACAACTAGTTTATTATTTTGCTTCATGAGTTGTTAAATACAAATTCTATAGATATTGTACTTATTGTAACACCCCGTCCAAAGCCAATCGTGGTTATCGCAAACTTAACACTTAATCAAAAACATCACAGCGGAAATAACGAACACCGGGACCTTGCCACGGTCTGATCATTAGAATATACCAAACCTTAAACCGATTTACAACACTTGTCCAAAATACACGACCAACCATAATACCACCAACCAACCGAGTTTAAGTATCCAAGTCATAAACACCAACTTACATCAGTTTAAATATAAATAGACGGGCGCACAAGCGCAACCCGTGCTCAAAATAAGTAACCCATCCTAAGTCTGACCGCTCCTACTCTCGTGGTGCGACTTCATGGGCCTCTTACCTGCAAGTGTAAAAACGGCCCCCAAAGGGGGTCAACACGAATGCTGGTACTACCCTCTCGTGGCCCCCAAGATAACGGGGCTACGACGACTAATTGTCGATAGCATGGAAGTTATTAGATACACAAGCATAATATGAAGTGCAATAAACAACCATCCACAAATTAACATACTTAGTCCATACACAATTGAACGACACAAGCGTTCCCTTAACAAATGGGTTAGTAATAACCTCCTCCAAATCTGATTCCTCTTACCCTCAGTTCTCCTTAACTTACCTCAGTCTTAACCTTATCTTAACCTCAGTATACAAACCGTTCCTAGAATGGGAATGGTTGTAGCTTAACTCAAACTTAGGATTTAGGTGATCCTACCGCACCATCTTAATGCCACCTACCTTGGACGGGAGTCCAGTGTAGCTGAGCCTGCAACCGACTCTAGGCAACGAGTCCAAAGACAAGTCCTCAAGCGGAGGGCGGATCTGATTCAGATACCGACTCCCTTTCCTTAGCATGCATGACCGGAGTCAGTCCCGGGTTCCTCACTCCCCCCTTAAGTTCCAGTTAGTGAGAATCTTACAAACCATGTGTTAGTTAAACCTTAACGGGTATTAACCAACAGATACCAATACTTAACTCCTTTTCTTAACTCAATAAGTACTGAACTTAGTAAGTAACAATCTCAAGTCTCGTGGGTTAGTGTAAAGAAAACACATTCACAACGAGAACAAGTATTACCGGTTGCATGCTTTATCTTGTCTTAATCATAGCAATAAACAGATAGCACACAAGCCGAGGGACACCTCGTTAGCAAGCAGGTCACAAGAAAGACTGTACCGTTCACCGTCGGCGACCGTTGGGTTTATCTCCTTCCAAGTCCCAATTCACAAGTCCTAAAACATTCATTCAGTTTTAGGTTATTATTCAACTCAACTTAATACAGTTACTTAACCTTCCTAGACACCAACTTTTACCCATTGTTTTTCACTAAGCCTTATGGTTTTTAACTTAACTTCTAAGTGCATCATTTCTTCATTATCTATTACATTTGTTCACCCACTTAATAACTATTACACCCTCCAAACGTGCCCTTAATAACCTTATAACATCAATACCTAATCATCCCCATCATTTCCTAACATTTCCCAAGCTTAAACATGATTTTTAAAGTGGTCCGGGACCTTATCCTCAACCTAAGTCCCGGACCTATACTTAGTTCAAACTCTCGGCTATTTTAATGTGGTGGTCCGGGACTTTGTATAGGACTTAAGTCCCGGACCAATGCAAGCTAAAATCCTCGGGGGTAAATTAGGGGGTGGTCCGGGACTTCTTACAAAACTTAAGTCCCGGACCCTATGGTTGAAGCAACTCTCGGCATGAATTTTAGGTTGGTCCAGGACTTCACCCTGGACTTAAGTCCCGGACCAGCTACAGATTTCTTTCTTTTGCATTGTTCTAAGTGTTGTTACACTTGTTCTCTTCATCCATAAATCACCCAAACTTCACACATGATCTTAGGCATATTCTAATACCAAAATAACATCCTAAACTTGCCCATCTCCATCTCTAGCCTTATAACCCAATTCCTTACATAATCTCTCAACACTTGTAATATTTTCCTTAGGTGTTCTAAGTGGTGTTTCTTTCCTATCATAACCACTATGCCAAAATGTTTCCTCACCACCATAACATCATCTCCCAAGCATCTTTCCCCATCTAAGTTCCTTTATGTAACTACATGAAGTTTCTTCACACAAGTTTGTTCCTTCTCCTTTAACACATCACTTCCTCTTCTCCTAACAAGATTGCATATTTCCTAAACACATTCTCAAATTGCCTTTGGTGCATACCAAAACATTCTTTTGATTCCTAGATCCTCCATGATGATGCCTAAGTCATTCTAACTCACAAGAACACCTTAAACTCACTCTTTTTTCTTCGAGACAACCTCTAAAACTTCCTAGTACAACCCTAGTCATGAAATTTTCTTAGAACATCTAAAACACTAAGTTTCTTCATCAAATTTTGACATGGGTTCTCTAGTATATTTTTACACCGAAACACTTGGGTTTTCACCATCAAACAACCTAGATCACTCAAATTCTCATTACATCATCTTAACACACAATTTACACCAAAACTACACCACATCATCATATAGTGTAATAATTTAAAATGCTTGGCACTTAGGCCCTTAAATGACAATAATCTTAACCACTGAATTTCCACATATATTTGCCTTTGACATGCGAATACACACAACAAGGCTCCCATTGAAATAAAATGCTTCTTGTAATTCACCTCAATATTGTTTAACTATCTCTTTTCTCATTGGCTCCTTAGTCACAAGTTCTCAAACATAGTCATTGTTTCTCCTAGGTTATATATAGCCCTTTTCTAATGTAAACCCTAAGCTACACTCATCATATACCTAAATCCCATCCCTTATTGCATTAAACACCTTAAGGTAAAACATTTACCTTGTTCTTTTTCAAGCTTCACAAACTTTCTTCCTTAGATTTTTCCTTGCTCAATCTCGGTCACCAAATCAAGTTCTCCTTGCCAATGTTCTAACCAACATTCAATGACTCCAATGAGTACTAAACAACACACTAACCTTAAGGAATAAAACCTAGGTTAAAAATGTGTTTTAAGGTATTAAATTGATTGTTTTACCTTGGTTTCTCAAGACAATATAGGATATGAGCAAAGAAGGACCTCCTTTATCCTTTGGAGAGTAGAAAACAAGCTAGAACAAGGCATACAAATGGAACCCCATGAGTATAGATTTTCGGTTATGGAGAGAAAATAATGGAAACCTAGATTTTCTTACATATTCTTTACCTTAAGAGGATGGAGAAGCTAATGGAGTCTCCAAGCTTGAGTTTCCCCCTCTAATGGCGGTTTGCATTGGCACCAAAATGGAGCTCTTGAAGTTTTGGAAAGATAGAAAGGAAGAGCTTGAGCTAACTAAGAAGAATATGTAATTTGTTTTGGTTTTGGAGCTAAAATGAGTAAGTAGTAATCAAAGGAAGATGAAGCTAGCATGGAGGTTGTTCTTCACGTTGGAGGAGAAGAGAGGAGCAGCAAAAAACCGATGGGAACAAGAGAGAATGAAGAGGTGAGGAGAGAGGTAAGTAAAGGTGGGATATTTATGTTAAAGAAAATAGTACTTTTACTTTATCTCTTATTTTCTTTTCTTATTTGCTCATATGGTGAATCATCACCTTAAAAACCGGCCACCCCCTTCTTATTAAGCTAGTCATGGTCTTGTTTGACCAACTAACTAAGCTTAATTGACTAAAGACTAAACTAGTCACTATTTGGTTACTATTCATAAATTAGTGCACATAATTGTGAAATTTTTGATTTCCCATTGATTTAGACTTCCTAATGTGATAATAATTAGTAAACATGTTAATTAAAGAGTAATGATGGACATTTAGCCACTCAAAACCCATTTACAAGACAATTTTTCAAAAATGTGCTTTAAGACTCCTTAAAGCACATTTTGTGTTTTAACTTGTTTTCAAGCTTGGTTTTCTTTGGTAATTGGTTTAAAATGACCATTAGGATATTACTAAGGTCTAAGAATGATATTTGGGTGCTCACCCAAGTCTCTCCAAGCTTAGAGCACGTTTTTGCTTAAACTGCTCTTTTGGTGTTTCCTTATGTCTTCTTTGATTAAAATGGTTTCTTAATGTTTCTAAGGCATTATTTAGCCTTCTTATATCTTAGTTTATCACTTAAACACCATATCACACGGGTACTAAATCATTCACGGTACTCAATTCTTAATTTAATACCACACCTTATATTCTCATTCACACATCTCAAACTCAAAGGTCAATCACACTACAATCAAAGTTTTATACATAACTCAAACTTATCACCAAAGTGTAGCAACTTACACAAAATCACATCTTACATAACCAAACAAACGACAAACATGCTTGTTCCTAACTCAAAAGCGAGGAACTCTAACCCCGCTACCCCCCTTAAAAAGCGGTACGCCCCTTACCCTATACAGACGATCTAGTCAATAACAAAGAAGGGTACTTCGCCCTCATCTTATCCTCTAATTCCTATGTGGCCTATTCGACATCCTGGTTAGACCAGAGACTTCACCAGTCGCACTGACTTATGGCGAGTGTCCCCTGTCTTACTATCAAGATTCTCTGAGGAAAGCTCCACTGATCTCATATTCGGTTCTAATGTCAACCTCTCAGGTTCTAACACATGGAGGGGTGGTGCATGTATTTCTTTTAGCTGTGGAACATGAAAAACATCATGCACTTTACCCAGTTCAGCAGGTAAATTCAACCTGTAAGCAACCGGGCCCACCGCACCGTAATCTCATAAGGACCCCAACTCGGGCTTAATTTGCCCTTCTGCCCAAATCTGAATACACCCTTCATGGTGAAACTTGCAGAAATACCTGTCGCCACTGCAAACTTCCAGGGTCTCGTCGTTGAACATCAGCAACAAATACGACTTCTGCCTATCCTGAGTAGCTTCATATTCTCCCTGATTTGTTGAACTTCAGCCTTAAACTTGTCTAAGTACTCTGGTCCTATAATGACCATGACCGTCTCACTCGACTCATCCCAGCCAGAACGGTGTTACGACATGGCTACCGTACAACGCTTGAAAAGGTGCCATCTTGATCGAAGCGTGATAGCTGTTTGTTGTATGAAAATCGATCAGATGTAATTTGTCAATCCAACTGCCCTGGAAGTCTAAGGCACATGCCCTCAGCATGTCCTCGAGTGTCTAAATCGTACGCTCAGTCTGACCATCTATCTGAGGATGGAACGCGGTACTCAACTTCAGTTCTGTACCCAACGCTTCTCTAGTGGCTCCCTAGTACCTCGAAAGGAATCTGGTATCTCTATCTGACCCTATGGTCTTCGGTATCCCGTGATGTCTCATGATTTCTTTTTCAAATAACTCAGCTAATTTGGTCACCTTCCAAGTATCCTTCATCGGTATGAATCGGGCTACTTTGGTAAGGCGATCCCCACCACCCATATCATGTTGAGACCTCCCCTAGCAGGTGGGAGTCCAACTACAAAGTCCATGGAGATATCATGGAACTTCAACTCTGGAACTGGCATCGCTGTACCATTCCGCCCGGTCGTCGTGCTCGAATTTCACTTCTAGCAAGTGAGACACCTCAAGACGAACTCGGTAACATCTGTTTCATCCCCGACCTAGAAGTATCTTCTTCATGTCTTTATACATCTTAGAGCTCCCAGATGGATGAAAACTGAAGAACAGTGTGATTCCCTAGTATTACGTCTTTCAGATCCGTGTTGCCCCGTGGTATGCATAACCGGCCAACCGGTTAAGTCTGATCAGATCATCGTCGTTGAAGTTTGAAGTCATATTTCTGACTCTCAAAGGTCCATCTTCAGCTTCTGTCTGACCTCTCTCATATACTCATATGTCCTCAAGCCTCTCGCACCTCATCAACCAAGCTGGAGAAAGAGACTAGCGAATGGAGTGAGTGTGCTCGATGGCTCAGGGTGTCTGCTACAACATTGGCCTTCTCTCTTTGTATTGGAGGTCAATGTCATAGTCTTTCAGAAATTATAACCATCTCTTTGTCTGAGATTCAACTCCTTCTGAGTGAATATTATTTCAAGCTCTTGTGATCGGTATAGATCGTCACACTAACCCCGTATAAGTAATGGCGCCAGATCTTCAAAGCGAAGACCACAGCTCCCAGCTCTAAATCATGTGTGGGGTAGTTCTCCTCATGTTTCTTCAACTGGCGTGAGGCATATGCCACCACCTTGCCATGTTGCATGAGCACGCAACCCAGCCCTCTGCCGGATGCACCACAGTAAACCTCAAAGCCCTCCGTACCGTCTGGAATGGTCAGAACCGGTGCGGTGGTCAGTGAGTCTTTCAAACTCTGAAATGATCTCTCACAGTCAGCCGTCCATAAGAACGGTGCATCTTTCTTCATCAGACTGGTCATCGGTTTCGTGACCTTGCTGAAGTCCTTAACAAACCTCCTGTAGTAACCTGCCAGACCGAGAAAGCTCTCGATGTCGGTAACAGTCTTCAGCCTTGGCCAAGTACGTACGGCATCAATCTTCGCTGGATCCACCGAGATCCCAGCATCCGAAATGACATGACCTAGGAAAGAGACCTGGTCAAGCCAAAACTCACACTTGGAGAACTTAGCATATAGCTGGTTCTCCCTCAATATCTCCAGTACTCTCCTCAGATGTTCCTCATGCTCAGCTCTTGATTTCGAATATATCAAAATGTCATCGATAAATACCACAACCAACTTGTCCAGCTGCTCCCGGAACAAGCGGTTCATCGGGTCCATAAACTTCGCCGGTGCGTTCGACAAACCGAACGGCATCACTGTAAACTCGTAGTGGCCGTATCGTGTCCGGAACGCCGTTTTCTCTATGTCTCCCTCCTTAATGGAAATCTGATGATACCCGATCTGAGGTCAATCTTGGAAAATACAGATGCTCTCTTCAACTGATCGAACAGATCGTCAATGCGGGGTAGTGGGTACTTATTCTTTACAGTCACTGCATTCAACTCTCTATAGTCGATGCAGAGGCGTAGACTACCATCCTTCTTCTTCACGAAGAGAACTGGCACTCCCCATGGTGATACACTAGGTCTTATGAACCCTTTGTCTAACAAGTCCTTTAACTGTTCTTTTAACTCAATCATTTCTGCCGGAGCCATGCGATATGGTGCCTTGGCTATCGGTCCAGTACCAGGTAGTAGCTCGATGGTGAACTCTACCTCCCGAGTGGGTGGCATGCCGGGCAGTTCCCGTGGAAAGAGATCGAGGAACTCCGACACTACCGGTAAGTCGAGGTCAAACTCGGGGTCTCTCTCTATGTCCTGTACATAGCAGAGGTACACCTCTTCCTTCCTCCTCAATTCCTTATACATTGCCATAGCGGTGATGATCTTAGTCGAAGGCTCTCTGGGCCTCTGGCGGTACGATATTGTTACCCCAGACGGACTCCTGAGCAGCAGTCTATGCTCGGCGCAGAGGATACGTCCCTTGTACCGCTCCAACCAGTTCATCCCAAAAATAACATCAAATCCGAGTTCCCTGAATTCAATAAAACTGACTGGAAAGTCTTCCCCCTTAATTCTGACAATGGCTCCTCGGTAGTAGCGAGTGCAACGAACCTTCTCCTTAGACGGGAGCGTAACCGTGAAATCGGGTAGCTCTTCAGCGTCTAGCCCCAACCTTCTCGCGAAAGATGCTGAGACAAAGGTATGCGAGGCCCCTGAGTCGAAGAGAACTGATGCCTCAATCCCATTAATCGGAAAGGTGCCGGTGAGGATAGCACCGTTGGCGTCGGCCTGTGCCTCTGTAAGTATGCTTTGCGCACCTTCCGTACCGAGTCCATGACCTAATTGTATTCACAAGCTTCATGAGTAATGATGGTATAACAAGAGTCGTAACAATTATATGAACAACACTGTTATTTTATTCATAACCATCCTGTTTACACATGTGCTTAAATCTTACATCTCATTCCTTATCCCATACTAACATTACATGGCTAATATTGTCTAAAGGTTAGGTTTAATCTCCCTGGTTTCATATGCGTCGCATTGATTACTGCTGACGGTGCTGTATTCAGCTTGACTCTCTTAATCCCATGGTACAACATCCTTGATTCTCCTCCCATAACTAATACATCCCCTGACTTAAGTATTAACTTATTAGCACGGTCCGCACACTTCTGCTCGCCGTATAAAAATTCTGCATCATCTCCAATGGACCAAGACACTACGGGTATCCCTCTTTCGAGAGACTCCGTTGTCTCGTCCTTATCCTGGTGTAGTCCAAGTCGCCCATCTTTCTTGTAGAAGTTCACAATACAAATGTCTGCTTGTATGTCTGGAATCGGTTCAGCTTCCAACTGCTGAGCGATCTCCACGACTTGTGTAATAACCGGATGGAACTCTTCGGGTTTCCCCGGTGGTGAGACTCCATCTTGCATTCTCGTGGTCTGGTAGGTCTTGGCATACAGATTCCAATCCTTGCCTAAGCTCATCATCTTTAGCTTCATTCTTGCTCCCTCTGGGTACTCCGGTGTATAAAAACCTCCCGGTCCCATTCCTAGTTGACTGCATTTCCTGATGATGGCTATTTGCGCTGCTGGTGTCAGGTATCCCCTTAATAAAATCATACCTGGGTGGATAACCTGACATTGTTCGGGTGGAAAGTCTATGGTTTCGATGTCGGTGTACTCCGGGTTAGGTGTAGAAGGCATTGGATAGCAGATGTTGAAGCTTCCTAAGGTGGTAGTAGGTTATATCTCACTTAAGTTCTAATTTTATCTTATCTCCACATAACTCAATTATTCACCAAACATGCATGATAATGCGGTAAGCAGGTAATTATATCACTTAACAGTTTTAGCGGTTCCTGGTCTCGATGAGGGTTCAGGCTCATCGTCCCGGTCCACCAAGTGTAGTGTGGGTCCCGACTTCTAGGCTACCCGTGGGTTCTTGTCTGCAGCTTGCTGCACTCTCTTCTGACTGTCAGATCCAGCTCCCTGATCAGTCTTGCCCTTGCCCCTAGTCTCGGGCCTAAAGGCTCTGCTAGCGTGGTTCCGGAAGCACTCGTATGCTCGGTGTCCGTACACCCCACAATAATTGCACTCCACCTTGTTCCCCTTACAATCGAGCCCGGGGTGGTCCTTGTGACACCACTGATAGATGTAGCGTTGCTGGTAGCCACCTCCGGCTCCCTTATCAGTCTCAGATCCTGATCATTCACAATATTAGTACTCATATCTCAAACGGTTACTAATTGTCTCTTAACTCACTAAATATCAATTCCCTTACCCTTTAGCGCCCTTGAGCGCAGGGGTTTAGCTGCATACGCATACGTCAACTTCAGTGGCTCCTCTGGAGCCTTCTCCTTTTCCTCCTTCCCTTTTTGGTTCTGATTTTTCTGGGCTTGAGGCTGGTACTTCTGTTTCTTGTACCCACCTTGCCCTTGGTTCTCCGTGCTCTTCCCAGCATTCTTCCTCTTAGCATTGTCCT
>CM041776.1:491051223-491361501 GCA_023374045.1 Limonium bicolor
AATCAATCTGCAAATCCTATCCTATCCAGCTCTTCTGCCGCCTCAATCACTTGCTCACGCGTCTGTCTATCTTCAAACCTTCCTTTCTCTATATAAACCCACGAGCCTTCTGCTCAAAATACACATCCTCCACCCATACAATCCATCCACGACCCAACATACCACATACCACACCTCACGCCATCTCATTTCTCTTCTCCCGCCTTCTCCATTTTATTTATTTCCACATTCCACCATATCCACCTCTAGTCCTACGTATACAAAATAGCAGAACGAATGCAGGAGTGACTACAGATGATTTCTACTACTCTTGTTTCTGTTTATCTATTTAATATGTTAGGCTAGAATATTTATACTCTGGGAATGGTTATTATGTGTTTATATTAATTATGCAATATTTTTACTGGTTTATTTAAATACAGTTTGTTACGTTTTAAAGGTTATCTCGCCTATTTAATAAATCTCATGAATTTATTAAATTGCATTACTAAGTCTTTTTTTCATTTTTTAATCTGTTAGAAGCAGATGGGTTAATTAAGCCGTAAAACTGGGGGAAACTTATTTTCATCGTTTAAGTTAGTACTCAGTTGCAAATGTAATTCCTCAATACTCCTCTGCCGTTTACAGGCATTTTGCTTGAGTTTTCATCGGACCTTGCATTACAGGTAAACAATTTCTTATGAGTTTTCATTGGACCTTAAGAAAATAACAGGAACCTTGCCAAATTATTAAACCAGTAGAGATAGCTTAATTATGCAGATTATAATAACCTGACCCAGAGTTCCATTTAATTTATCTATTAACTTAGTTTATTTTATCTTTCCTTTTTATTTATTATACAAGTCAATTAATCCCCCCTCTTGTGACACGCTTAGGTACTATAATATGTATATTAGTCCCACGGTTCGACATCCGGTCGCTTACAATTCACTATACTACCACGACCGGGATTTGTTTGCAGCCCGACGTTTATTTTGAGTTTTAATTTCCTTTCTTTTACTTTTACACCATTCACACCACTCAGATATATACGTCTGCAAATGGCGCCGTTGGCCGGGGACTAGTTTATTCTAGTCCCTAAGCCCCGGTATTCACTTGTTATATTAGAATATTTTTGTTTATTTTTTTTGTTTGTTGTTTTCATAATCCATTATCTTTTTTTGTTGTTTATATATATTTGGTTATATATATTTAGTTTATATATGAGTATGTGTGTTTCCTAATTTGTTATTGTTCGTACGTAGCGTAATCGAAAAAAAAAAAGGAGCAACAGAGGCGTGTCCGCCTGTGTTTTGACGCGGAAGACACGGCGTAGTAAGCCGTGTCCGCCCAACCTGGAGCGGACGTTCCGAGCGGACGTCAATAAGGCGCGCGCCACTGATCCGCCCTCCTGTCCGCCTCTTTCGCCGCGGTTGTCCAAGCGGACGCACTAGCCTTGTCCGCCTCAAATGAAGCGGACGTCCAAGCGGACGTCCCCATTTTATTTTTGCTAAAGACGCGGCGTTTTCAATTTCTGTTCTTCCCCAACTTCCAAACTGCTCCAGCTCGACCCGAAGAGAAGAATAAGCTCGCAACTCCAGTCCATCTCCAAACCACTTATATTATTATTTAGTGTGTTTCTAATCATTTTATTTTCTAATCTGTTTCATCGTTTTATATACAAAAACACCAAAAAAAAAAAAAGATCAGTACGCAGCAGATGGAGGTGTTCGAACAAGGGTTTTGCTATTCACAGTATTTATACTGCTCCGTATGTGGGGGAGCTCATGATTATGAGGATTGTCTCATATTCCAAGAACAACTCTGGTTAGAAGATCAACCAGATTACCTGGAAGACTCGCTCTACAAGAACAGCAACCAAAGAGCGAAATAATTCAAAGAGTAGGAATACCCCACTACGGATGTAAGTTACTCTCTTCCCTCTACGGTCGCCTACCGCCAGTTTCCATCCTTCTCTGTGCTCTATCCGGAAAATGAGGATACTTACATCCTTGAAAATGAAGAGAAGGAATTGCCATCACCCTCCCGCCAATATATCCAAACAGAACGCCACTATCACCTTCAAAGAATTAACTTCTCTGAAATGATATCGATCAGCGTTCTTGCTAGTCACGAGCCTCACCTACAAGAGGATGATGTTTACATCCTCCAATTTGAGGAAGAAAAATCATCACCACCGGGTCTTCTGTTAGAACTACGTTCCCGCAGTACCTCCTCAAACACCAGATTTTGTGGATTAGTATTTCTTATTTTTATATGCCGAGGTAACGTTTTGTTTTGATCCAGGATAACGAAGCAGGCGTCTAGCCAAAGACGTTAAGAAGGGCAGCTTCTCGGGAGGCAACCCAGATGTTCTTTTTTTTATTTGCTTTTATGCTCTTTTAATTTTCAGGTTCTCTTTAAATTTTATTTTTTGCTAACTTTTAACCCCGTTTTAGTATGGTTGCTTCTAGTGTCTTATGCAAGTGCACCTTCATATCTACACCCCCAAGCTACGCTACTTGAGGCTGAAGCTCAAGTGTGGGGGAACTCCTTTAACAACTAGCAAAATAATATCAGGGGAGTACCAGTTCTTTAATTATGCTTTATTTTAAATAAAAACTGTAGAGGAGCGTTTATATGTGCTTAAATGTTTATTTGTGATCTTTGTGTTATCTCTATTTTATCTACTTACCGAAAAGGTCTTCTGAAACCTCCCTTGTTTTTCTGGTGAACAATGAGGACATTGTTCAATTTAAGTGTGGGGGAGTGGCCCTTTTCGGTGACATTTGTGCTTAAATGTTTAATCTCTCTCCTTATCATGCGTTTGTCCAATTCAAATATTATGGACCCTTTTTTATGTGGGTTGTTCTCTTTAAGAATAAATACTGTTATGAATTGTGGGATAAATGGTACAAATTTTAAAATTTTGATTACTTTTGAGGAGCATTTTATATGCGGTGTGACCAAATAATCTACAAATGGTTGGATTTTATTGCTCAGGGTTTCTTTCTGTCTTCTCTCTTAGGGATTGCTAAGGGGTGCTTCTCTGTAAAAAAAAAAGAAGAATACAAAAAAATAATAAGGGACTTACGAGACACCATTGGTAACCAACAAAAGAGAGTTGAGTGTTCTTAAATACAAAAGCTTGATGCTTATCTATTATCTTCTCATCCCTTATGCAAAAGTGAAACAAATGCATGAATCTATTTTTCCTTTTGTTTTCTCCTCAATGCCCATTCTTGAGAGAAGTTGGCTATGGTAAAAGTTCTCAGAGTCACCTAAAAGAAACATTGAAGTACCTTAGATCATACCCCGAAATTCTATATTTATTTTATTTTTACCCTGAGCAGACCTATGCCACCAGCATTGATTTTCACACTCCTCAATAAGTTAAAAAGATCATGTTTATCCTACCCTTCATAATAGTATTTGTTAGTATTGAGCATTCCTTACTTGGGTACGTGATTTTGCTTGAGGACAAGCAAAAAGATAAGTGTGGGGGTGTGATAAGTGTCCAAATGAGCATGTTTTATAGGTGTATTTCATATATAATATTAGCATTTTTCTTGCTCATTTCTCCACTTCGGTTAGTTTTCCTCTAGTTTATGTTTTATTGTTTATCTCACAAATTATTGGTTTAACATGAGGAAAACCAAGCCGGGAGTGAAGTAGACGAAGAGACGAACGCATAGACGCAAACGGCTCAGAAAACGGGGTCCAAACGAAGAATCTAGAGCCGGTCGAAGTTTGAAGGAAAATAGGTCACGGTCACACTTGTGACCGCCAACACAACCGCCTAAACAGAGGCGGTCAGGCTTAAAACCGCCTACACAACCGCCTATACAAGGGCGGACTCCAGGCGGACGGCAGGCGGACCGCAGGCGACTCCAGGCGGACGTCGGACGGAGCGGTCACCAGGCGGACGCTTAGGGCGGAGACAATTTACAACCGCCTAAGAAAGGGCGGACACCATGCGGACGTGAGACAATGCCATGCAACCGCATGGATCTGAGCGGACGCAGAGGCGGTCGTGACTAAAATCAGTCACGAAACAGTTTTCTTCTTCGCTCGTCGACTTCGCTCGTCGACTTCGCCCGTCGACCTGTCTGCAACTTATCCATCTACTCTGCACACGCTCTGTCCCCTGCAATAAATGAGAGCAATCAATCTGCAAATCCTATCCTATCCAGCTCTTCTGCCGCCTCAATCACTTGCTCACGCGTCTGTCTATCTTCAAACATTCCTTTCTCTATATAAACCCATGAGCCTTCTGCTCAAAATACACATCCTCCACCCATACAATCCATCCACGACGCAACATACCACATACCACACCTCACGACATCTCATTTCTCTTCTCCCGCCTTCTCCATTTTATTTATTTCCACATTCCACCATATCCACCTCTAGTCCTACGTATACAAAATAGCAGAACGAATGCAGGAGTGACTACAGATGATTTCTACTACTCTTGTTTCTGTTTATCTATTTAATATGTTAGGCTAGAATATTTATACTCTGGGAATGGTTATTATGTGTTTATATTAATTATGCAATATTTTTACTGGTTTATTTAAATACAGTTTGTTACGTTTTAAAGGTTATCTCGCCTATTTAATAAATCTCATGAATTTATTAAATTGCATTACTAAGTCTGTTTTTAATTTCATCGGTTAGAAGCAGATGGGTTAATTAAGCCGTAAAACTGGGGGAAACTTATTTTCATCGTTTAAGTTAGTACTCAGTTGCAAATGTAATTCCTCAATACTCCTCTGCCGTTTACAGGCATTTTGCTTGAGTTTTCATCGGACCTTGCATTACAGGTAAACGAGTTCTTATGAGTTTTCATCGGACCTTAAGAAAATAACAGGAACCTTGCCAAATTATTAAACCAGTAGAGATAGCTTAATTATGCAGATTATAATAACCTGACCCAGAGTTCCATTTAATTTATCTATTAACTTAGTTTATTTTATCTTTCCTTTTTATTTATTATACAAGTCAATTAATCCCCCTCTTGTGACACGCTTAGGTACTATAATATGTATATTAGTCCCACGGTTCGACATCCGGTCGCTTACAATTCACTATACTACCACGACCGGGATTTGTTTGCAGCCCGACGTTTATTTTGAGTTTTAATTTCCTTTCTTTTACTTTTACACCAGTTTAACCACTTAGATATATACGTCTGCAGTAAGTTTGTAAGTGCATTGGGTAAACCAGAAAACAGATTAAAAGGCAGAAGAAAAACAACCAGAAGAGAAACAGAAAGGAATGTATCAGCTCTAGATTTCAGTCTTGCAGTTCTGGTTTTAGTATAAACACGTTTCAGAGCATTAATAAAGTTGCCTTATGTTTGTTATTAAGTTTAAAATCCTGATAAAACATTAGCTAAGTGGGTGCAATGTTGGGAGGAGTTGTAAGTCAGCTTGGAAAAAAACCAGACAGAGGACAAACTAAGAGGATATATCAGTTATGACTTTAGTTTCAACTTCAGAAATTATGTGTTTATGTATAACCCTGTTACAGAGGGTTATAAGGGGTGGCCTTGATTTGCAAATGAACCTAAAACATCTCTAGCACATTTAGTAAATTTATGAACACCTTGGGAAGAAAAGAATCAATGCAATACAGGAAAGGAGGAGTGCACTGAAGGAAATTTCAGTTTCTTTTTCAGTTTCTGTTCTCGGTAAAATGAACTTCCAGAGTTGTTATCAATGTTTTTTTGAGTTGGTATTGAGTTTAAAACCTTCATAATACACCTAGCCAGTTGGGTAAAAAACTTTGGGAGAATTTGAAAACTGATTAATGAACTAAAAGCAAGGTGAAGAGGTGATGTAGAGATTGTGGTTTACAGTCTTGTTTCAGAATCTTGCTGATTCTGTGTATTTGGATACAGAAGTTAGGTGGGTGCTTTATTGGTTGAGTCTTGAGCTTAAAACATTATTAACCTCTATAGCTAGTTGGGTCATACAGTGGGAAAGCATGGAACATCGGTTGAACCAAATAGAAACAAGAATCAAGAGGGATTATAAGGACAGAGGTTTCAGTTTCGGTAAAGAGATTGTAACTCCTGTACAATTGATCTACAGAGGTATTAAGAGTGTGAGATTAGTCTGATAACGAACCCAAAACACAACTAACACATGTAACTAGGTCGGTAAAATTTTTGTGGGAGGATTACATATCAGTAGACACATTAAAGGGAGCTTAGACAAGGGGTAACACCGAAATTATGTGATAGTTTTATAAATCTTAGGACTTCTGTATAAGCATGTTTTTAGGAGCTTTCTAAAGATTATATTACTATGATAATAGTTTTAAAACTTTGCTAACCTATTTAGCTAAGGAGGGAGTACACTTTAGACAAGTTAAACCTATCTTATATAAACTTGTTACAGGATTAGCGCTTAGTATACTCTAAAACGTTAGCTAGAGGAAAGAACTTAGTTAACGTGTGAGTTGGCAATGTGAATGTCCTAGGAGTATGATAAGCCTAGGATTAATGCTTGGGAAACTTCTAAAGGTTAATATAAACTAAGCACTTAAGGACCCACCTAGAGAATTGCACATGTTAATATAGAATAAGCTAGGAAAAATGTCACAATGGTTGTGCATGAAATCATAAAACTGACAAGTTGTGTTGATTAACGTTAGGGCCGTAACGACCGCCAACCGGGACCCCGTGTGTGAGACAACCTTTCCTTCTGAATAAGGTATGGATATGTGTGGTCCGTATGTTACCGTGTTACACGGCTTGTGTGCTGAGTGCTTTGTTTGACAATGACCATAAGACTAAAGCATGAAATTGGATTGCTTGTTGTGGCTTGCTTATATGCTTGTTATATCATTGTTGCATATTACTTGCGCGCACACAGTAGTTTAGTCCCTTTCTCGTTTATGGAACTTTGAGATGAAACACAACGAACTATGTAAACAAAGAAAACTCCATAAAGGGAAACTCCTCTCTAACCATAGAGGACGTACCATGACACCCACTATGGTGTCTATCCATTAATGATAATGAAGAGCAAATATCAACTGGTGGAACATGAGAATAACCCGGGAAGACAACATCTCGGGCCGCGCGGTATGGATACTCGGGAGTTGGTATCTACATCAGATCCTTCGACCGTCTATTGTGGTTTGTGGAGCACATCCTGGGGTCTAGAGATGACCCCGCTTTCTTGACCCTTGGTGTCGGGAATGGAGGATTGGCATTTGGTGGAGCATTATCATGGAGTCTAGAGGTGGCTCCACTTTCTCGACATATAACGCCGGGAATGGAGGAATTTGCTATGGAGGAGACGTCCTCCAATGTGCGGTGATAAGAGAATTCACAAATAACCCTTAAAGAAACAAGGAAAGATTGGCACCTACATGATACGGTCACGGGATCTAAACTATATCCCCAGACCTGGTGCAAGGAAAGAGAAAGAAAATACACATTATGGGAACAAGAGAAAAGAAATGAAAACACACAACGCTCGAATGATCCCATAGTGAGGATCATGAGTATAACATACCTATGCACACGTTTTATTATGTACATGATTGCTGTTGCGATACTAGCAGCTTGTTGTGCTTGGTTGCGTGTTTGATGTTGCTATGATGCCAGCATGTTATGCTCGGTTGCTTGTTGCTAATGCGTTGCTACCTTTAAGTGTGTATGATATCATGATGTATTGTGGTGTGCTTTACTGCTTTATTATAGCATGTAAATCGGACTTAATAATATTCGACCAAGTAGTCGTGTAGCCCGGCAACATACGGGCTACACATGTTCATACTCAGCGTAGTTTGTTGAGTCCTTTACAACCCAATTTTTACAGGTATTGAGCCGGATGATAACGGAGCGTAGGTGGGATGGCTATCATGGGGGTAGTCTATCTGGGCATAACTTTTGAGTTGAAATAGTATGTTTAATGTATGGTTTGTTACCAAACCCGGGTTGTACTTTTCAGTTTATGATTTAGTAATTATGTTGTAGACACTCGGTATTTGGTATTGTATCTTATATTGTATATGAGTTTTGGTGAGGGCTGTTTCCAGTCATGCAGACCATAACTTGGTATTGGTAATGTGGTCTGTCAACCACGTGGGTGGTTGGCATCTGTAGCACCCGGATGATGTTGAGAATCTGCTGCGTAGTTACCTTGTAATATGGCTAGGATCTTTGTTCGTGATATTGGATGTTTAAAGGGGGGTGTTACAGAAAGTGGTATCAGAGCGTAGTTACGCTCTGATGACTGGAACAGAGAAGTACCGAGTATAGGAAAACCTAAATTTGGGAAACGGGGTTAAGGGTTAGTATGTGAGGCTCGTTAGTTAGGGTTCTTCCCCAGTAATTACTGGATACCTAACAGACACCTAAACCCAACCTCCACGTCCCTAGGGTCCATTTCAATTCATAGGAAAAACGCCGAAGAGGTAGAAAGCCTCCTCACACTCAGGAAAACCCGATCCGGCATCTACCAAATGGTATCAACCCGTGAAGTTCAAAGACGTTGCCAAAGGGATAATACCCATAGAAGGACCAATTTTAGCGGCAACTTGGGTCGACATGCTTAGCAGTCGATAAGACCCTACCCGACAAGCAAAGAGAACCAAAATACCCGAAAATTTATAAAATAAATAAAGCTTAAATAAGCAATTAATTAAGCCAAGGATGGGATTGAGATAAATTCTTCAATTCGTTACCTCTCGTAAAACAATGAAATTAGAGAATATAGTTCGAGACGAAATTACACCATAAAATGGGTACAATCTGTAATGCTTAATAAAGCATGACACAATTTTACACACTAAAATATAATACTTCAGGATTCAATAAATTCCCTGCTCTTCTCACGTTTCTCTTCGTTCTCTACATTACCTGAAAGGCACAACGCCTCAACTGGCGATCGGTATGCATCGCCACCACCTCCTTTATTCTTCTTTGTACTCAATTATCCTTCTGCATTCCTGGATCTCAAACAATTGAAACCGGTGACCATAACTGGGTTCCTTTCTGCGTCTGCCACCGATGAATGAGGAGCACACATACCAGCGTCTCCGTCACTCTCTCCCCTTGTTCGAATTGTTGATCCCTTATGAAACCAACAATCATCCTGTGAAGGTTAAACTTTGCATGTTATTCTTTTACTCTACCACAATACAATACCACACCATTCACTAGGGCAACCATTGCTACAATCTCTAGTCACTAGCCTAGCGTGCAACATATATCCTCAAATAACCACCATCACCATACATTACCCATCTCACCATTTGTACATGATTATCCAATTACCTGATTATCCTCAAACAGAAGCTCAAGTCCTCCAACTTGATACCTACTGTTCCTCACTGCTTCTTGCTAAACAGTCCTTCTCAACCAATTGTTGTCGTTCCTTGGAGATCAAAACACGCATTGGCATAAGGATCATAAACAGATCCCACAAACATTGTAAGTAACCATTATTATGAGGCATTGATTGCCCACCCAGGCATAACCCTAATGGGAATGAGTGTGTCATTATGTTCAAACAATTACCGGGTACCATGATCACGGAGACCAAATTAAAGAAGATGCGTACAATATAAAATTAAGTTTCAATCATAACCAAACACATTCCAGGAAAGGAATGATGGAATACCACAGAGGGCTATAGTATTCAACTTAATAAAAGAAGAACCCCTGAGATCATCTGTTCACCCTTCACTGAACCTTGAAGGCAATGATACGAAGTCGCACTAAACAATACAATGACAACTTAAAATGAAAAACTTTAGCTCCAAGAGTGGTAAACTTATAAGGTATGCATACCCAGGAGCACTGAGAGCCATATCTGTTCAAGAGGAAGCTGAACATTCAAGTCATACATAAGACCTGTGCCGTAAGACTCAAATCTAGTTCGTTGTGAATATAACCCCAGCCCAGTACAAGACCTTTCAACAGTAGTGGGTCTAAGTTTTATCATAACCTCTGAATAATACTTCCTCTCAACTGCAACAAATAATTAACAAGCATGACAGAAGAAAGCCAAATTGGAACTCTATGTTTACGTATCAATGAACAGATATCTAAACTTCGTAAATTCCTACCAAAGTTTAGCGGAGATACACCCAGACACAAACCTGCAAGCAGGGTTCCCAAACATAAGATGTATACTTCGTACAATCTAAAACCAATTTACAGTGCACGGTATTATTACAATCATAAACATCGCCACACAATTTGACCTCCCTTATAAATGTCCAAATGGCAATGTATAATGCCATTATATGATATAATCTTTCCAAACACACCACACATGGGGAAGTTAACCACTATACTCAAGTAGCAAATGAGGTCATATTGAAGAAGGTCGTGACTAATAAATCAATCACACTCGACTTAAGTTAATTACATAACTTAACAGCCAAAAGTAAATATTGGGGGACCAAGAGGGTAAAAAGCTAGACCACTTCAAGTAAGAGAAACACAATAAGGAATAATAATGAGAAGGTAATAGAAATGATACAAGACCCAGAAAAGATTAAGATGGAAAACAGGATAAAGTTTAAGTTAGATCGAAGTGAGCCTAAACGGGCCAACAGGAAAAATAAGACAAATATTTATGAGGAGGGAAATATCAGGAGGAAACCAAATATTTATGAACAACTGGGTATTGGGATTTGGAAATTTGAACAAAATTAAAGGGCGTAATGGAGAGATTAATTGATGAGCTAAGATGAGTAATGAATCATTTTGTAAATTCAATACTAATTTGTAAGTGTGGGGAAATCATAGTAATATTAAGAATTGGGAAGTATACCATTGTATACCCAATTGACTAGCACTAGAATTTATGAGACCACATGTACTAGCAAATGAACATGTATGTATGCATATGGTATGAGGGATTGGATGATAGGAACTGAGAGCACCAGGGGGATATTAATGTGACATACTAGTATATCACCAAACTTGTTGGAACACTTATATGGGAATCTACCTATATATCAAGAGGTTTAAAACACACGAGTATATATGTATGAATACACAGCTAGAAAATTTGAACAATTAATCTAAAGGCTTAGATTTCAACACTAGTCCATGAATTGATTACTAGATGACTAGAAACAAGTGGGAAAAGAGTTCGAATTTGATTAATTGATTGGTCCTTTAAATCGGACGTGCAAGGTTGAACTTGACCCTGGCCAGGTCAAGCGACACTACGCACAAATTGGGGTGAAGGGGTAGCCCAACATTTACACTGATCACGTCAGTGTTGGATGATTCTCGAAACCCCCTACAAGTGGACACATAAACTACAACTAGGTGAAAGTTTATAAGTGGATAATTAAAAAAAATGCGAGAGAAACAGTGTTGATACAAGATGATGAAACCACCTAAATACATGGATACATGGTTCGAAAACTTGAGGATAAACACAAAGGTACACAGATACGTAAGGACCGGAAATGATATGATGTTAACAATAACATAACTGTTAATGCATAAAAACATATACTACTGCAATCAAATGCAATAAGTAACCGGTAGTAATCAATCACTGTAGTTCCTGGCGGAACATAATAACGACACTAGGCTTTATGAATAAGCAAAACTCGTTGGTGAACTGCTGCTTGATACGATCATAAGATTAGTGATGGTGATAAGGAAACTTACCTTATGTAAGTGGGATACAACCGTAAAAACTTATAATATGTATAATTCAGTAACCTTTGACTAGAACTAACTGAGGCTAACCGACTATGCAAAGTCCGTAGTTACCTTTTTATCTTGGAACTGAAAGATAAAGGTTGCCTAACAAAAGAAAGAAAAGAGGAAAAGACTAATTTGGCTATACACCTTAAGGTATAAAATAGGTAACAATACTAAAATTAGAAACAATGACACATTTGTAACATTGAAGGATACTAAGCTCTAAATCATTACTACGGAGCATACACGAATATAAGCCTGAAGGTCAGCTAGAAGGAACAAATCAGACGCTTAAAAGCGCACTAAAACCATGAACATCCGACCTCCAGAGGAAAGGGATAGACAAATTACAACCCACCGAGACCGTATACAGATTAAAATACCAAGTGTCAATCAAGAGCCCTTTTACGCCTAAATGATAAGGGTTCGAAAGAGCTAGATAATACAATGTAAATAATAGAAAAGGGAAAACGAAACCCTAAGGTAATCAGAGTCGCACAGCAGAAGCTGGTGGACCGTTTCACACATCTTCCTGTAGATTAACAAGTGACTTATCTGCCAATACCTTAGACCCAGAGAGGCTGAACCTGAATCCGTTTGTAGATCGGTATGAATACCGATAAAAGTCTTTTGATATAAGAAACTAAGCCATTACCATAGACAAGACATTGGATAGGATTATAAGGGGAGCTACATTGCATAGGAACAAGAAACCTCCATGAGACTAAAACATCTTGAACCAAGGTTCAAGAATGACATAATGAGGATTACGTGGGCGTAATCCATTTTAAGGGGGGTAAGCGTGTTTCGCTTTTGCAGTTCTGCTGCTTGTTTGATGTGTTGTTTTAGATGCGATGTGTGTGAACTGTGTGTGGATCGGTTTGAGTGCATTGTAGTTATGAATGAATGACTTGTTCATCTGATTGCTTATGAGTACAATACATGAATATTACTGGTACATTGCAATATTATTGAGAACTTGGTCAAGCCACAGATGTGGCGTGCTGCTTAAAAGCACAAATGGTGAAACAGAATTGGTTAGTGTGAATGAATTTTCGGGACTTGACCCTTTCACTATGTGTATTCCTACAACCTCACATTGGTTGGTAGGTCTGTGTGTTTGAATTGTGCGGGATTGTGTAAATGAGTTTATGTGCGTGTTTGCACACTCTGTTATGAATGAATGGGGTGTACTGTTGGTTTACACCTCAGCTTGTTATATATATATATGGGAACGTGTGTGAAGCCACTAATGTGGCATGGTGCTTGGTGCTTAGAAGCACTGAGAATTATAATTATGGGACTTAATCCTTTGGTTATCATGAATGAATGCGGGACTTGATCCCTAAGATTACCAAGAGTGGAAAATACAAGTTAAGGAAGTAAGACTTCGAGACGAAGTCTCTTTTAAGGGGGGTAAATTGAAACACCCCTAAACAATTAAACGCGTAAAATCATAAACGCGAGGAGATTATCCGAGAATAACGCGTGTCATAATTCGGACATATAATAATGTACGAACAATTAAATTTGGTATATACATGTCCGGAACCATGACAACGTTACGTATTAATACGGTCACGTACTTATAGGTGTACGCTTATGAAAATACATATACGTAATGTTACAATATTACAACGTCGTATATAACATGACAACGTCGCATAGTTACATATAACTAAAACGCGACAAATTAAAAGGGGGTGTATATATATATACATGTACGTATAAATAAGTAACAACGTAACAAAATAAAGTAGTCGCGTATAAAATTAATAACACGACATATTATATAGTCGCTCATATATATAAATAAGTATGTATAAGCTTATACAAAAAAAAGGAGCAAATGCACTCCCGCCGAGGTTCGAACCCCATACCTCTCGTATCTCTCCTGAACACTTAACCGGTTAAGCTATGCTCAAATTCAGTAGCAGATACTGGCCGATTTAAACTAGTAGTGGGACTACTAGGTTACTACAAAAAAACGGCAACAGCAACTAACAGGCTGCCATTGTCGATTCAGTAGAAATAAGGATACCCATAAAACCTTTCCTTGAGCCTTAACTCCAATGATAGCCCCAGCATGCTGAATCAGTCATGGATTCCTTCCCTCTCTACACCTCAAAGTTAGCACCCCCCATAGCTGTCAGTTAGGAAGTCAAGGAAGACCAGATGGGGATTCCCTTGCTGGCACCTCACGCATGAGAACAGAAAAAAAAAGAGGGAAGACCAAGAAATCCTTGCACTGTCTTGTAACTCGAGACCACCACCTTCTGGCTCACTCAATAAACTACAATTCTTTCACTGGCTCCCTGTAGTATCGACTGAATAAAAAAAAACAACAGAGAACCACATTCTCCTTGATCTGCCCGACAACCTGAAACACAAGAGAGTTGCTCTTGAACTCTGTGAAAAAAATGCTCAAGTGTCAAACAGGAACATCAGAATCTGCATTCCTTCTCGGACTCCCACGCAGCAGTGTGCTGCTTTTCACTAACTTCCACACCATTTCCTGGTAAATGGTAACCACTAACTCACATAAATAATTCCCACACTCAGACACCTCATTCACCCCCCCTGCATGCGCATGATTTCAGCTGGTGCATAAACTCTCCTCAGCCTTCCTCCATTTGCTCCAGCTGGTCCTTGAACATCTGCAACAGAGGTATCCAGGAGAAACAGCAAGGTAAAACCATCACAGTCTATACAAACTCTTTTTTCCCTCTGGTTGTTTGGTTCAAGACTCCATGAGCAAGTTTCATAAATCTCCTTCTTGTCTCAGCCCAGATTTCTACATACCAATTACGGGTGGTGTTCTAGGAAGCCTGAAACCAAAACTCCCTTCCAAGAACTCCTAGAGGTGAGAGCATGGAAACAGAAAAGTATTCTGTTAACACAGTCCAGTCTTGTTTCTGTTTTGTGCCCAAAGACCTGAGGAACTAACCCCTCTTTTCCTTCTATGCTCAGTGGTTAAACCCCTCCCTGGTAAGGCCCTTCTACGAATAAGCCAAGTCTACAGCAACCTAACTCCTAACCAAGGTAAGAGAAGCTGCTAATAAAAAAAACTGTGCTTCCCAACATTTACTAAACAAACAGAAACCATCCATAACTGAACTTGGCATTTGGTTCCTGTCTAGCTGCGACACGATATCGGGGAAAATATCAAGGGATACTTAGGAGGGACAGGTCCTTAATACCCAAGGTAGCATTCCTAAACTCATACTCGATTCATGTTTTATAACATTACAAAAAAAAAGAACTAAGCAACCTGAAGTTGAAAAGTTTTGTCAAACTGATAATCAATTCAGGTTCTGTAACTTTGAGTTTGTACCTCCTGTTTTCTGTTACAATGTAGTGGCTAAACCATGCTGTTTAGGGTCTGTTGGAAGACTAAACGAAAACCCAATAATTCACTTGCTAGGTGGGTATTCAATTGAGGGAAAATTCAAGACAGATTTGTGAATATACAGAATGAATCAAAGAAAAGTGATCAGGTCTTAAGTTGCAGTGTTTCAGTTTTATTACAGGTTTTGAATGCTGTCGAATTGCCAGTTTCAGTCTGAATAATGAAGTGGGTGTGGTTTTATTAATGAGATTAAAACACAGCTAAACGTATAAGCAGGGTAGTAAATACCCTGGAAACAATAACAGAAACAAGATTAGTGCAGTAGAAGTGAGGTTAGAAGAGGGAATACCCTGAGACTGATATACAGTAAGTGTAATGATGTTATTGGGTTGATCTTGACTGAAAAACCTTGCTGGACAATTAACTAAGAAGCTAAACAATTTGAGGAGAATTGAAAATCAGGATTGAAAACAGAAGGGGAAGATAAAGGTAAAACCGTATCAGATTCTGGTTTTCCTTTTTTTTTTGTTTTCATTTTTGTTGGATTTCTGTCTCAGTAGAGGTAAGTTCCTGTAAGTTTATCAAGCTGCTTGGGGTTGTCTGAAGATCTAGGTCTTGTTAGAACACTCAAAGACGTAAGCCAACAAAGAGGGAGAAACAGGTAGTCAAGTTCGTGAACAATGAAAAATAATAAAAACCAGAGGAGAGACAATCAGTTCCTTACTTCAGTTTTGGAACTTTCTCAGGTCTGTATAGAGAGTTCTCAGAGTGTTGTGCAAGTTGCTGTGAATTTGTTTTGGGGATAAAATCCAAACTAAACATCTAACTAAGTGGGTAAGCCATTCGGGGGATGAAATGAAAATTAGATTAAGAAATAGGAAGACAAAGAAATAATAAGACTATACCAGATTCTGTATTTTTTGTGCTTCAGTATAAGGGTGATTCTATGGCAGTAGCGAAGTTGTTTGAGATTTAAAAATGCTAATAAAACACTTGTCTTCGTGAGTTATAACTGGGGGAGAAGTTGGAAGGCAGGCTATCACACAGGAAGGAAACAACAGAAAAAAAAACGTGCTTCAGTTCATGGTTTCAGATTTCCAGATTTCTGGTTTATGTGAAAAGAACTTTCGGGGACATTGTCTAGTATATTTTGAGTCTGTGCTTGAATCCTAAAGTCTTATAACACACTTAATCCCATTAGTCAATGAGGTGGGAGAATCTGGGAAAAACAAACAGAAAACAAAGAAAAGAGGCAGGAAAATGATTCAGCGGTTTCTGTGTCAGATTTTCTTCAGTTCTGTGCATGTGAGCTTTCAAGGTTGTTAACCATATTGATTTGGGTCTGTGTCAAATCTATAAGCTTGGTAATACACTGAATTAAGTCATAAACATCTTGGGGAAAGGGTTAGAAGTCAGTTGATCGATTAAGAACTAAGTGAAGAAGAAAATGCTCAAACTGTTGTTTCAGTCTTCCTGAAGCTAGTATTCTGTGTATAATTTCGCACAGAGGGATTTGAGGGGATTGTGGTGAATTGCTAATGAATCTGAAACACCTATAATATACCTTAGTAAGTTTGTAAGTGCATTGGGTAAACCAGAAAACAGATTAAAAGGCAGAAGAAAAACAACCAGAAGAGAAACAGAAAAGAATGTATCAGCTCTAGATTTCAGTCCTGCAGTTCTGGTTTTAGTATAAACACGTTTCAGAGCATTAATAAAGTTGCCTTGTGTTTGTTATTAAGTTTAAAATCCTGATAAAACATTAGCTAAGTGGGTGCAATGTTGGGAGGAGTTGTAAGTCGGCTTGGAAAAAAACTAGACAGAGGACAAACTAAGAGGATATATCAGTTATGACTTTAGTTTCAACTTCAGAAATTCTGTGTTTATATATAACCCTGTTACAGAGGGTTATAAGGGGTGGCCTTGATTTGCAAATGAACCTAAAACATCTCTAGCACATTTAGTAAATTTATGAACACCTTGGGAAGAAAAGAATCAATGCAATACAGGAAAGGAGGAGTGCACTGAAGGAAGATTTCAGTTTCTTTTTCAGTTTCTGTTCTCGGTAAAATGAACTTCCAGAGTTGTTATCAATGTTTTTTTGAGTTGGTATTGAGTTTAAAACCTTCATAATACACCTAGCCAGTTGGGTAAAAAACTTTGGGAGAATTTGAAAACTGATTAATGAACTAAAAGCAAGGTGAATAGGTGATGTAGAGATTGTGGTTTACAGTCTTGTTTCAGAATCTTGCTGATTCTGTGTATTTGGATATAGAAGTTAGGTGGGTGCTTTATTGGTTGAGTCTTGAGCTTAAAACATTATTAACCTCTATAGCTAGTTGGGTCATACAGTGGGAAAGCATGGAACATCGGTTGAACCAAATAGAAACAAGAATCAAGAGGGATTATAAGGATAGAGGTTTCAGTTTCGGTAAAGAGATTGTAACTCCTGTACAATTGATCTACAGAGGTATTAAGAGTGTGAGATTAGTCTGATAACGAACCCAAAACACAACTAACACATGTAACTAGGTCGGTAAAATTTTTGTGGGAGGATTACATATCAGTAGACACATTAAAGGGAGCTTAGACAAGGGGTAACACCGAAATTATGTGATAGTTTTATAAATCTTAGGACTTCTGTATAAGCATGTTTTTAGGAGCTTTCTAAAGATTATATTACTATGATAATAGTTTTAAAACTTTGCTAACCTATTTAGCTAAGGAGGGAGTACACTTTAGACAAGTTAAACCTATCTTATATAAACTTTTTACAGGATTAGCGCTTAGTGTACTCTAAAACGTTAGCTAGAGGAAAGAACTTAGTTAACGTGTGAGTTGGCAATGTGAATGTCCTAGGAGTATGATAAGCCTAGGATTAATTCTTGGGAAGCTTCTAAAGGTTAATATAAACTAAGCACTTAAGGACCCACCTAGAGAATTGCACATGTTAATATAGAATAAGCTAGGAAAAATGTCACAACGGTTGTGCATGAAATCATAAAACTGACAAGTTGTGTTGATTAACGTTAGGGCCGTAACGACCGCCAACCGGGACCCCGTGTGTGAGACAACCTTTCCTTCTGAATAAGGTATGGATATGTGTGGTCCGTATGTTGCCGTGTTACACGGCTTGTGTGCTGTGTGCTTTGTTTGACAATGACCATAAGACTAAAGCATGAAATTGGATTGCTTGTTGTGGCTTGCTTATATGCTTATTATATCATTGTTGCATATTACTTACGCGCACACAGTAGTTTAGTCCCTTTCTCGTTTATGGAACTTTGAGATGAAACACAACGAACTACGTAAACAAAGAAAACTCCATAAAGGGAAACTCCTCTCTAACCATAGAGGACGTACCATGACACCCACTATGGTGTCTATCCATTAATGATAATGAAGAGCAAATATCAACTGGTGGAACATGATAATAACCCGGGAAGACAACATCTCGGGCCGCGCGGTATGGATACTCGGGAGTTGGTATCTACATCAGATCCTTCGACCGTGTATTGTGGTTTGTGGAGCAAATCCTGGGGTCTAGAGATGACCCCGCTTTCTTGACCCTTGGCGTCGGGAATGGAGGATTGGCATTTGGTGGAGCATTATCTTGGAGTCTAGAGGTGACTCCACTTTCTCGACGTATAACACCGGGAATTGAGGAATTTGCTATGGAGGAGACGTCCTCCAACGTGCGGTGATAAGAGAATTCACAAATAACCCTTAAAGAAACAAGGAAAGATTGGCACCTACATGATATGGTCACGGGATCTAAACTATATACCCAGACCTGGTGCAAGGAAAGAGAAAGAAAAATACACATTATGGGAACAAGAGAAAAGAAATGAAAACACACAACGCTCAAATGATCCCATAGTGAGGATCATGAGTATAACATACCTATGCACACGTTTTATTATGTACATGATTGCTGTTGCGATACTAGCAGCTTGTTGTGCTTGGTTGCGTGTTTGATGTTGCTATGATGCCAGCATGTTATGCTCGGTTGCTTGTTGCTAATGCGTTGATACCTTTAAGTGTGTATGATATCATGATGTATTGTGGTGTGCTTTACTGCTTTATTATAGCATGTAAATCGGACTTAATAACATTCGACCAAGTAGTCATGTAGCCCGGCAACATACGGGCTACACATGTTCATACTCAGCGTAGTTTGTTGAGTCCTTTACAACCCAATTTTTACAGGTATTGAGCCGGATGATAACGGAGCGTAGGCGGGATGGCTATCATGGGGGTAGTCTATCTGGGCATAACTTTTGAGTTGAAATAGTATGTTTAATGTATGGGTTGTTACCAAACCCGGGTTGTACTTTTCGGTTTATGATTTAGTAATTATGTTGTGGACACTCGGTATTTGGTATTGTATCTTATATTGTATATGAGTTTTGGTGAGGGTTGTTTCCAGTCATGCAGACCGTAACTTGGTATTGGTAATGTGGTCTGTCAACCACGTGGGTGGTTGGCATCTGCAGCACCCGGATGATGTTGAGAATCCGCTGCGTAGTTACCTTGTAATATGGCTAGGAGCTTTGTTCGTGCTATTGGATGTTGAAAGGGGGGTGTTACAGTTGAGTAAATGTGTTATCACTCGTATGGGTGAATGAGAACAGTAACACCAGTAGTTCGATTAATGTGTAGATTAACGCTGCGATTATTTGTTAAGTGTGATGTTTAGATAACGATTAGGAGCCGATTAAGTAGGGGTGTTACATTAAATCCCTATATAAGAATAAGTAACCCAAAGGAAGAAACCTATTAAGTGCAAATGGGTGTATAAAAGTAAGCTTCATGCAGATGGGTCATTAGAGAGGTATCAAGCTAGATTAGTAGCTAAGGGGTATACACAAAGGCATGTGATTGATTATTTAGAAGAACCGCCGAAATAGGGGCGCTTAAATAGGCCTTTTTAGTAGTAGTGTGTTTAACAATAGGAAGGATTTTAATCTGGTTGCATTTTGCGATGCTGATTAGGCTAGTTGCCCTTATACTAGACGGTCTATAAGTGGTTATTTTATTTCTTTTCGAGGGAGGCCTTTGTCATGGAAGTATAAGAAACAAACATCTGTTGCTTTGTCTTTTGCAGAGTCTGAGTATAGAGCTATGAGGCAGGTGATGAACTAAGTGGGCTAACTAGGATATTAAGTGAGCTGGAAGATGAGGATATAACTCATGTACCAATTAAATCTGACAGCCAATATGCCATACATATTGCTAGGAACCCGGTTTTGAATGAAAGAACGAAACACATTGAATTAGACATTCATTTTGTAAAGGAGAAGCTTTTAGGACGGGTTGAGTTCTGTAGATTTCATGGCTTCCAAGGAGCAGCTAGCAGATCCGTTGACAAAGTCTCTTCCTGGAAGGAGATACCCTGTTCTGATCAGGAAGTTGGGTATGAAGAATTGTGGCTAACAGTTTCTACATTCAGTCTTCAAATCATACATGGGATGTGTCCAAATGAGCATGTGTTTATAGGTGTATTTCATATATATATTATTAGCACTTTTCTTGCTCATTTCTCCACTTATGTTAGTTTTCCTCTAGTTTATGTTTTATTGGTTATCTCACAAATTTATTGGTTAAAACATGAGGAAAAACCAGCTAGGAGCAAAGTACACGAAGAGACGAACGCATAGGCGCAAACGGATCATAAATCGGAGCTGAAACGAATATTTTAGAAGCAAACCAATTTACGTCCTAACCACACTGGTCCAAACCAGTGGTTCGGACAAGAGGACTTTGCGTCCGTGTCTCGTCCGCATTACAAAGGCCGGACAGAGCTTGAGTCGTCTGTATCTTGTCCGCACTACAAAGGCTGGACAGAGCAAAGAAGCGTCCGTGGAACCAGGGCCGGACAGAGGGCCGGACGGACTTAGTCCGTGTGCTGTCCGAGGATATTAGCACGGACACAAACCCGGACGCAAAGAAGACCGTGGCATGTCCGGGTTAAAAAGGGCGGACAAGAAGAATTGAGACTGTGGCGTGTCCGCGGAAGAAAGGGCGGACGTGAATAAGTCTGTGGCCTGTCCGTGGATAAAAGGCCGGACAGGAATGAGACGTCCGGGGAAATAAGCAAGGACACAAACGCGGACGTCTCTAAAGGCAACCAGATCCAGAAATTAACGACAGACTTTGGTGCTGTTTATCTTCTTCGTTTCGGCGCCTACAGACATATCCATCTACCCGATGAGCAATATCAGGCGCCTCCCGACAGTTCCTCACGCGTTCTGCCGCCCCAATCCATTCCTTAAATTCCTCACGCGGTGTTCCCTCTGTCTTCTTCCTCTTCCTTTCTTCTATAAAACTCACGCTCCTTCTGCTCAAATAATCATCCATTCCTGAATCCAAAGTTCCACAGTTTCCACACCTACGATCCATTCCATCCTCCTATCCCCCACTTCTCCATTTTATTTTTATTCTTCATTCCACCACACAGCAGAAGCACGATAAAAAGAAGAGAAGAAAAGGAGCTGGAGCAGAAGCGAGTCGCACTCCCGTCTCCTCCGGCAGTCTCCAAAATAATGGCTATCTCGGCTTTCTCTTTATTTCTGTTAATGTCTGAGTAATTTGTATGTGTATCCTAGGATGGGGTTTGACCCTAATATTACTTAAATAAATATTTGTCCCCTGTCTCACTTGTTAAACTTGTTTTAATTCCTTTCAGCAAATATTGTTAAATGCTTTGCGTGACAAACTACTGCATTTTTATGGTAACGATCAACATATGGTTTTGAGATAGTCAAAGTACCACAAAGGAATAAACCTTGGTATTTACACTCCGGATTGAGCAGGAAAATACTGAGGCTAGTACTAAAGAGTTCGTAACTGACAATTATTAACTCTAATAGACAATAAATAATTGAGACAGGGTTATAAATTTGTTTAAGTAATTTAGTCAAATCCCCCGCTATCCTAGGATACCTTTTTCCATCCATTTACTTTATTTTTACTGTGTTTATTATTTCTGCACTGATCCTAAAACAAATCAAGCTTACCTCCGGCTAAACCCCCAATTTACATTTTATGCACTTTTATTTATCTTCTTGTACATTTAAATGATAATTAATTAGATAGTTGCGAAGTCTCTGTGGATACGACCTTGTTGTACTACAAAGATTGGGTTCAATGCCCATAGTTTGCAAGATAGTTTAACTACTATTTTGCCCAATAAGTTTTTGGCGCCGTTGCCGGGGACTTCGGTCCAACTATCTGGTTTATTATCTGTTTAGTTTTTCTTTTATTTTCGTATTTGCCCCTTTTGTGTATAAATTTTTGTTTCTTTTTAAGGGTACTTAATTCTGATGGATGGTTATCTCCATTACGGCTTTTCCCATAAGCCTCAACAACAAGAGGAGGATGTTTACATCTTCCAATTTGAGGAAGCAAAGCCAATCACACCTGGTCTCCTGTTAGAACTACGCTACCGGCAGTACCTCCTCAAACACCAGGTTTTGTTGAGTATTCATTTTCCTATTATATTTGCCGAAGTAACGTTTTATTTTGATCCAAGTGGTTTGCTTTTAATTACTGCCAACTTCGTTTTCCTGGCAAAGCTGTTGTCTATTTTTTAAGGAGGATAACGAAGCGGGAGTCTAGCCAAAGACGTTAAAGAAGGGCAGCTTTCCAGGAGGCAACCCGGATGAACTTTTCTTTTATTTGCTTTTATGCTCTTTTAATTTTCAAGTTCTCTTTCAATTTTATTTTTACTAACTTTTAACCCCATTTGTAGTATGGTTGCTTCTAGTGTCTTATGCAGATGCAACTTCATGTCTACACCGCAACCAAGCTCTTCTACTTGAGGCTGAAGCTCAAGTGTGGGGGAACTCCTATAAACGCTAGCAAAAATAATATCAGGGGAGTACCAGTCTCTTTAATTATGCTTTTATTTAAATAAAATCTGCTGAGGAGAGTTTCTGTGCTTAAATGTTTATTTGTGAGCTTTGTGTTCTCTATATTTTATCTACTTACCGAAAAGGTCTTCTGAACCCTTCCCTTGTTTTTCTGGTGAACAATGAGGACATTGTTCAATTTAAGTGTGGGGGAGTGTGCCCTTTTCGGCGACATTTTGTGCTTAAAATGCTTAATCTCTCTGCTTATCTTGCGTTTGTCCAAATTCAATATCGTGGACCCTTTATATGTGGGTTGTTCTCTTTAAGAATAAATACTGTTATGAATTGTGGGATAAATGGTACAAATGGTACAAAAATTTTAAATTTTGATTGCTTTTGAGGAGCATTTTTATGCGGTGTGACCAAATGATCTGCAATGGTTGGATTTTTATTGCTCAGGGGTTCCTTCTATCTTCTTTCTTAGGGATTGCTAAGGGGTGCTTCTCTATCAAAAAAAACAAAAAAAAAAAGGGGACTTACGAGACGCCATTGGTAACCAACAAAGAGAGTTTAGTGTTCTTAAATACAAAGGCTTGATGCCTACATATTATCTTCTCACCTCTTATGCAAAAGTGAAACAAATGCATAAATCTATTTTTCCTTTTGTTTTCTCCTCAATGCCCATTCTTGAGAGAAGTTGGCCATGGTAAAAGTTCTCAAAGTCACCTTAACTAAGAAGCATTGAAGTACTCCAGATCATACCCCGAAACTCTAATTTTTATTTTTACCCTGAGTACACCTGTGCCACCGGCAGTTGATGGATCACACTCCTCAAAAAGTTTAAAGATCATTGTTCCCTCTTTATCCTACCCTTCATAATAATATTTGTTAATATTGAGCATTTCCTACTTGCTTGGGTACATGGATTTGCTTGAGGACAAGCAAAAGGTAAGTGTGGGGTGTGATAAGGTCCAAATGAGCATGTTTTATAGATGTATTTCATATATATATTATTAGCACTTTTCTTGCTCATTTCTCCACTTATGTTAGTTTTCCTCTAGTTTATGTTTTATTGGTTATCTCACATATTTATTGGTTAAAACATGAGGAAAACCCAAGCTAGGAGGAAAGTACACGAAGAGACGAACGCATAGGCGCAAACGGATCATAAATCGGAGCTGAAACGAATATTTTAGAAGCAAACCAATTTACGTCCTAACCACACTGGTCCGAACCAGTGGTTCGGACAAGAGGACTTTGCGTCCGTGTCTCGTCCGCATTACAAAGGCCGGACAGAGCTTGATTCGTCCGTGTCTTGTCCGCACTACAAAGGCCGGACAGAGCAAAGAAGCGTCCGTGGAACCAGGGCCGGACAGAGGGCCGGACGGACTTAGTCCGTGTGCTGTCCGAGGATATTAGCACGGACACAAACCCGGACGCAAAGAAGACCGTGGCATGTCCGGGTTAAAAAGGGCGGACAAGAAGAATTGAGACCGTGGCGTGTCCGCGGAAGAAAGGGCGGACGTGAATAAGTCCGTGGCCTGTCCGTGGATAAAAGGCCGGACAGGAATGAGACATCCGGGGAAATAAGCAAGGACACAAACGCGGACGTCTCTAAAGGCAACCAGATCCAGAAATTAGCGACAGACTTCGGTGCTGTTTATCTTCTTCGTTTCGGCGCCTACAGACATATCCATCTACCCGATGAGCAATATCAGGCGCCTCCTGACAGTTCCTCACGCGTTCTGCCGCCCCAATCCATTCCTTAAATTCCTCACGCGGTGTTCCCTCTGTCTTCTTCCTCTTCCTTTCTTCTATAAAACTCACGCTCATTCTGCTCAAATAATCATCCCTTCCTGAATCCAAAGTTCCACAGTTTCCACACCTACGATCCATTCCATCCTCCTATCCCCCACTTCTCCATTTTATTTTTATTCTTCATTCCACCACACAGCAGAAGCACGATAAAAAGAAGAGAAGAAAAGGAGCTGGAGCAGAAGCGAGTCGCACTCCCGTCTCCTCCGGCAGTCTCCAAAATAATGGCTATCTCTGCTTTCTCTTTATTTCTGTTAATGTCTGAGTAATTTTTATGTGTATCCTAGGATGGGGTTTGACCCTAATATTACTTAAATAAATATTTGTCCCCTGTCTCACTTGTTAAACTTGTTTTAATTCCTTTCAGCAAATATTGTTAAATGCTTTGCGTGACAAACTACTGCATTTTTATGGTAACGATCAACATATGGTTTTGAGATAGTCAAAGTACCACAAAGGAATAAACCTTGGTATTTACACTCCGGATTGAGCAGGAAAATACTGAGGCTAGTACTAAAGAGTTTGTAACTGACAATTATTAACTCTAATAGACAATAAATAATTGAGACAGGGTTATAAATTTGTTTAAGTAATTTAGGCAAATCCCCCGCTATCCTAGGATACCTTTTTCCATCCATTTACTTTATTTTTACTGTGTTATTATTTCTGCACTGATCCTAAAACAAATCAAGCTTGCCTCCGGCTAAACCCCCAATTTACATTTTATGCACTTTTATTTATCTTCTTGTACATTTACTAACTTGATAATTAATTAGATAGTTGCGAAGTCTCTGTGGATACGACCTTGTTGTACTACAAAGATTGGGTTCAATGCCCATAGTTTGCAAGATAGTTTAACTACTATTTTGCCCAATAAGTTTTTGGCGCCGTTGCCGGGGACTTCGGTCCAACTATCTGGTTTATTATCTGTTTAGTTTTTCTTTTATTTTCGTATTTGCCCCTTCTGTGTATAAATTTTTGTTTCTTTTTAAGGGTACTTAATTCTGATGGATGGTTATCTCCATCACGGCTTTTCCCATAAGCCTCAACAACAAGAGGAGGATGTTTACATCTTCCAATTTGAGGAAGCAAAGCCAATCACACCTGGTCTCCAGTTAGAACTACGCTACCGGCAGTACCTCCTCAAACACCAGGTTTTGTGGATTATTCATTTTCCTATTATATTTGCCGAAGTAACGTTTTATTTTGATCCTGGTTTGCTTTAAATTACTGCCAACTTCGTTTTCCTGGCAAAGCTGTTGTCTATTTTTAAGGAGGATAACGAAGCGGGAGTCTAGCCAAAGACGTTAAAGAAGGGCAGCTTTCCGGGAGGCAACCCAGATGAACTTTTCTTTTATTTGCTTTTATGCTCTTTTAATTTTCAGGTTCTCTTTCAATTTTATTTTTGCTAACTTTTAACCCCATTTGTAGTATGGTTGCTTCTAGTGTCTTATGCAGATGCAACTTCATGTCTACACCGCAACCAAGCTACGCCACTTGAGGCTGAAGCTCAAGTGTGGGGGAACTCCTATTAACGCTAGCAAAAATAATATCTGGGGAGTACCAGTCTCTTTAATTATGCTTTTATTTAAATAAAATCTGCTGAGGAGAGTTTCTGTGCTTAAATGTTTATTTGTGAGCTTTGTGTTCTCTCTATTTTATCTACTTACCGAAAAGGTCTTCTGAACCCTTCCCTTGTTTTTCTGGAGAACAATGAGGACATTGTTCAATTTAAGTGTGGGGGAGTGTGCCCTTTTCGGCGACATTTTGTGCTTAAAATGCTTAATCTCTCTGCTTATCTTGCGTTTGTCCAAATTCAATATCGTGGACCCTTTATATGTGGGTTGTTCTCTTTAAGAATAAATACTGTTATGAATTGTGGGATAAATGGTACAAATGGTACAAAAATTTTAAATTTTGATTGCTTTTGAGGAGCATTTTTATGCGGTGTGACCAAATGATCTGCAATGGTTGGATTTTTATTGCTCAGGGGTTCCTTCTGTCTTCTTTCTTAGGGATTGCTAAGGGGTGCTTCTCTGTCAAAAAAAAAAAGGGGACTTACGAGACGCCATTGGTAACCAACAAAGAGAGTTGAGTGTTCTTAAATACAAAGGCTTGATGCCTACATATTATCTTCTCACCTCTTATGCAAAAGTGAAACAAATGCATAAATCTATTTTTCCTTTTGTTTTCTCCTCAATGCCCATTCTTGAGAGAAGTTGGCCATAGTAAAAGTTCTCAAAGTCACCTTAACTAAGAAGCGTTGAAGTACTCCGGATCATACCCCGAAACTCTAATTTTTATTTTTACCTTGAGTACACCTGTGCCACCGGTAGTTGATGGATCACACTCCTCAAAAAGTTTAAAGATCACTGTTCGCCTCTTTATCCTACCCTTCATAATAATATTTGTTAATATTGAGCATTTCCTACTTGCTTGGGTACATGGATTTGTTTGAGGACAAGCAAAAGGTAAGTGTGGGGGTGTGATAAGTGTCCAAATGAGCATGTTTTGTAGGTGTATTTCATATATATATATATTATTAGCACTTTTCTTGCTCATTTCTCCACTTATGTTAGTTTTCCTCTAGTTTATGTTTTATTGGTTATCTCACAAATTTATTTGTTAAAACATGAGGAAAAACCAAGTTATGAGCAAAGTAGACGAAGAGACGAACGCATAGGCGCAAACGGATCATAAATCGGAGCTGAAACGAATATTTTAGAAGCAAACCAATTTACGTCCTAACCACACTGGTCCGAACCAGTGGTTCGGACAAGAGGACTTTGCGTCCGTGTCTCGTCCGCATTACAAAGGCCGGACAGAACTTGAGTCGTCCGTGTCTTGTCCGCACTACAAAGGCCGGACAGAGCAAAGAAGCGTCCGTGGAACCAGGGCCGGACAGAGGGCCGGACGGACTTAGTCCGTGTGCTGTCCGAGGATATTAGCACGGACACAAACCCGGACGCAAAGAAGACCGTGGCATGTCCGGGTTAAAAAGGGCGGATAAGAAGAATTGAGACCGTGGCGTGTCCGCGGAAGAAAGGGCGGACGTGAATAAGTCTGTGGCCTGTCCGTGGATAAAAGGCTGGACAGGAATGAGACGTCCGGGGAAATAAGCAAGGACACAAACGCGGACGTCTCTAAAGGCAACCAGATCCAGAAATTAGCGACAGACTTCGGTGCTGTTTATCTTCTTCGTTTCGGCGCCTACAGACATATCCATCTACCCGATGAGCAATATCAGGCGCCTCCCGACAGTTCCTCACGCGTTCTGCCGCCCCAATCCATTCCTTAAATTCCTCACGCGGTGTTCCCTCTGTCTTCTTCCTCTTCCTTTCTTCTATAAAACTCACGCT
Source organism: Limonium bicolor (assembly GCA_023374045.1). Classification (NCBI taxonomy): domain Eukaryota; kingdom Viridiplantae; phylum Streptophyta; class Magnoliopsida; order Caryophyllales; family Plumbaginaceae; genus Limonium; species Limonium bicolor. The sequence continues at coordinate 491,079,277 of CM041776.1, forward strand.
CCTTCTGCTCAAATAATCATCCCTTCCTGAATCCAAAGTTCCACAGTTTCCACACCTACGATCCATTCCATCCTCCTATCCCCCACTTCTCCATTTTATTTTTATTCTTCATTCCACCACACAGCAGAAGCACGATAAAAAGAAGAAGAAAAGGAGCTGGAGCAGAAGCGAGTCGCACTCCCGTCTCCTCCGGCAGTCTCCAAAATAATGGCTATCTCTGCTTTCTCTTTATTTCTGTTAATGTCTGAGTAATTTTTATGTGTATCCTAGGATGGGGTTTGACCCTAATATTACTTAAATAAATATTTGTCCCCTGTCTCACTTGTTAAACTTGTTTTAATTCCTTTCAGCAAATATTGTTAAATGCTTTGCGTGACAAACTACTGCATTTTTATGGTAACGATCAACATATGGTTTTGAGATAGTCAAAGTACCACAAAGGAATAAACCTTGGTATTTACACTCCGGATTGAGCAGGAAAATACTGAGGCTAGTACTAAAGAGTTTGTAACTGACAATTATTAACTCTAATAGACAATAAATAATTGAGACAGGGTTATAAATTTGTTTAAGTAATTTAGGCAAATCCCCCGCTATCCTAGGATACCTTTTTCCATCCATTTACTTTATTTTTACTGTGTTTATTATTTCTGCACTGATCCTAAAACAAATCAAGCTTGCCTCCGGCTAAACCCCCAATTTACATTTTATGCACTTTTATTTATCTTCTTGTACATTTACTAACTTGATAATTAATTAGATAGTTGCGAAGTCTCTGTGGATATGACCTTGTTGTACTACAAAGATTGGGTTCAATGCCCATAGTTTGCAAGATAGTTTAACTACTATTTTGCCCAATAAGTTTTTGGTGCCGTTGCCGGGGACTTCGGTCCAACTATCTGGTTTATTATCTGTTTAGTTTTTCTTTTATTTTCGTATTTGCCCCTTTTGTGTATAAATTTTTGTTTCTTTTTAAGGGTACTTAATTCTGATGGATGGTTATCTCCATCACGGCTTTTCCCATAAGCCTCAACAACAAGAGGAGGATGTTTACATCTTCCAATTTGAGGAAGCAAAGCCAATCACACCTGGTCTCCTGTTAGAACTACGCTACCGGCAGTACCTCCTCAAACACCAGGTTTTGTGGAGTATTCATTTTCCTATTATATTTGCCGAAGTAACGTTTTATTTTGATCCAGGTGGTTTGCTTTTAATTACTGCCAACTTCGTTTTCCTGGCAAAGCTGTTGTCTATTTTTTATGGAGGATAACGAAGCGGGAGTCTAGCCAAAGACGTTAAAGAAGTGCAGCTTTCCGGGAGGCAACCCAGATGAACTTTTCTTTTATTTGCTTTTATGCTCGTTTAATTTTCAGGTTCTCTTTCAATTTTATTTTTGCTAACTTTTAACCCCATTTGTAGTATGGTTGCTTCTAGTGTCTTATGCAGATGCAACTTCATGTCTACACCGCAACCAAGCTCTTCTACTTGAGGCTGAAGCTCAAGTGTGGGGGAACTCCTATAAACGCTAGCAAAAATAATATCAGGGGAGTACCAGTCTCTTTAATTATGCTTTTATTTAAATAAAATATGCTGAGGAGAGTTTCTGTGCTTAAATGTTTATTTGTGAGCTTTGTGTTCTCTCTATTTTATCTACTTACCGAAAAGGTCTTCTGAACCCTTCCCTTGTTTTTCTGGTGAACAATGAGGACATTGTTCAATTTAAGTGTGGGGGAGTGTGCCCTTTTCGGCGACATTTTGTGCTTAAAATGCTTAATCTCTCTGCTTATCTTGCGTTTGTCCAAATTCAATATCATGGACCCTTTATATGTGGGTTGTTCTCTTTAAGAATAAATAATGTTATGAATTGTGGGATAAATGGTACAAATGGTACAAAAATTTTAAATTTTGATTGCTTTTCAGGAGCATTTTTATGTGGTGTGACCAAATGATCTACAATGGTTGGATTTTTATTGCTCAGGGGTTCCTTCTGTCTTCTTTCTTAGGGATTGCTAAGGGGTGCTTCTCTATAAAAAACAAAAAAAAGGGGACTTACGAGACGCCATTGGTAACCAACAAAGAGAGTTGAGTGTTCTTAAATACAAAGGCTTGATGCCTACATATTATCTTCTCACCTCTTATGCAAAAGTGAAACAAATGCATAAATCTATTTTTCCTTTTGTTTTCTCCTCAATGCCCATTCTTGAGAGAAGTTGGCCGTGGTAAATGTTCTCAAAGTCACCTTAACTAAGAAGCGTTGAAGTACTCCGGATCATACCCCGAAACTCTAATTTTTATTTTTACCTTGAGTACACCTGTGCCACCGGTAGTTGATGGATCACACTCCTCAAAAAGTTTAAAGATCACTGTTCGCCTCTTTATCCTACCCTTCATAATAATATTTGTTAATATTGAGCATTTCCTACTTGCTTGGGTACATGGATTTGTTTGAGGACAAGCAAAAGGTAAGTGTGGGGGTGTGATAAGTGTCCAAATGAGCATGTTTTATAGGTGTATTTCATATATATATATATATATATATTTAGCACTTTTCTTGCTCATTTCTCCACTTATGTTAGTTTTCCTCTAGTTTATGTTTTATTGGTTATCTCACAAATTTATTTGTTAAAACATGAGGAAAAACCAAGCTAGGAGCAAAGTAGACGAAGAGACGAACGCATAGGCGCAAACGGATCATAAATCGGAGCTGAAACGAATATTTTAGAAGCAAACCAATTTACGTCCTAACCACACTGGTCCGAACCAGTGGTTCGGACAAGAGGACTTTGCGTCCGTGTCTCGTCCGCATTACAAAGGCCGGACAGAGCTTGAGTCGTCCGTGTCTTGTCCGCACTACAAAGGCCGGACAGAGCAAAGAAGCGTCCGTGGAACCAGGGCCGGACGGACTTAGTCCGTGTACTGTCCGAGGATATTTGCACGGACACAAACCCGGATGCAAAGAAGACCGTGGCATGTCCGGGTTAAAAAGGGCGGACAAGAAGAATTGAGACTGTGGCGTGTCCGCGGAAACGATTATACATGTATCGTTTTAAGAACATCGTTTTTATATAGCATCAAAAGCTTTCCGGCATAATGCCTTAATGATTTATAAATTACATTTAACAGGCGCAATGCGTATGTAGTGATATAAGCATTATAAATAATAATAAACAAATAATATTTGAACCATATATCAAAACAAAATAAATAAATAATGTATAATAAATGGAAATATTAAATAACAATAAGATCAGGCACGATGCCTCACGTGATAAATAAATCTGGCACGATGCCTCACGTGATAAATAAATCTGGCACGATGCCTCACGTGATAAATAAATCTGGCACGATGCCTCACGTGATATCTATATCTGGCACAATGCCTCATGTGATTTTAATTTCTGGCACAATGCCTCACACGATACATAATAAAATAAACAGTGAAATAAATAAACAATGAAATAAATAAATATTAAAGAAATTGAATAAATTAAACACTACGAAATGAATGAAATAATTAATAATAAACAAATTCTGGCGTGATGCCTCACATGATATTTGAATATCTGGCATGATGCCTCGCGTGAAATTAATAACTGGCATGATGCCTCACGTGGAATTTATAACTTGCACGATGCCTCACGTGGAATTAATAACTGGCACGATGCCTCACGTGGAATTAATAACTGGCACGATGCCTCACGTGGAATTAATAACTGGCACGATGCCTCACGTGATATTTACATCTGGCGTGATGACTCACATAATAATAGTTATTGGTATTATGTCTCAAATAATAATGATCTAGTATATAAACAATTATAAAATGTAGATGAAGGCATCAGGTTGCCATCAGAAACAATTATATAAATCAGCCGGATTCCAGAGCATCACGTTAATTAGAAAATATTTAAGAGAAAGAAAAAAAACAAAAACAAATAAACAAAGATATGAGTTTCTTGTCAGATCGCATATGATTTTTTCTTCTTTTTTTTTTTAATGATTCACGGAGGTGGTGTGAGACCGAAAGGATGGAGATTAGCGGGAAAAAATGGAAAAACAGAAGATTAGGGTATTCCAAGGTGTGGGACGGCGATATTATGTTGAACGGCAGGTCAATCTGTGGCGGATTTGTTTTCGAAAAGTTGGAATGAACGCGAAGAATCAACAGTGAAGCCGATTGAACAGAATGACAACTCTAATTGATATAGAACATTTACCTGTGGCGGATGATAGTGAGGAAAGACAGGATGATAGTGAGGAAAGACAACCGGGTTACATTAGAGCGTGCTGATAACGAGGTTTTTATTCACTTCACAACTGAGTACAATGGACTCTATTTATAGAGAGAAAGGGATAACCCAAAAGGGGTAATATGGACATTCACTAAATATATATAATATATAACACTCCCCCTGAATGTCCGATATTGATTGCCTCGTTAAAAACCTTGCTTGGAAAAACCCAGTGGGATAAAAACCAAGACTAAGGAAAAAAGAGTGCAATCATAAGTTCTCCCCCTGAACTAAACGTCACTTCAAGTCTCTGAATCTACATAGCCCAATCTTGCGGATTAACTTTTCGAAAGTTGAAGTTGGAAGTGACTTGGTGAATATATCTGCCAAATTCTCGCTTGAACGAATTTGTTGTATATCAATTTCTCCATTCTTCTGAAGCTCATGGGTGTAGAAAAACTTGGGAGATATGTGCTTCGTTCTATCTCCTTTGATGTACCCGTCTCTCATCTGGGCTATACAGGCAGCATTGTCTTCATATAATGTCGTGGGAATTTTCTGATCAAAAGATAGGCCACACGTCTCTTGTACATGCTGGATCATGGACCTCAACCAAACACATTCTCGGCTGGCTTCGTGCATTGCTAGAATTTCTGCATGATTAGAGGAGGTGGCGACACTCGTTTGCTTTATAGACTTCCATGATATGGCCGTACCTCCATGAGTAAATACATAACCTGTTTGTGACCTTGCCTTGTGGGGATCAGATAGGTAGCCAGCATCAGCGTAACCTACTAGACCAGACTTAGGTGTCTTTGGAAAGAATAACCCCATATCCATTGTACCTCGAAGATAACGGAGTACATGCTTAACACCATTCCAATGTCTTTTTGTAGGAGCAGAGCTATATCTTGCTAATAGATTTACAGAAATGCTATATCAGGTCGAGTATAACTCGCCAAGTACGTCAATGCTCCAATAGCACTTAGATATGGGACTTCAGGACCAAGTAAGTCTTCGTCACTTTCACGGGGTCTAAATGGGTCCTTGTTTACATCTAGGGACCTAACAACCATTGGGGAGCTCAACGGATGAGCATGATCCATATAAAATCTTTTCAACACCTTTGTAATATATTGAGTCTGGTGTAGGAATACCCCACTTGGTGAATGCTCGAGTTGCAGTCCTAAGCAGAACTTTGTCTTACCAAGATCTTTCATTTCAAATTCTGACTTTAAACATTCAACAGCTTGTTGAAGTTCTGCAGATGTTCCAATTATGTTGAGGTCATCAACATAGACTGCAATTATGACAATCCCAGATCCACTTTTCCTTATGAATATACAGGGACAAATCGAGTCATTCTTATAGCCTTTCTTAAGCAAGAAGTCGCTAAGGCGATTATACCACATACGGCCCGACTGCTTTAGTCCATAGAGGGATTTATTCAATTTAATAGAGAACTTTTCTCTAGAGCTTGATTTAAATGCTTCGGGCAATTTAAATCCCTCTGGTAGCCTCATATAAATGTCGCTATCAAGCGATCCATATAGATAGGCTGTAACCACATCCATTAAACGAAACTCAAGATTTTCTTGGACTGCCAAACTAATCAAGTATCTAAAACTTGTGGCATCCATAACTGGGGAATAAGTTTCTTCATAGTCAATACCAGGTCTTTGACTAAAACCTTGTGCAACTAGACGAGCTTTATCTCACAATTTCATTTTGCTCGTTTCTTTTTCGCACAAACACCCATTTATAACCAACTGGTTTTATCTTACTGGGTGTATGGACCACTGGTCCAAAAACCTCACGTTTTTAAGTGAGTTTAATTCTGCTTCAATAGCATCTTTCCATTTTGGCCAATCATTTCTTTGTCTGCATTCTTCAACAGACTTTGGTTCATGATCCTCTTCATTATTCATAACTTGTAGCGCTACATTATATGCAAAAGTTTCATCGACGTCAATTTCATGTCGGTTCCATCGAATTCCAGTCATGACATAGTTTATCGAGATCTCTTCATTATCAATATTTGTTTCAGGTACCTGATTTTTCTGCATTTCTGCAACTGTCATGTCTACAGACTCTTCAAGAGTCTCACCCTTTTCACTTAGACCATCTTTAATGCATCCCTTTCGTTTTCGAGGGTTTTTATCTTTGGAACCGACTGGTCTACCACGTTTTATACGTGTGTTAGACTCATTTGCAACCTGTCCTCCATGGACATCAATTTTAGCGGGAGCATTTTTAGCTGGCACATACGACTGTGTCACCTGATTTAGGTCAGTAAATGCATCAGGCAATTGGTTTGCCAGCTTTTGGAGATTAATAATATGTTGAACATCTTGTTCACATTGCTTAGTGCGAGGATCGTAATGTAGTAATGATGGTTCGTTCCATGTAATCTCCTTTACCAATTGCTTATTTTCTCCCCCTAATGATGGGAAATGTGACTCATCAAAATGACAGTCAGCAAATCGAGCTGTAAACAAGTCCCCAGTTGTTGGCTCGAGATATCTAATAATTGAGGCAGATTCAAGCCCAACATATATTCCCATTCTTCTTTGAGGCCCATTTTGGTTCTTTGCGGTGGAGGTATAGGAACATATACCGCACAACCGAAAATCCTCAGGTGAGAGATATTGGGTTCTTGACCCGTAACCATTTGTAATGGTGACAACTTATTAAAGCTTGTTGGCCTGATGCGAATCAAGGTAGCTGCATGTAATATAGCATGTCCCCACGCAGATACTGGGAGTTTTGATCTCATTAGTAACGGTCTTGCAATTAACTGCAGACGTTTGATCAAAGATTCTGCCAAACCATTTTGGGTATGCACATGAGCTACTGGATGTTCAATGGTTATTCCAATGGACATGCAATAGTCATTGAAGGCCTTGGAGGTAAATTCACCAGCATTATCCATGCGTATGGATTTGATTTGATTATCAGGAAAATTTGCTCGCAATCGAATTAATTGAGCCAATAATCTTGCAAATGCCATATTACGGGTTGATAATAAGCTAACATGTGACCATCTGGTTGATGCATCTATCAAAACCAGAAAATATCTAAATGGTCCACATGGTGGATGGATAGGTCCACATATATCACCCTGAATCCTTTCGAGAAAAGCAATCGGCTTTATCTCGAGTTTAACTGGTGATGGCCTTATAATTAGTTTTCCTTGAGAACAAGCAATACACGGAAAACTATTTAGTTGAAGAAACTTTTTGTTTTTCAACATATGACCACATGAATTTTCCATAATTCTTCGCATCATGATGGAACCGGGATGGCCTAACCGGTCATGCCAAGTTTTGAAATCATCAAAATATTTCAGTTTTTCAACAACATGTATTTCTGTTGTATTAATATACGCAGGGTACAACCCAGAGGAAATAGCAACTAGCTTTTCCAACATTTGTCTCTTTCCAGCTATCACTTTTGTGATGCCAATATATTCAATATTTCCATCATTCCCCGTCTCAATGTGATACCCATTCCGGCGTATATCAATGAAACTCAACAGGTTTCTTTGAGACGTGCTGGAAAATAATGCATTTTCAATGCATATTTTTGTTCCCTTAGGTAGAGTAATGGTTGCTTTTCCAGACCCTTCAACAATACTCGTACTACCTGATATGGTAGTAACCTTTGGCGCATAATTTAGTAAATAAGAAAAATATTTCTTACTCTTAAGAATTGTGTGCGTTGCAGCACTATCAATAAGACATACGTCTTCACCATCCATCAATGAAATTCTTCAATGGTAATTATTATTACAATCTGTCATATAAATAAAATAAAAAATATTAGGAACGATCCTATAGGTATCGTTTTTATGACATCATTTTAATATCAGAACTGAAAACTTTCCGGCACGGTGCCTTTTTTTCTATAAATAATACCAAAATCAAACTTAACAGGCACAATGCCCTATATAGCGATGTAACCATCATAGAGGTCAAAACTTGACATATGAACATACAATTATTATACGATGTCGCTTAATTAGATTTTTTTTTTGAACAACTATCTATCATAAATTTTCACTGGTGCTATACCATCATGATTCTTCATAAAGCATAATACAATGCTCACCTCGTACAAAAATAAATATATAAATACGGCTGCATATGAATTAACCAGGTGTTATACCATCTTTTCGATGAGTGATCTACTCAATATCATTTCTTTTAAATATATTATAATGATTTCTGGCGCAATGCCAATATCATATTATATCAAAATTAAAGTTTTCAGGTGTGATACCTTTTATAGCATATCAAAATTAAACTTTCAGGCACAATGCCCTTTACATTTTGGTAATGTTGACCATTCTTAAACACTTTTGTCATAAGATAAACAGATATAGAAACGATTATACATGTATCGTTTTCAGAACATCGCTTTATATAGCATCAAAAGCTTTCCGGCATAATGCCTTAATGATTTACAAATTAAAATTTAACAGGCGCAATGCCGTATGTAGTGATATAAGCATTATAAATAATAATAAACAAATAAAATTTGAACCATATATCAAAACAAAATAAATAAATAATGTATAATAAATGGAAATATTAAATAACAATAAGATCAGGCACGATGCCTCACGTGATAAATAATCTGGCACGATGCCTCACGTGATAAATAAATCTGGCACGATGCCTCACGTGATAAATAAATCTGGCATGATGCCTCACGTGATATCTATATCTGGCATAATGCCTCGTGTGATTTTAATTTCTGGCACAATGCCTCACACGATACATAATAAAATAACAGCGAATAAATAAACAAATAAATAACAATGAAATAAATAATGAATGAATATAAATATTAAAGAAACTGAATAAATTAAACACTACGAAATGAATGAAATAATTAATAATAAACAAATTCTGGCGTGATGCCTCACGTGATATTGAATATCTGGCATGATGCCTCACGTGAAATTAATAACTGGCACGATGCCTTATGTAAAATTAATAACTGGCATGATACCTTACATAATTTTTTTTTTGGTTAGATCGGGCGCAATGCCAACAAATATAATAAATATATATACAATAATATGTTTGAAGCAATACAAAATAAATAAAGTAACAGTAAAATAAATAGAATAAAAATGGAAACCGACGTCACGGTTTGGAGAGTAAAATTTCTTATGCTCAATTCAGAGGCGCATTAAAAATTTAATCGGTGGCATGAATTTTTTTTTTGTTAGACTGCGTCGATTCATGCGGTGATTCAATTCATGCTCTTGGACTGCGCCGATTCGTTAATGATATTCGAAAGTGATTAATCGGTGGTGTCATCTAGAGAATGGAAAAAAAAATTGGATCGACCAAACGGTGGTGTGATCGAGAGAATGAAAAAAAAATTGGATCGACCAGATCGGTGGTGTGATCGAGAGAATGGAAAAAAAATGGATCGACCAAATCGGTGGTGTGATGGAGAGAATGAAAAAAAAAACTGGATCGATCACTAATGATTCGAGGTGGATTTACCTTTTGATCGGAACTGAGTCAAACCGGATTAGTTTGAAATCTAGAGCGTGCTGATAACGTGTTGTAAATGAGAGAATGAAAAAAGAGTAGAAAACGATAATCAGGTTTTTATTCACATTACAACTGAGTACAATGATCTCTATTTATAGAGAGTAAGGGATAACTCAAAGGGGTAATAAGGACATTCAATATATATATATATAACAATATATATATATATATATATATATATATATATATATATATATATATATATATTAGCACTTTTCTTGCTCATTTCTCCACTTATGTTAGTTTTCCTCTAGTTTATGTTTTATTGGTTATCTCACAAATTTATTTGTTAAAACATGAGGAAAAACCAAGCTAGGAGCAAAGTAGATGAAGAGACGAACGCATAGGCGCAAACGGATCTTAAATCGGAGCTCAAACAAATATTTTAGAAGCAAACCAATTTTCGTACGAACCACACTAGTCCGAACCAGTGGTTCGGACAAGAGCACTTTGCGTCCGTGTCTCGTCCGCATTACAAAGGCCGGACAGAGCTTGAGCCGTCCGTGTCTTGACCACACTACAAAGGCCGGACAGAGCAAAGAAGCGTCCGTGGAACCAGGGTCGGACAGAGGGCCGGACGGACTTAGTCTGTGTGCTGTCCGAGGATATTAGCACGGAAACAAACCCAGACGCAAAGAAGACCGTGGCATGTCCGGGTTAAAAAGGGCGGACAAGAAGAATTGAGACCGTGGCGTGTCCGCGGAAGAAAGGGCGGACGTGAATAAGTCTGTGGCCTGTCCGTGGATAAAAGGCCGGATAGGAATGAGACGTCCGGGGAAATAAGTAAGGACACAAACGCGGACGTCTCTAAACGCAACCAGATCCAGAAATTAGCGACAGACTTCGGTGCTGTTTATCTTCTTCGTTTCGGCACCTACAGACATATCCATCTACCCGATGAGCAATATCAGGCGCCTCCCGACAGTTCCTCACGCGTTCTGCCGCCCCAATCCATTCCTTAAATTCCTCACGCGGTGTTCCCTCTGTCTTCTTCCTCTTCCTTTCTTCTATAAAACTCACGCTCCTTCTACTCAAATGAAATACCCCAAACCTTGATGTGTGGTTTAAATATCAAATTATGGTATGTAAAGGCTAAAAAGTGCCTTAGTAACATCAGTGAACAATTTAAACCAAAATAAATGCAATAAAGCATTAAGACACAGTTTGAGCAAAAACATGCTCTAAGCTATGAGTGAACTTGGTTAGGACCCAAAGAGCCTACCAAGGCTTGATAACATTTAATTATGATTTAATAAGGCTAAATAAGTCCTTAAGAAACTTTGGTGGACAGTTAAACCAAATAAAACATAAGAAAATACCTTAAAGTCAATATGAGCAAAAATGTGCTCTAAGCTTGGGATGAATGTGTATAAGACCTAATGGTCATACCTATACCTTATTTATATGTTAATGAACATATTAAATCAATTACTAAAGAAAACCAAGCTTGAAAACAAGTTAAAACACAAAATGTGCTTTAAGGAGTCTTAAAGCACGTTTTTGAAAAATTGTCTTGTAAATGTGTTTTGAATGGCTAAATGTCCATCATTACTCTTTAATTAACATGTGTACTATATAGTATCACATTTGGGTGGCCATATTAGTGGGAAATCAAAAATTTCACTTCTATGTGCCTTAGTTTGTGAATAGTAACTTTTATAAGCTAGTTTGTAACATATAATGTTATAAGTAATTAAATTGGTCAACAAAGACTATATTACCCTCATAATTATAAGGGGGCCGGTTTTCTAAGGTGTGGTGACTCACCACTCTCTTGTTATTTTGTGAAGTAAATAAAGATGACTAAATAGTTACTATTTACTTTACATATAAATATCTTCAAAAGTAAGTTCTATCTTCATTCTCCCTTCCTTTCCTTCATTCCCACGGTTCCAAACACCACCACTAACCTCTCTTCTTCATTCTCTCACGGTTTGCAATAGTACTCACCACCATCTCCTTCTTTGATCTCTTGTAAAATCTAGCTCACTTAACCAAATCAAAACAAACACCACCATTCTCTTAGTTAAGCCAAGCTCTACAATCTTGTCTTTTCAAAACTTCAAAACCTCCATTTCGGTGCCAAGAGAAACCACCATGGGAGGAGCTTGAGCTCATCTTTTCACATATTCTTGTTCTCCTTTGCTTCAAGGTAAGGAAACTCAAAGAAAATCCATGTTTCCTCCATGTTTTCATGTTGTCCGAAAATTCACCTCACAATGGTGTATTTATCTTGCTTGTTTTAGCTTCATTTGAATCTTCCAAGGGCTAGGAGGAGTCCTCTCTTGATACTTGTTCAAGTTCTCTTCCAATTCCAAGGTAAAACAATTACCTTAATGTGTTAAAACAATATGTGTAACTAGGGTTTACAATGAGATGAAGCATAATGCTTAAATACTCATTCTATTGTTTGTATAATGTTTAATAGTTGAAAAGGGACCAAATGCCCTACCGGTTTTACAAGGAACAAGAAAGAAATTTGTGAGGAAAGAGGTAAACAAGCCATCTCGATGTAGTTTAAATGCCTTAGGAAAATGAGCTTGATTTGCTTAATAAAATACCTAAGGAGCCAATGGCAAATGACCTAGTAAAGTGTTTCAAGGAGACTAGTAAAGAACATATGTTTTGGTGTATGTATTTGCAGGTCAAAGGCATTATTTTGTGGTAAATTCAGTGTTTAAGGTTATGCAATTTAAGGGCCTAAGAGCCATGTTATTTAAGGGCCTAAGTGCCAAGCAATTTAAGTTATGTACTATATTGTGATGTAGTGCAAAATGTGTGAAGTTTGTGTATAAAAGTGTTTGATGGATTTTAGGTGTTCTTGAGTGAAATAAGGTAAAAACCGAAGTGTTTGGATGTGAGTATATACAAGAGAAGCTATGGCCAAATTTGGGAAAATGTGTGAGAAGTTCTAAGTGTTTTAAGTGGTTTTGGTGAACTAGGAAGTGTTAAAGGTGAATGAATGTTTACTTGAGAAGAAAACATGTATTAAGGTGATTTAGATTGATGCAAGGATTTAGGTGTTGTCTTGGAAGTTCTAGAAATTCAATGTGTGTTTTAAGAAGGTATTTGAGCCATGGAGGAGTTGTTTAAGATTTAGGAATGTTGGTGTGCAAGGGATAAGTGATGATTAGGTAAGATGTGAAAAAGGAGATTTAGTTAGTAAGAAAAGAAGTTGAGAGATGATGTTAAGGTGTAGAGGAAACACCTTGGTATAGTGGTCATTATAGGTGAAATACCACCTAGAGATCTTAAGGAGAAAACATTCCTAGTGTTAGGAATTTTGTTGAGATATAAGTAAAGGTTTAAGGAATTAGAAAAAAATAGTTTTGTGAGTGTTTAAGAATATCTTAAGGGTGTGTTTGAAGTGCCAAATGTTAGAACACATTAAGAGGCCTTAGGAGAAGTTTGGTGAAGATTTGGCACAGTTTGGGTAAGTTTAGAAGGCGACCGACCCAGGGTCCGACCCAGTTTTGGGTCGGTCGAGCCTCTGTTAGATGTTAGGAATGTGTTCGGTAATGGTCCGACCCAAAAGGGTGGGTCGGACATGGGTCGGTCGGTCAAGTTTCAAAGGAAGAAAATGTTCGCACATGGTCCGACCCAGTCGAGTGAGTCGGACGTGGGTCGGACGGGCATGATTATAAGGAAGTAAAAGGGTTCTGTAATGGACCGACCAGTTGTGGGTCGGTCGGTGGGTCGGTCGGACCAAAAACATGGTTTAAGGTTAAGAAATGATATGTGATGATGGGGATGGTAGGTAGTGATGTTATAAGGATGTTAAGGACATGTTAGGGGAGTTTTAATGACACCTAAGTGGGTTAAAAGTTGTATTAAAATGTGAGAGTAAAACAAGTTAAAAATGTTAAGTTATGTAACTAAGTTAACGGGGAAAAATTAAGCATTGACATTAAATGATCAAGCAAACCCCGATGTTAATGAAAACACGTGTGATGTTAACAGTTATTCGAGAATTGCTCGAGGAACATAAATGGACAGGATAAGTGGACTCCGGTGACAGGTATGGTTTTCTTGCAACCTGCGTCCTACCGGATTACACCGGCTTGTATGCCAATGTGTTTTTCTGTATGTTTGCCACGTTGTAAGATTAAACATGTAATGAGTTTACAGTAATTCATTTATGTGGCGTGTTCAACTCCGATACCATTTAACCTCGAAAGTGTTAACCTTAGTTAACTGAGTCTAGGATCACATGAGAGTTAGGTATTCGGAGTAAACACCCGTACCATGGGACGTACTAACCACGGCTATGCGTGCGTTAATTGTGTGATATGTGTATGTGAATGTAGGGATCTCCCTTGTATATTTAACCCAGTTGTAATACTGTATGTGTTGTTATGTGATAGGCTCCATAGTGGGGTTCTAACTAATATCTAAAGTAAGTATACTAACAGTAGTGAGGAATCCGGTTTGGCCGGTCGCGCGTTGTTTGGGAGAGGGTATCCTTCCTAGCCTTACCCTTCTCTTTGTTATGGTTGTTTCCCTCACGGGTTATGATCTCCCATTAGCTTACTCCAAAGCTTGGCTATTCTGACTTATGATCGGTTTAGGGGGAACATGTGTTTGTGTGGTGTGTTCGGGCCTCCAAACCCGAACCGCCTTAACTTAAGTTACTCGTCCAACTATTAGGACGGTAATGAGTGTTGTTGTTATTGTATAACGAGCTTATCATGAGACTGGCAACATTCTCTAGGCTCACCAGTGTGTAAACAATGTTTGGGTCGGTTCCTAAGCGAACCATTCCCGTTGTGTTATGTGTTTGTTGTGATGCAATATCCATTGCGGTATTATGTTGTGTACGTGGAAACGTGCAAAGTGTTGTTAGGTGTTGTATGTAGTGTATGTTATATGTTGTATAATGTGGAGTGTGTGGATCATGGATATGACTCCCAGTTTGTGATAAGAGGCGTTTAAGGATAACCCGATTTAAGGGTATGTGCCGTCTATTAAGGAAGTAGCTCCGTTGGAGGAGAAACACTCTAGGGATGATGAATACCATGGGTGACTTATTAAGTAGGATGTATTATCCGATTGTTGAGCCATTGAGGCGAAATGTTAAGTGTTGTGTGTTTATTGTCACTGCATGATTTAAATATAATCAGCATGCTAAGACGACAATTAGTTGTGCGTGGCCCGGTAGCATGTGGGCTGCGGGATTACCATACCAGCAAAGGTGCTGAGCCCCTTGGGGCCACCCCTTTCTCTCCTTTTCCTATTTCAGGTACGAAGTGCTGGAAGCCGTTCGAGAGTAGGACGGGTAGTCATTGTACATGGGTAAACTTTTAAGTGTATGTATACAGTAGGTGTAGTAAGACCGAAATTGTTGTCGGCAACAGTTTATAAATACTCGGTATAGTTGATAAGGTGTATGTTGTTGTTGTTGTTAATGGAAAGGGATACTAATATAGTTGCTCGGGAATTTAGCCCATCAGACCGGTACATTGTGTATGTATTAGCCTTGTTAGCCACGTGGGTGGCTAACGGCATGTAACCCAACAAGTTAGAGTAATGTGATGAGGTTGTTCTTCCGCTGCAGTTTGTTGTAAGTATGTTAATGTTGGATGGGGTGTTACAAAAAGTGGTATCAGAGCGAAGTATCGCTCTGATGACTGAATTACCGAGCTTAGGAAGTACCGAGTTAGGATTTTAGTGCTTTGGGTTAAGGGTTGAGTGATAGCGTGAGAGATACGCTAGTTAGGAACTACCAGTGGCTACTGGAAACCTACCAATATCCTTCCCACCCTCCACAATCCCTGTATATAACTTGGGAAACAACGTCAGGGAGATGGAAGTCCTCTCTTACTCGGGGATACCCGATCTGGCTGTTATTAAACACCCTTAGGTACGGAGAACCTGTCATACGGTAGATCCCGAAAACTGGGAAATCCCGGAGACGGTCTCCATCTGAATAATGTTAACCGCATTTCATAGCAATGAATGAAGGATTTTGTGTATAGAGGAATAGAATTTCCGGCAACCTGGGTCGACATGCAGAGCAGTCGAGAATAACCAGCTTGCAACGCACCTACCGTGCACAGGCAAGAAATGGATTAATAACACCCGAGACAAGTGTCTACGGAACCACAGTTGATAAATAAAACACCAACGGTATACCAACCGACAAAGGACTACAACGTAGTGCCCAACAAGAGACAAGTCTCAGTAACCACGACAAGTGCGTGGAACGGGCTATAAAGAGAATACACAAAAAAAAAGGGGGGTCTCCCAGGATGGGAAATACCCTAGTTAATGATTATTATGTGAATACAGTGAGAAGTCACCTAGACAAGTTATTATCAAGACAGTAAGATCAGTGAGGGCCAACAAGGCCACTGATGACAGTGCGGGTAAAAGACAATACCATAACCAGTATGTGTTAAACCGATAGCCAGTTAGCATGGCGCACTTGCCATAGCAAGTGCTGCTATAACGGGCTGTTCGGAAATTTATAACCACTACGAGTACTTAGAAAGTACCACGAAGTTAAGTGTGAACATTATAACCATGGAAGGGCTTAACAGCCTGACCTTTGTAATTGTAAGTACACCAGTCAGCAAGAGCTAGACTTGGTTAAGGTAAGAAGATGTTGTGAAACCATGAAAATTTTTCTTTCAACCCAGATTTATTCAAACCCTTTTCTTTTCAAAACCAGATTTTCTTTCAAACAACACTTCTTTCCAACCTTCTTTTAAACCAAACCAGTAAAACCAAGGACAGTTGACAAGGATACAACAATGGATAAACTTTCCCTCGATTAAGTTCGGGAAGGGGAATGAATATTGTCACGGGACAATATAAGGGAGTTGACAACAGAATACTTCACCTAGGCGTGTGACGGACACTACAAGTTGTACCAACTCTGTGTTGTGGGACGACCGCACTCCGATGGAGCATGTGGGCCTGACAGACCTACTTATGGGTTAGTTGGGTAAGTAGCAATGTATCAGTAAGATACCCCATATATTGTATACGAGTAGAGTCCGAAACACGGGAAGTAGTCGACTCCGTCTACGGTCAGCAGTATAAATCAACAAAAGCTAGAGATTACAAGGAATAATTGAAGTTAAGGGACTCAGTTGAGATAACCAGACTAAAGGAGTCAGTGAATTCATTTTCTAGGAAATGTTTAAGAGTTAGGAAGTGCGATGGGCACAAACTGTTATGTAAGACACAACATATGTCTTAAGGATCCTTAGGATAAACATTATAGCTGGAATGGTGACCCAGCCTGTACATGGCAAGCAGATGCCTAATGTGGACATTAATGTGCAATGAACGGATAAATTCCCAGAAGAGTACCTACACTACCAGGAAATGTTAATCTTCACAGAAGAAGATAATAACCAGTAAAGAACGCGAAAGGCGTAGCTAACGGAATGTACCAATAAGTGTGAACCAAATGTAAAGCATAACTTAACAACACCCAGGAGCAATCCTTGAAGGGTGTTCACATCAACAATTGTGTGAATGAATGCATGACGGAAGCGCAAGGGTTGAAACTAACACACAGTTTAGACATAAGTTGTCAGGAGACGGACTGACATCCTAAAGGGCATCCCACGAAAGGAAACGTGGTGCACGACCTTGTCATGGAGCCCAATAAACCTCTAACCATGTAATATTGTACAGAGAAGTATGTGTGTGGAAAGCCTAAATGAGCTCAGCTCAAGGCAAATAAGGCTCATAAGCCATAGGCAAGATATGCTATATAATTCGATTGATTGCAGAAGTTTATGTGATATAAGTGGATAGAGTGGTAAACAAACCACTGCATTAAGAGTGGGGACACCTCTCGATATCCTGAAACCGCAGGAGCAGTAGTTATGTGAATCAAGTTCAAGAAATATGTTAAGGATGGACGACGTTGTTACTGAAAAGAGCAGTTAGCTTGATAGCATGTGTGTATAAAGTGAAACACCGAGCTGAATAACGCCGGCTTGTGACTCGATGATCGATGCTCAAAGAGCATTCAGTGGTCATCCAAATGAGGGATGAACCATAATATGAATAAAGTAATTTATGTGTGGAAGCTAATGTGACAGTAAATACTATGTGAGTTAGTGTTATACAATAAGTGAGAGCACGGTGCGCAGTAAGCGACCGTTGTATAAGTGTTGTTGAATGATAATATGGTAGGTCGAACCAGTTACGAGATAAGAGTCTCAGTGAAGGACAGTGTGAATTCCATGGCGAGTCGCATAAGGGATTTACTGTCGAGAGTTTACGCCTCTGCACTCTGTATGACTGAGTGTTTTGGTATTGCACTTGCGCAGTAATGATCGAGTGGGATAGCTAGGAATTGGAAACATGTTAATTGTGGAGGAATAATGTTATAATGGCCGATGCATAGGAAATGCAAGGCCGCACCAATAAAAGAGTACTTGTACAAACCGAATGTGAAGACATGATTAACAGTAAGTGACTACAGTAGCACTAACTACCAAATATCGGTATGGAATAACCCCAAATATTGGAAATAGCTGAGAGAGCACTACACACTAGGTAGTAGCTCATCTCAACCGACAGTAAGTCGGAAGGGAACAAGTCAATCATTGTGAAATACATAGCTGTATACACAGTAAATTATCATGGAAGTGGATGGAAATTGTGAAACTCACCGAATCCGCTCAGGGTAAAAGATACCGTGCGTCGGTTGAGAAACCATGTTACCAAGATAAAGGTGATAATTGGGGATGTACAATACAGTAAGAATAACAAATGGAGCAATTAAGCTCTACAGTTTGAGTTTCGCAGCAGAAACTAGTGAGCCAGTGATTCAAGTGTTGAATGTACATGGTGAACATGAGTGAATGGCTAATTAATAATGCCTAAAAGCCTCGCAGGCCAGGACCGAAACCGGTTATGAGTTACAACTCCAATGAGAATTCTTGGTTTAGGAACTAAACCGCCAATATGGTTAAGATCCTCTAATCAGAATCCATTGTGTAATAGACCGCGTGGAAGTTAAAACACTTCACGACGGCAGAACATTTAAGCCAATGTTTAGTGATTGATTACGTGGGCGTAATCCCTTTTAAGGGGGTAGAGCGCAAAACCACTTGGTGTATATTACCGTACAAGTGTACGTAGTGTGTGTGACTCATATTGTGCATAGCACAATTATTGTTTGTTTTGATGATTGGTGTGTGTGTTACGTAAACATACACATTCATTCATGTTTAATTGTGGTAATTGCGCACAGAAGATGCGAATACCATTGTGATAAGTGTGTGTGTTTGTTAACAGTTGTGTGTGATTGTACAAGTGTGGGGAGTAGAAAACTCCCGGGGGAACAAAACCCGACAGTGTATAAATGTAAAACCAGGTGTTGTATTTTGGATAAAATATATGGTGTATATATATAAGTGATGCATGAAAGGGCATGATACCGACATGAACCTAGTGAGAATAAGATTCCCTAGGCAACAGGATTAAAAGTGAATGGAGGTACTGATAGACGGAGTTCTATCCTTTGGAGATGTTGTGATCATGACTAGAATGATTCGAAAGATAGAAAATTGGAAATGAGTGATTTACATGATGCTTGAAATGAAGTGGGAGGTGGAACTTGATTTGCATGCGATCAAGGGAAGCCGAACACAAATTGGAGTGGAAGGATAGTTCAACACTGATGCTGATCACATCAGGGTTGGATGACTCTTAAAACTCCCTATAAGTGGCCACAAATAACCACGCTAAGGAAGAAGCAAGAGCTTAAGTTGGACTTGGAGTTGTGTGTGTTTTCAAAAGGATTTTAAATTGGTATTTATAAAACGTTGATGGATACTTTACATAATTAAAGTCTTCTTACTTAACCTCACAAAGAAATTTTAAATTTAAGTGATTGTTTTAAACTCCCAAAGGCACGGGGACGGAAGGTGTCCATCGCGACCGGGTTCTGCGGGATCACAGTATGTATGTAAAGATATTTTTGATTGTTATACATGCTCTGACATGTTGTGTGGTATGTGTAATGAATGTTGTTTTGACTTGGATTTCCTAAAGTGTATACTATCAAGGCCTGTGAGTCTAAATGTGTGGTGTTACATAGACCTATGTGTCTAAAGACTGTTATGTTACCAGGACCTATGGTCCAAATGTTGTTATGTTTACCCAGACCAGTGAGTCAAAGGGGTTGTTATGTATGTGTAAGTGTTGTTAAGATACCCGGACCATAGAGTCCGAGGTTATCATTTGGATATGTTATGTTATGTGTGGATGTGAATGTGTTGCCCGGACCATCAAGTCCGAGGTTGTGATGTAAGTGTGTTTGGTTAAGGAAGTTTATTTCCAATGATTACTGTGTTCTAATCTAATGATATGTGAAAAGTGTGAACTTCGAGGACGAAGTTCTTTTAAGGGGGGTAGATTGAAATACCCCAAACCTTGATATGTGGTTTAAATATCAAATTATGGTATGTAAAGGCCAAAAAGTGCCTTAGTAACATCAGTGAACAATTTAAACCAAAATAAATGCAATAAAGCATTAAGACACAGTTTGAGCAAAAACATGCTCTAAGCTATGAGTGAACTTGGTTAGGACCCAAAGAGCCTACCAAGGCTTGATAACATTTAATTATGATTTAATAAGGCTAAATAAGTCCTTAAGAAACTTTGGTGACAGTTAAACCAAATAAAACATAAGAAATACCTTAAAGTCAATATGAGCAAAAATGTGCTCTAAGCTTGGGATGAATGTGTATAAGACCTAATGGTCATACCTATACCTTATTTATATGTTAATGAACATATTAAATCAATTACTAAAGAAAACCAAGCTTGAAAACAAGTTAAAACACAAAATGTGCTTTAAGGAGTCTTAAAGCACGTTTTTGAAAAATTGTCTTGTAAATGTGTTTTGAATGGCTAAATGTCCATCATTACTCTTTAATTAACATGTGTACTATATAGTATCACATTTGGGTGGCCATATTAGTGGGAAATCAAAAATTTCACTTCTATGTGCCTTAGTTTGTGAATAGTAACTTTTATAAGCTAGTTTGTAACATATAATGTTATAAGTAATTAAATTGGTCAACAAAGACTATATTACCCTCATAATTATAAGGGGGCCGGTTTTCTAAGGTGTGGTGACTCACCACTCTCTTGTTATTTTGTGAAGTAAATAAAGATGACTAATATAGTTACTATTTACTTTACATATAAATATCTTCAAAAGTAAGTTCTATCTTCATTCTCCCTTCCTTTCCTTCATTTCCCACGGTTCCAAACACCACCACTAACCTCTCTTCTTCATTCTCTCACGGTTTGCAATAGTACTCACCACCATCTCCTTCTTTGATCTCTTGTAAAATCTAGCTCACTTAACCAATCAAAACAAACACCACCATTCTCTTAGTTAAGCCAAGCTCTACAATCTTGTCTTTTCAAAACTTCAAAACCTCCATTTCGGTGCCAAGAGAAACCACCATGGGAGGAGCTTGAGCTCATCTTTTCACATATTCTTGTTCTCCTTTGCTTCAAGGTAAGGAAACTCAAAGAAAATCCATGTTTCCTCCATGTTTTCATGTTGTCCGAAAATTCACCTCACAATGGTGTATTTATCTTGCTGTTTTAGCTTCATTTGAATCTTCCAAGGGCTAGGAGGAGTCCTCTCTTGATACTTGTTCAAGTTCTCTTCCATTCCAAGGTAAAACAATTACCTTAATGTGTTAAAACAATATGTGTCACTAGGGTTTACAATGAGGTGAAGCATAATGCTTGAATACCCATTCTATTGTTTGTATAATGTTTAATAGTTGAAAAGGGACCAAATGCCCTACCGGTTTTACAAGGAAACAAGAAAGAAATTTGTGAGGAAAAGAGGTAAACAAGCTATCTCAATGTAGTTTAAATGCCTTAGGAAAATGAGCTTGATTTGCTTAATAAAATACCTAAGGAGCCAATGGCAAATGACCTAGTAAAGTGTTCTCAAGGAGACTAGTAAAAGAACATATGTTTTGGTGTATGTATTTGCAGGTCAAAGGCATTATTTATGTGGGAAATTCAGTGTTTAAGGTTATGCAATTTAAGGGCCTAAGAGCCATGTTATTTAAGGGCCTAAGTGCCAAGCAATTTAAGTTATGCACTATATTGTGATGTAGTGCAAAATGTGTGAAGTTTGTGTATAAAATGTGTTTGATGGATTTTAGGTGTTCTTGAGTGAAATAAGGTAAAAACCGAAGTGTTTGGATGTGAGTATATACAAGAGAAGCTATGGCCAAATTTGGGAAATGTGTAGAAGTTCTAAGTGTTTTAAGTGGTTTTGGTGAACTAGGAAGTGTTAAAGGTGAATGAATGTTTACTTGAGAAGAAAACATGTATTAAGGTGATTTAGATTGATGCAAGGATTTAGGTGTTGTCTTGGAAGTTCTAGAAATTCAATGTGTTTTAAGAAGGTATTTGAGCCATGGAGGAGTTGTTTAAGATTTAGGAATGTTGGTGTGCAAGGGATAAGTGATGATTAGGTAAGATGTGAAAAAGGAGATTTAGTTAGTAAGAAAAGAAGTTGAGAGATGATGTTAAGGTGTAGAGGAAACACCTTGGTATAGTGGTCATTATAGGTGAAATACCACCTAGAGATCTTAAGGAGAAAACATTCCTAGTGTTAGGAATTTTGTTGAGATATAAGTAAAGGTTTAAGGAATTAGAAAAAAATAGTTTTGTGAGTGTTTAAGAATATCTTAAGGGTGTGTTTGAAGTGCCAAATGATGTTAGAACACATTAAGAGGCCTTAGGAGAAGTTTGGTGAAGATTTGGCAAAGTTTGGGTAAGTTTAGAAGGCGACCGACCCAGGGGTCCGACCCAGTTTTGGGTCGGTCGAGCCTCTGTTAGATGTTAGGAATGTGTTCGGTAATGGTCCGACCCAAAAGGTGGGTCGGACATGGGTCGGTCGGTCAAGTTTCAAAGAAGAAAATGTTCGCACATGGTCCGACCCAGTCGAGTGAGTCGGACGTGGGTCGGACGGGCATGATTATAAGGAAGTAAAAGGGTTTGTAATGGACCGACCCAGTTGTGGGTCGGTCGGGGGTCGGTCGGACCAAAAACATGGTTTAAGGTTAAGAAATGATATGTGATGATGGGGATTGGTAGGTAGTGATGTTATAAGGATGTTAAGGACATGTTAGGGGAGTTTTAATGACACCTAAGTGGGTTAAAAGTTGTATTAAAATGTGAGAGTAAACAAGTTAAAAATGTTAAGTTATGTAACTAAGTTAACGGGGAAAAATTAAGCATTGACATTAAATGATCAAGCAAACCCCGATGTTAATGAAAACACGTGTGATGTTAACAGTTATTCGAGAATTGCTCGAGGAACATAAATGGACAGGATAAGTGGACTCCGGTGACAGGTATGGTTTTCTTGCAACCTGCGTCCTACCGGATTACACCGGCTTGTATGCCAATGTGTTTTTCTGTATGTTTGCCACGTTGTAAGATTAAACATGTAATGAGTTTACAGTAATTCATTTATGTGGCGTGTTCAACTCCGATACCATTTAACCTCGAAAGTGTTAACCTTAGTTACTGAGTCTAGGATCACATGAGAGTTAGGTATTCGGAGTAAACGACCCGTACCATGGGACGTACTAACCACGGCTATGCGTGCGTTAATTGTGTGATATGTGTATGTGAATGTAGGGATCTCCCTTGTATATTTAACCCAGTTGTAATACTGTATTGTGTTATGTGATAGGCTCCATAGTGGGGTTCTAACTAATATCTAAAGTAAGTATGTACTAACAGTAGTGAGGAATCCGGTTTGGCCGGTCGCGCGTTGTTTGGGAGAGGTATCCTTCCTAGCCTTACCCTTCTCTTTGTTATGGTTGTTTCCCTCACGGGTTATGATCTCCCATTAGCTTACTCCAAAGCTTGGCTATTCTGACTTATGATCGGTTTAGGGGGAACATGTGTTTGTGTGGTGTGTTCGGGCCTCCAAACCCGAACCGCCTTAACTTAAGTTACTCGTCCAACTATTAGGACGGTAATGAGTGTTGTTGTTATTGTATAACGAGCTTATCATGAGACTGGCAACATTCTCTAGGCTCACCAGTGTGTAAACAATGTTTGGGTCGGTTCCTAAGCGAACCATTCCCGTTGTGTTATGTGTTTTTGTTGTGATGCAATATCCATTGCGGTATTATGTTGTGTACGTGGAAACGTGCAAAGTGTTGTTAGGTGTTGTATGTAGTGTATGTTATATGTTGTATAATGTGGAGTGTGTGGATCATGGATATGACTCCCAGTTTGTGATAAGAGGCGTTTAAGGATAACCCGATTTAAGGGTATGTGCCGTCTATTAAGGAAGTAGCTCCGTTGGAGGAGAAACACTCTAGGGATGATGAATACCATGGGTGACTTGTTAAGTAGGATGTATTATCCGATTGTTGAGCCATTGAGGCGAAATGTTAAGTGTTGTGTGTTTATTGTCACATGCATGATTTAAATATAATCACTGCATGCTAAGACGACAATTAGTTGTGCGTGGCCCGGTAGCATGTGGGCTGCGGGATTACCATACCAGCAAAGGTGCTGAGCCCCTTGGGGCCACCCCTTTCTCTCCTTTTCCTATTTCAGGTACGAAGTGCTGGAAGCCGTTCGAGAGTAGGACGGGTAGTCATTGTACATGGGTAAACTTTTAAGTGTATGTATACAGTAGGTGTAGTAAGACCGAAATTGTTGTCGGCAACAGTTTATAAATACTCGGTATAGTTGATAAGGTGTATGTTGTTGTTGTTGTTAATGGAAAGGGATACTAATGTATAGTTGCTCGGGAATTTAGCCCATCAGACCGGTAATTGTGTATGTATTAGCCTTGTTAGCCACGTGGGTGGCTAACGGCGTGTAACAATCCATTCCTTAAATTCCTCACGTGGTGTTCCCTCTGTCTTCTTCCTCTTCCTTTCTTCTATAAAACTCACGCTCCTTTTGCTCAAATAATCATCCCTTCCTGAATCCAAAGTTCCACAGTTTCCACACCTACGATCCATTCCATCCTCCTATCCCCCACTTCTCCATTTTATTTTTATTCTTCATTCCACCACACAGCAGAAGCACGATAAAAAGAAGAGAAGAAAAGGAGCTGGAGCAGAAGCGAGTCGCACTTCCGTCTCCTCCGGCAGTCTCCAAAATAATGGCTATCTCTGCTTTCTCTTTATTTCTGTTAATGTCTGAGTATTTTTATGTGTATCCTAGGATGGGGTTTGACCCTAATATTACTTAAATAAATATTTGTCCCCTGTCTCACTTGTTAAACTTGTTTTAATTCCTTTCAGCAAATATTGTTAAATGCTTTGCGTGACAAACTACTGCATTTTTATGGTAACTATCAACATATGGTTTTGAGATAGTCAAAGTACCACAAAGGAATAAACCTTGGTATTTACACTCCGGATTGAGCAGGAAAATACTGAGGCTAGTACTAAAGAGTTCGTAACTGACAATTATTAACTCTAATAGACAATAAATAATTGAGACATGGTTATAAATTTGTTTAAGTAATTTAGGCAAATCCCCTGCTATCCTAGGATACCTTTTTCCATCCACTTACTTTATTTTTACTGTGTTTATTATTTCTGCACTGATCCTAAAACAAATCAAGCTTGCCTCCGGCTAAACCCCCAATTTACATTTTATGCACTTTTATTTATCTTCTTGTACATTTACTAACTTGATAATTAATTAGATAGTTGCGAAGTCTCTGTGGATACGACCTTGTTGTACTACAAAGATTGGGTTCCTTGCCCATAGTTAGCAAGATAGTTTAACTACTATTTTGCCCAATAAGTTTTTGGCGCCGTTGTCGGGGACTTCGGTCCAACTATCTGGTTTATTATCTGTTTAGTTTTTCTTTTATTTTCGTATTTTCCCCTTTTGTGTATAAATTTTTGTTTCTTTTTAAGGGTACTTAATTCTGATGGATGGCTATCTCCATCATGGCTTTTCCCATAAGCCTCAACAACAAGAGGAGGATGTTTACATCTTCCAATTTGAGGAAGCAAAGCCAATCACACCTGGTCTCCTGTTAGAACTACGCTACCGGCAGTACCTCCTCAAACACCAGGTTTTGGGGAGTATTCATTTTCCTATTATATTTGCTGAAGTAACGTTTTGTTTTGATCCAGGTGGTTTGCTTTTAATTACTGCCAACTTCGTTTTCCTGGCAAAGCTGTTGTCTATTTTTGAAGGAGGATAACGAAGCGGGAGTCTAGCCAAAGACGTTAAAGAAGGGCAGCTTTCCGGGAGGCAACCCGGATGAACTTTTCTTTTATTTACTTTTATGCTATTTTAATTTTCAGGTTCTCTTTCAATTTATTTTTGCTAACTTTTAACCCCATTTGTAGTATGGTTGCTTCTAGTGTCTTATGCAGATGCAACTTCATGTCTACACCGCAACCAAGCTCTTCTACTTGAGGCTGAAGCTCAAGTGTGGGGGAACTCCTATAAACGCTAGCAAAAATAATATCAGGGGAGTACCAGTCTCTTTAATTATGCTTTTATTTAAATAAAATCTGCTGAGGAGAGTTTCTGTGCTTAAGTGTTGATTTGTGAGCTTTGTGTTCTCTCTATTTTATCTACTTACCAAAAAGGTCTTCTGAACCCTTCCCTTGTTTTTCTGGTGAACAATGAGGACATTGTTCAATTTAAGTGTGGGGGAGTGTGCCCTTTTCGGCAACATTTTGTGCTTAAAATGCTTAATCTCTCTGCTTAACTTGCGTTTGTCTAAATTCAATATCGTGGACCCTTTATATGTGGGTTGTTCTCTTTAAGAATAAATACTGTTATGAATTGTGGGTTAAATGGTACAAATGGTACAAAAATTTTAAATTTTGATTGCTTTTGAGGAGCATTTTTATGCGGTGTGACCAAATGATCTGCAATGGTTTGATTTTTTATTGCTCAGGGGTTCCTTCTGTCTTCTTTCTTAGGGATTACTAAGGGGTGCTTCTCTGTCAAAAAAAATATATTCAAAAATAAAAATAGGGACTTACGAGACGCCATTGGTAACCAACAAAGAGAGTTGAGTGTTCTTAAATACAAAGGCTTGATGCCTACATATTATCTTCTCACCTCTTATGCAAAAGTGAAACAAATGCATAAATCTATTTTTCATTTTGTTTTCTCCTCAATGCCCATTCTTGAGAGAAGTTGGCCATGGTAAAAGTTCTCATAGTCACCTCAACTAAGAAGCATTGAAGTACTCCGGATCATACCCTGAAACTCTAATTTTTATTTTTACCCTGAGTACACCTGTGCCACCGGCAGTTGATGGATCACACTCCTCAAAAAGTTTAAAGATCACTGTTCGCCTCTTTATCCTACCCTTCATAATAATATTTGTTAATATTGACATTTCCTACTTGCTTGGGTACATGGATTTGCTTGAGGACAAGCAAAAGTTAAGTGTGGGGGTGTGATAAGTGTCCAAGTGAGCATGTTTTATAGGTGTATTTCATATATATATTATTAGCACTTTTCTTGCTCATTTCTCCACGTATGTTAGTTTTCCTCTAGTTTATGTTTTATTGGTTATCTCACAAATTTATTGGTCAAAACATGAGGAAAAACCAAGCTAGGAGCAAAGTAGACGAAGAGACGAATGCATAGGCGCAAACGGATCTTAAATCAGAGCTGAAACGAATATTTTAGAAGCAAACCAATTTTCATCCGAACCATACTGGTCCGAACCAGTGGTTCGGACAAGAGGACTTTGCGTCCGTGTCTCGTCTGCATACCAAAGGCCGGACAGAGCTTGAGTCGTCTGTGTCTTGTCCGCACTACAAAGGCCGGACAGAGCAAAGAAGCGTCCGTGGAACCAGGGCCGGACAGAGGGCCGGACGGACTTAGTCCGTGTGCTGTCCGAGGATATTAGCACGGACACAAACCCGGACGCAAAGAAGACCGTGGCATGTCCGGGTTAAAAAGGGCGGACAAGAAGAATTGAGACCGTGGTGTGTCCGCGGAAGAAAGGGCGGACGTGAATAAGTCCGTGGCCTGTCCGTGGATAAAAGGCCGGACACGAATGAGACGTCCGGGGAAATAAGCAAGGACACAAACGCGGACGTCTCTAAAGGCAACCAGATCCAGAACTTAGCGACAGACTTCGGTGTTGTTTATCTTCTTCGTTTCGGCGCCTACAGACATATCCATCTACCCGATGAGCAATATCAGGCGCCTCCCGACAGTTCCTCACGCGTTCTGCCGCCCCAATCCATTCCTTAAATTCCTCACGCGGTGTTCCCTCTGTCTTCTTCCTCTTCCTTTCTTCTATAAAACTCACGCTCCTTCTGCTCAAATAATTATCCCTTCCTGAATCCAAAGTTCCACAGTTTCCACACCTACTATCCATTCCATCCTCTTATCCCCCACTTCTCCATTTTATTTTTATTCTTCATTCCACCACACAGCAGAAGCACGATAAAAAGAAGAGAAGAAAAGGAGCTCGAGCAGAAGCGAGTCGCACTCCCGTCTCCTCCGGCAGTCTCCAACATAATGGCTATCTCTGCTTTCTTTTTATTTTTTAATGTCTGAGTAATTTTTATGTGTATCCTAGGATGGGGTTTGACCCTAATATTACTTAAATAAATATTTGTCCCCTGTCTCACTTGTTAAACTTGTTTTAATTCCTTTCAGCAAATATTGTTAAATGCTTTGCGTGACAAACTACTGCATTTTTATGGTAACTATCAACATATGGTTTTGAGATAGTCAAAGTACCACAAAGGAATAAACCTTGGTATTTACACTCCGGATTGAGCAGGAAAATACTGAGGCTAGTACTAAAGAGTTCGTAACTGACAATTATTAACTCTAATAGACAATAAAGAATTGAGACAGGGTTATAAATTTGTTTAAGTAATTTAGGCAAATCCCCCGCTATCCTAGGATACCTTTTTCCATCCATTTACTTTATTTTTACAGTGTTTATTATTTCTGCACTGATCCTAAAACAAATCAAGCTTGCCTCCGGCTAAACCCCCAATTTACATTTTATGCACTTTTATTTATCTTCTTTTACATTTACTAACTTGATAATTAATTAGATAGTTGCGAAGTCTCTGTGGATACGACCTTGTTGTACTACAAAGATTGGGTTCACTGCCCATAGTTAGCAAGATAGTTTAACTACTATTTTGCCCAATAAGTTTTTGGCGTCGTTGCCGGGGACTTCGGTCCAACTATCTGGTTTATTATCTATTTAGTTTTTCTTTTATTTTCGTATTTGCCCCTTTTGTGTATAAATTTTTGTTTCTTTTTAAGGGTACTTAATTCTGATGGATGGTTATCTCCATCACAGCTTTTCCCATAAGCCTCAACAACAAGAGGAGGATGTTTACATCTTCCTATTTGAGGAAGCAAAGCCAATCACACCTGGTCTCTTGTTAGAACTACGCTACCGGTAGTACCTCCTCAAACACCAGGTTTTGGGGAGTATTCATTTTCCTATTATATTTGCCGAAGTAACGTTTTGTTTTGATCCAGGTGGTTTGCTTTTAATTACTGCCAACTTCGTTTTCCTGGCAAAGCTGTTGTCTATTTTTGAAGGAGGATAATGAAGCGGGAGTCCCACCAAAGACGTTAAAGAAGGGCAGCTTTCCGGGAGGCAACCCGGATGTAACTTTTCTTTTATTTGCTTTTATGCTCTTTTAATTTTCAGGTTCTCTTTCTATTTTATTTTTGCTAACTTTTAACCCCATTTGTAGTATGGTTGCTTCTAGTGTCTTATGCAGATGCAACTTCATGTCTACACCGCAACCAAGCTACGCTACTTGAGGCTGAAGCTCAAGTGTGGGGGAACTCCTATAAACGCTAGCAAAAATAATATCAGGGGAGTGCCAGTCTCTTTAATTATGCCTTTATTTAAATAAAATCTGTTGAGGAGAGTTTCAGTGCTTAAATGTTTATTTGTGAGCTTTGTGTTCTCTCTATTTTATCTACTTACCGAAAAGGTCTTCTGAACCCTTCCCTTGTTTTTCTAGTGAACAATGAGGACATTGTTCAATTTAAGTGTGGGGGAGTGTGCCCTTTTCGGCGACATTTTGTGCTTAAAATGCTTAATCTCTCTGCTTATCTTGCGTTTGTCCAAATTCAATATCGTGGACCCTTTATATGTGGTTTCTCTTTAAGAATAAATATTGTTATGAATTGTGGGATAAATGGTACAAATGGTACATAAATTTTAAATTTTGATTGCTTTTGAGTAGCATTTTTATGCGGTGTGACCAAATGATCTGCAATGGTTGGATTTTTATTGCTCAGGGGTTCCTTCTGTCTTATTTCTTAGGGATTGCTAAGGGGTGCTTCTCTGTCAAAAAAAATATATTCAAAAATAAAAAAAGGGACTTACGAGACGCCATTGGTAACCAACAAAGAGAGTTGAGTGTTCTTAAATACAAAGGCTTGATGCCTACATATTATCTTCTCACCTCTTATGCAAAAGTGAAACAAATGCATAAATCTATTTTTCTTTTTGTTTTCTCCTCAATGCTCATTCTTGAGAGAAGTTGGCCATGGTAAAAGTTCTCAAAGTCACCTTAACTAAGAAGCATTGAAGTACTCCGGATCATACCCCGAAACTCTAATTTTTATTTTTACCTTGAGTACACCTGTGCCACCGGCAATTGATGGATCACACTCCTCAAAAAGTTTAAAGATCACTGTTCGCCTCTTTATCCTATCCTTCATAATAATATTTGTTAATATTGAGCATTTCCTACTTGCTTGGGTACATGGATTTGCTTGAGGACAAGCAAAAGGTAAGTGTGGGGGTGTGATAAGTGTCCAAATGAGCATGTTTTATAGGTGTATTTCATATATATATTATTAGCACTTTTCTTGCTCATTTCTCCACTTATGTTAGTTTTCCTCTAGTTTATGTTTTATTGGTTGTCTCACAAATTTATTGGTTAAAACATGAGGAAAACCAAGCTAGGAGCAAAGTAGACGAAGAGACGAACGCATAGGCGCAAACGGATCTTAAATCGGAGCTGAAACGAATATTTTAGAAGCAAACCAATTTTCGTCCGAACCACACTGGTCCGAACCAGTGGTTCGGACAAGAGGACTTTGCGTCCGTGTCTCGTCCGCATTACAAAGGCCGGACAGAGCTTGAGCCGTCCGTGTCTTGTCCGCACTACAAAGGCCGGACAGAGCAAAGAAGCGTCCGTGGAACCAGGGCCGGACAGAGGGCCGGACGGACTTAGTCCGTGTGCTGTCCGAGGATATTAGCATGGACACAAACCCGGACACAAAGAAGACCGTGGCATGTCCGGGTTAAAAAGGGCGGACAAGAAGAATTGAGACCGTGGCGTGTCCGCGGAAGAAAGGGAGGACGTGAATAAGTCCGTGGCCTGTCCGTGGATAAAAGGCCGGACAGGAATGAGACGTCCGGGGAAATAAGCAAGGACACAAACGCGGACGTCTCTAAAGGCAACCAGATCCAGAAATTAGCGACAGACTTCGGTGCTGTTTATCTTCTTCGTTTCAGCGCCTACAGACATATCCATCTACCCGATGAGCAATATCATGCGCCTCCCGACAGTTCCTCACGCGTTCTGCCGCCCCAATCCATTCCTTAAATTCCTCACGCGGTGTTCCCTCTGTCTTCTTCCTCTTCCTTTCTTCTATAAAACTCACGCTCCTTCTGCTCAAATAATCATCCCTTCCTGAATCCAAAGTTCCACAGTTTCCACACCTACGATCCATTCCATCCTCTTATCCCCCACTTCTCCATTTTATTTTTATTCTTCATTCCACCACACAGCAGAAGCACGATAAAAAGAAGAGAAGAAAAGGAGCTCGAGCAGAAGCGAGTCGCACTCCCGTCTCCTCCGGCAGTCTCCAAAATAATGGCTATCTCTGCTTTCTTTTTATTTCTGTTAATGTCTGAGTAATTTTTATGTGTATCCTAGGATGGGGTTTGACCCTAATATTACTTATATAAATATTTGTCCCCTGTCTCACTTGTTAAACTTGTTTTAATTCCTTTCAGCAAATATTGTTAAATGTTTTGCGTGACAAACTACTGCATTTTTATGGTAACTATCAACATATGGTTTTGAGATAGTCAAAGTACCACAAAGGAATAAACCTTGGTATTTACACTCCGGATTGAGCAGGAAATTACTGAGGCTAGTACTAAAGAGTTCGTAACTGACAATTATTAACTCTAATAGACAATAAATAATTGAGACAGGGTTATAAATTTGTTTAAGTAATTTAGGCAAATCCCCCGCTATCCTAGGATACCTTTTCCCATCCATTTACTTTATTTTTACTGTGTTTATTATTTCTGCACTGATCCTAAAACAAATCAAGCTTGCCTCCGGCTAAACCCCCAATTTACATTTTATGCACTTTTATTTATCTTCTTGTACATTTACTAACTTGATAATTAATTAGATAGTTGCGAAGTCTCTGTGGATACGACCTTGTTGTACTACAAAGATTGGGTTCACTGCCCATAGTTAGCAAGATAGTTTAACTACTATTTTGCCCAACAGGATGCATGACTTGGGGGGGGGTGCTGTTAGGAGTATATTTTGTATTATGTTATGTATATATATTAGTTTTATTGTCTGTTTTACGTGAAGAATTGTGTAAGGGTGCACTTGTGCACTTGTTTAGGTAGCATATATAGGTGGACATACATCAATGGGTATATTATGTACGATTGTTTTTCTATTCTGAAGCAGTAATAAGAAACCACTTAAAAAAACAAAAAAAGTAATAAGAAACTGTTAGAAATGAGAGAACAGAGAAAGAAAGAGCAGTAATATAGGTTTTGATTCACTTTACAACTGAGTACAATGGTCTCTATTTATAGAGAGTATGGGATAACCCGAAAAGGGCAATATGGACATTCACTAAATATATATAATATATAACACACCCCCTTGAACGTCCGATATTGATTGTCTCGTTAAAAACCTTGCTTGGAAAATCCTAGTGGGATAAAAACCAAGACTAAGGAAAAAAGAGTGCAATCATAAGTTCTCCCCCTGAACTAAACGTCACTTCAAGTCTCTGAATCTACATAGCCCAATCTTGCGGATTAACTTTTCGAAAGTTGAAGTTGGAAGTGACTTGGTGAATATATCTGCCAAATTCTCGCTTGAACGGATTTGTTGTATATCAATTTCTCCATTCTTCTGAAGCTCATGGGTGTAGAAAAACTTGGGAGATATGTGCTTCGTTCTATCTCCTTTGATGTACCCGTCTCTCATCTGGGCTATACAGGCAGCATTGTCTTCATATAATGTCGTGGGAATTTTCTGATCAAAAGATAGGCCACACGTTCTTGTACATGCTGGATCATGGACCTCAACCAAACACATTCTCGGCTGGCTTCGTGCATTGCTAGAATTTCTGCATGATTAGAGGAGGTGGCGACACTCGTTTGCTTTATAGACTTCCATGATATGGCCGTACCTCCATGAGTAAATACATAACCTGTTTGTGACCTTGCCTTGTGGGGATCAGATAGGTAGCCAGCATCAGCGTAACCTACTAGACCAGACTTAGGTGTCTTTGGAAAGTATAACCCCATATCCATTGTACCTCGAAGATAACGAAGTACATGTTTAACACCATTCCAATGTCTTTTGGTTGGAGCAGCACTATATCTTGCTAATAGATTTACTGAGAATGCTATATCAGGTCGAGTATGACTCGCCAAGTACATTAATGCTCCAATGGCACTTAGATATGGGACTTCAGGACCAAGTAACTTTTCGTCACTTTCCCGGGGTCTAAATGGATCCTTGTTTACATCTAGGGACCTAACAACCATTGGGGAGCTCAACGGATGAGCATGGTCCATATAAAATCTTGTCAACACCTTTGTAATATATTGAGTCTGGTGTAGGAATACCCCACTTGGTGAATGCTCGAGTTGCAGTCCTAAGCAGAACTTTGTCTTACCAAGATCTTTCATTTCAAATTCTGACTTTAAACATTCAACAGCTTGTTGAAGTTCTGCAGATGTTCCAATTATGTTGAGGTCATCAACATAGACTGCAATTATGACAATCCCAGATCCACTTTTCCTTATGAATATACAGGGACAAATCGAGTCATTCTTATAGCCTTTCTTAAGCAAGAAGTCGCTAAGGCGATTATACCACATACGGCCCGACTGCTTTAGTCCATAGAGGGATTTATTCAATTTAATAGAGAACTTTTCTCTAGAGCTTGATTTAAATGCTTCGGGCAATTTAAATCCCTCTGGTAGCCTCATATAAATGTCGCTATCAAGCGATCCATATAGATAGGCTGTAACCACATCCATTAAACGAAACTCAAGATTTTCTTGGACTGCCAAACTAATCAAGTATCTAAAACTTGTGGCATCCATAACTGGGGAATAAGTTTCTTCATAGTCAATACCAGGTCTTTGACTAAAACCTTGTGCCACTAGACGAGCTTTGTATCTCACAATTTCATTTTGCTCGTTTCTTTTTCGCACAAACACCCATTTATAACCAACTGGTTTTATCTTACTGGGTGTGTGGACCACTGTCCAAAAACCTCACGTTTTCGAAGTGAGTTTAATTCTGCTTCAATAGCATCTTTCCATTTTGACCAATCATTTCTTTGTCTGCATTCTTCAACAGACTTTGGTTCATGATCCTCTTCATTATTCATAACTTGTAGCGCTACATTATATGCAAAAGTTTCATCGACGTCAATTTCATGTCGGTTCCATCGAATTCCAGTCATGACATAGTTGATAGAGATCTCTTCATTATCAATATTTGTTTCTGGTACCTGATTTTTCTGCATTTCTGCAACTGTCATGTCTACGGACTCTTCAAGAGTCTCACCCTTTTCACTTAGACCATCTTTAATGCATCCCTTTCGTTTTCGTGGGTTTTTATCTTTGGAACCGACTGGTCTACCACGTTTTATACGTGTATTAGACTCATTTGCAACCTGTCCTCCATGGACATCAATTTTAGCGGGAGCATTTTTAGCTGGCACATACGACTGTGTCACCTGATTTAGGTCAGTAAATGCATCAGGCAATTGGTTTGCCAGCTTTTGGAGATTAATAATATGTTGAACATCTTGTTCACATTGCTTAGTGCGAGGATCGTAATGTAGTAATGATGGTTCGTTCCATGTAATCTCCTTTACCAATTGCTTATTTTCTCCCCCTAATGATGGGAAATGTGACTCATCAAAATGACAGTCAGCAAATCGAGCTGTAAACAAGTCCCCAGTTGTTGGCTCGAGATATCTAATAATTGAGGCAGATTCAAGCCCAACATATATTCCCATTCTTCTTTGAGGTCCCATTTTGGTTCTTTGCGGTGGAGGTATAGGAACATATACCGCACAACCGAAAATCCTCAGGTGAGAGATATTGGGTTCTTGACCCGTAACCATTTGTAATGGTGACAACTTATTAAAGCTTGTTGGCCTGATGCGAATCAAGGTAGCTGCATGTAATATAGCATGTCCCCACGCAAGATACTGGGAGTTTTGATCTCATTAGTAACGGTCTTGCAATTAACTGCAGACGTTTGATCAAAGATTCTGCCAAACCATTTTGGGTATGCACATGAGCTACTGGATGTTCAATGGTTATTCCAATGGACATGCAATAGTCATTGAAGGCCTTGGAGGTAAATTCACCAGCATTATCCATGCGTATGGATTTGATTTGATTATCAGGAAAATTTGCTCGCAATCGAATCAACTGAGCCAATAATCTTGCAAATGCCATATTACGGGTTGATAATAAGCTAACATGTGACCATCTGGTTGATGCATCTATCAAAACCAGAAAATATCTAAATGGTCCACATGGTGGATGGATAGGTCCACATATATCACCCTGAATCCTTTCGAGAAAAGCAATCGGCTTTATCTCGAGTTTAACTGGTGATGGCCTTATAATTAGTTTTCCTTGAGAACAAGCAATACACGGAAAACTATTTAGTTGAAGAAACTTTTTGTTTTTCAACATATGACCACATGAATTTTCCATAATTCTTCGCATCATGATGGAACCGGGATGGCCTAACCGGTCATGCCAAGTTTTGAAATCATCAAAATATTTCAGTTTTTCAACAACATGTATTTCTGTTGTATTAATATACGCAGGGTACAACCCAGAGGAAATAGCAACTAGCTTTTCCAACATTTGTCTCTTTCCAGCTATCACTTTTGTGATGCCAATATATTCAATATTTCCATCATTCCCCGTCTCAATGTGATACCCATTCCGGCGTATATCAATGAAACTCAACAGGTTTCTTTGAGACGTGCTGGAAAATAATGCATTTTCAATGCATATTTTTGTTCCCTTAGGTAGAGTAATGGTTGCTTTTCCAGACCCTTCAACAATACTCGTACTACCTGATATGGTAGTAACCTTTGGCGCATAATTTAGTAAATAAGAAAAATATTTCTTACTCTTAAGAATTGTGTGCGTTGCAGCACTATCAATAAGACATACATCTTCACCATCCATCAATGAAATTCTTCAATGGTAATTATTATTACAATCTGTCATATAAATAAAATAAACAAATATTAGGAACGATCCTATAGGTATCGTTTTTATGACATCATTTTAATATCAGAACTGAAAACTTTCCGGCACGGTGCCTTTTTTTCTATAAATAATACCAAAATCAAATTAACAGGCACAATGCCCTATATAGCGATGTAACCATCATAGAGGTCAAAACTTGACATATGAACATACAATTATTATACGATGTCGCTTAATTAGATTTTTTTTTTGAACAACTATCTATCATAAATTTTCACTGGTGCTATACCATCATGATTCTTCATAAAGCATAATACAATGCTCACCTTACAAAAATAAATATATAAATACGGCTGCATATGAATTAACCAGGTGTTATACCATCTTTTCGACGAGTGATCTACTCAATATCATTTCTTTTTCATATATTATAATGATTTCTGGCGCAATGCCAATATCATATTATATCAAAATTAAAGTTTTCAGGTGTGATACCTTTTATATCATATCAAAATTAAACTTTCAGGCACAATGCCCTTTACATTTTGGTAATGTTGACCATTCTTAAACACTTTTGTCATAAAATAAACGATATAGAAACGATTATACATGTATCGTTTTCAGAACATCGCTTTTATATAGCATCAAAAGCTTTCCGGCATAATGCCTTAATGATTTACAAATTAAAATTTAACAGGCGCAATGCCGTATGTAGTGATATAAGCATTATAAATAATAATAAACAAATAAAATTTGAACCATATATAAAACAAAATAATAAATAATGTATAATAAATGGAAATATTAAATAACAATAAGATCAGGCACGATGCCTCACGTGATAAATAAATCTGGCACGATGCCTCACGTGATAAGTAAATCTGGCACGATGCCTCACGTGATAAGTAAATCTGGCACGATGCCTCACGTGATAAATAAATCTGGCACGATGCCTCACGTGATATCTATATCTGGCACAATGCCTCGTGTGATTTTAATTACAGGCACAATGCCTCACACGATACATAATAAAATAAACAGCGAAATAAATAAACAATGAAATAAATAAATGAATGAATAAATAAATATTAAAGAAACTGAATAAATTAAACACTACGAAATGAATGAAATAATTAATAATAAACAAATTCTGGCGTGATGCCGCACGTGATATTGAATATCTGGCATGATGCCTCACGTGAAATTAATAACTGGCACGATGCCTTATGTAAAATTAATAACTGGCATGATGCCTAATTTTTTTTTTGTTAGATCGGGCGCAATGCCAACAAATATAATAAATATATATACAATAATATGATTCAAGCAATATAACATAAATAATTCAGATAATATATATGTATATATAAATTGACATCTATATAAGAAACAAAATAGCAAAACGTTAGGAATAGGATGAGAATGCATCCATTGTCTTATTCGATTCAAATATATCAAAATATGGATGGACAAATATCGTGACTCGTGAGCACATGCAGGTGGTATTTTGTTTTTTTGATGTGCGTGAGGCGGCCGCAGTTTCAAAGTGATTTTTTTTTTCTTATGAGTGCGTATGTGGTGAGGTGTGGCTGTTACAGATCGATTTTTTTCTTGTGTGTGCGAGAGGCGGCGGCGATTACAGATCGTGTTTTTTTTTTCTTATGTGTGCGAGAGGCGGCGGCGATAAGGTAAAATGGGAATGGATATCATCGGTAGTAATCACTGTCGAATGCAATTACTGTTAATCATTTGCCGGTGCTGCAATCAAGAGAACGGGAAAAAATGGATCGACAATGATATGAGGATTTACCTCTTTGATGGGGATTAAACAAAGCTGGATTAGCGTGGAATTTTAGAGCGTGCTGATAACGTGTTAGAAATGAGAGAACAGAGAAAGAAAGAGTAGTAATATAGATTTTGATTCACTTTACAACTGAGTACAATGGTCTCTATTTATAGAGAGTATGGGATAACTCGAAAAGGGCAATATGGACATTCACTAAATATATATAATATATAACAGAAACCACTTTTAGGCATCGTTCGATACCCGCGAATAAAATGGGCAAACGCAGCTAAAGCCTGCGTTACAAAATCGCTGCTCTGGTTAACCAATCACAATCTCACATTAGTTTAATATGTGGGTTCCACTGAAAAAAGGAACCAGTAACAATCTAACAGGTGGACAATTTTGTATTGGGTGCCGCGTCAATTTCTTTTCGCGGAGAACGAACGGGCACTTAGTTTTCTTCTTGTCCTCTCTCCAACCCTAGGGATACGGCTGGGTTGCGATTCAGCAGCGGCGTTGAACAGAGCTGTGCAACTCTTAACACAGGACGCCTTTGGCTATATTAACTTATCAACGGTTTTTTAGTACCGAAGAGAAAAGTTCATGGCTTGGAGCGGTGATGGATAATAAATTGAGATGATGACCTCACTACAAATTAAGATTGCCGACGGAAAGATACAAGCAAATATAAAATTCCATTAACATCAACATCCATGTTTTTGTAATATATCAACTTCAATGTTAATTAGGTTAGCAATAATTATTATTATATTACACCTCCTATTCTAAATATATAATATTTCAATTTATATAATATTTTAATTTTAGACATAAGAGACTTAATCAGAAGCAGAGAAGATTATTTCATTTATGTCTCATGAGTTAGAAATTTGAGCAATTTAAAAAGTAGATCTAGTACTTAATGAATGGAAAAATATAAAGGGCAAATCAGAAAATAAATAATAGAGTTAAAATATATTGTAGTTTAAAAATAATAAAATACCATACATAAAACAAGCACAATGTTTCTCAAACGATACTCTTATTTCCCTAGTGTGTGCTTAACGCATGGTTTTTTATTGGCTAAATTCTACTATAAGTCGTCTCAAACATCAAAAGAAGATACTATATGACAACACCAGTTAGTTGACCCTAAAATAGATTAGCATATCCGGATTTTAAAATTGGTGTATTACTAGAGATTTTGGGTCTATATCTATGGTACAATGTACCATTATATATGTATTTAAAAAGTGTATGGTTAGTCTGTACACTCACTACTAAATATATATATACCATTTAATAAAAATATAATATCTTAAAACAAAAATATCTACATGCCAATTTGTCTACATGTGATTGTAGGTAAATAATTAGTTTATTTCTATTGCAAGTCGACATAGGGTTGAACCAACTGAATGAAATAGATTGATTTCGTTTGAGTTCTACTTATCAATTTGTTATTATTTATTAGAGGTGGATCTAGGATTTCTAATATGTGGTGTCACTTTTTTATAATGAAAAAATATATATCTAGTATATATAATATTCAGATGATGCATGTCTACCGATCACAACTTTTGATACTTTGTAGAAAAAACGTTTAGTTCAAACTAATCTAATCTGATCAACTAGATGGACGGGAAAGTCAATAAAAAATGTAAGGGAAAATTCATAATATAACCCTTTCGTAATTCATGATATACCCCTTTTAAAACTGTGTCACAAGATACCCCTATTTTCTTTGCTAATTCACAAAATGTCCCTTTTTGCTAACGGTCGTCAAATGCTCCATTAACCCCCATAAAATGACTATTTTACCCCTGACTCGGTTTTTTAAAAAAAAATTCACGGTTTTGTTCTAGAACGGCTACTTTTTTAAAAAAAATTATAGTTCATAATATACCCCTGTTTAAGTTTGTTGTTCACGAAATACCCTTGTTTCTTTTACATAGTTAACAAAATACCCCTATTTATGTTTTGTAGTTCACGAAATACCCCTATCACTGCGATGGTCTGGCAAAGCATCACTTACTTTTCTCTTGTTTTTGAGTGTCTCCAGCCTCTTCACAATCCCAAGACAAATGTTGTTTGCATTCCAGTTCTCCGAGGCTTTCTGTCTTTTGCAATGTCTCACCATCAATAGAGTATGAATCCCTGTCATACACAATTGGACACAGTTATAATTTATGACAAGAGACAAACTAGTATGGCATGGATTCTTTACATAGTTAGGTAAAATACCTTCAAGTAAAGAATAGATTGGTATAGTCCTGTGGACAGTCAAAGTAGCATTGAAACCCTCCATAAAGTTTGATGTATTGTCTGGACACTTTATCTGTTTACACAGAACCGGTTAGACAGATGTAAATGTTTAGATAAACAATAATATTACAAGCATTGGGTCTAAAATGGCTACCTCTTGGTCAAACTTGTGTCGTGCCCATAACTCCAATGAGACATCGCTCAGATATTTGAATGCACCAAGATCCATCTCTCTAATGCAGCAACTGCTTTGCCAAAACTGTACTCGGAGTATGCATTTGCAGCATACCAAAATGCTTGCCTACATAACATGACGAACTTCACAATGTTAAACTAACTCACTAATGACAGAAATAGTTAGATAAAACATAATACTCACATCATTTTTGGTCCTAGATGCGTAGTAGAAAAAGATGATATCACATGACATTACCAATCGTGGAAACCAATTGGTAAGAGCTTGGTCGATTCCCTACGAGTAAAAGAAAGGATGCATTATAAAAGGTTTCGAAATAATATACAGAACACAACTGGTGACAATGTCCATAAAGTACCCCTGTTTATGATTTGAAGTTCATGAAATACCTCTAAGTAACAAGGGTATCTTGTGAACTTTAAAACATAAAAAAGGGTATTTTGTGAACAATAAACTTAAATAGGGGTATATTATGAACTTTAAGTTTTTTTTAAAAAGTAGTCATTCCAGAACGAAACTGTGAATTAAAAAAACCAAAAAGAAAAAATGGATCACGAGCAAAATAGTCATTGGGGGGAGGGTTAACGGAGCATTTGACAGCCGTTAACAAAAAAGGGGCATTTTGTGAATTAGCAAAGAAAATAGGGGTATTTTGTGACACGGTTTCAAAAAGGGGTATATCGTGAATTACAAAAGAAAATAGGGGTATATTGTGAATTTTTACAAAATATAATAAAGCATGTGTCACCTAATGCCAAACCTATGCACAAGTAATAATGGGATAAATTTAGAAAATGGGAAGAGTTCTTTGAACGGATGGAGGGTGCTGGGTGCTTATTCATAAGAGTAATTTTTTATCCGAATTGTGAACATGAAGTGGTCAAGTGGGGACAAGAAAGAGTTTTTTTTTAAGACTTCAACCATTTTCAGGATCTTTTTATAAGCAACTAGAATACATATGTACTTCCAAATATTATAGTATCCGTAGCCACTAGCCACAAGATGGCTAGATAACCAGTCAGTAGACGTTTAGGATGAATGTAGCCACTTACCGGCTAAACCAATTGCAGCCGCTCAGCGGCTTTAGAAGCAGTAGCCAATAACAGATGAAATTCAACTAATCTATGATTGTCATAATTGATATGATCATGTTGTGTATTATATGCTATAATATCATGAAGATTATTATTATTATTATTATTATTATTATCATGATAACAATGTTTTGTATGTGTAATCAGCACACTGATTTTAGCCGCGCAGCGTTTTTCAAAAAAAAAAAAAAAAAAAAAAAAAGATTTTAGCCGCGCAGCGGCTAATACTGTCACAGAAGGTATTGTGACGGACGACAGATTTCCGTCACCGACGGATAAAATCTGGACTGTCCATTATTTTAGTTTTTTTTACTTTGAGTTGATTTGAGGGTTGATGTGAAGCGACACTTTGACAAGAAACAAATATAAATATAGAGTACGACACAATTGAATCACTTTATGTTTTATGATTTTAATTTGTATTTTAAAATTTTTTTCTTTTCTTTTTTTTTTAAATTTTTATTCTTTTTCATTCTTTATCATAAAAACTTTATATTGTTATAACTTTTAATATATAAGTCCAAAATGAAAAAAAAATATCATTGTTCACCTAAATTCAAGTTCTTCAAAACTTGACCAGTCATGGATATGTTTGACAACTTTTTTTAAAAAAATATTTTTACATGTATACGATGATAAACTAAATTGATAATATGATTCATTAATTTGTATTATGAATCATTAAAATTGATATTATGATTCATTAAGTAATAAGTGGTGAATTCGACGTTTTTTACTTTTCTAGGGTGGGTTTTGGGGTGTTTTGGGGGTAAGGTAATCTATTTGGAATTTGTTTTGTACTTTATATTGTAGCAACTAACTCGACAGAGTTTTAGGGTTTGTGGTAGCGGGTTTAGGGTCATTAGACCCTAAACTCGCCACTGCAAACCCTACAAATACCTTTGACGTTTTTAGCTATCCTAGGGTGGGTTTTTGGGGGGTAGGGTAATCTATTTGGAATTTGTTTAGTACTTTATATTGTAGCAACTAACTCGACAGATTTATAGGGTTTGTGGTAGTGACCCTAAACCCGTCACTACAAACCTTTAAAATGTCTTCGACGTTTTAGCTATCTTAAGGTGGTTTTTTGGGTGTTTTTTTTTGGGGGGGGGGGGGGGGGGAGGGTAGGGTAATTTATTTGAAATTTGTTTCGTACTTTATATGGTAACAACTAACCCTAAACCCGCCACTGCAAACCCTAAAAATGCCTTCGACGTTTTTAGCTATCCTAGGGTGGGTTTTGGGGTGTTTGGGGGGGGGGGGGTAGGGTAATCTATTTTGAAGTTTTTCTATACTTTGTATTGTCGTCACTGACTCGATAAATTTCCACACCACAATTATAAATAACATTTCCAATGTTTTACATAAAGGTGTCCACAAATTTAGATAAACGTTTCCACGTGTTAATCTAAACGTTTTCACGTTTCTAAAATTCCATGATTATCTATAACGTTTCCACGCCACAGTTACATATAAACGTTTCCACTGCATGATTATATATAAACATTTTTATTATTATATGTGATGTTTCCATGACACAATTATATATAATGTTTCCACCGTTATACATAAAGGAGTCCACGAGTTCAGATAACATTTCCATCTTTTTATTTAAACGTTTCCACCTTTTTATTTAAACATTTCCATGTTGTTATATATACGTTTCCACGTTTTTTTTAAACGTTTCCCCGTTTCTACAGTTTCATGATTATATATAACGTTTCTATGACATGATTACAT
Organism: Limonium bicolor; assembly: GCA_023374045.1. Taxonomy (NCBI): domain Eukaryota; kingdom Viridiplantae; phylum Streptophyta; class Magnoliopsida; order Caryophyllales; family Plumbaginaceae; genus Limonium; species Limonium bicolor. Next base: position 491,122,687 of record CM041776.1, read on the forward strand.
ATAAACATTTCAGTAATTATATATGAATGTTTCCCTGCCACAATACGTTTCCACGATTTATATATAAACGTAAACACGCCATGATTACATATATACGTTTACACAATTATATATTCCATGCCACAATTAAATATAACATTTCTACAACACATTTCCAACGCCACAATCAAGTATAACGTTTCCACCGTTATGCATAAACGTATCCACGAGTTTATATAAACATTTCCATGTTTTTATATAAACGTTTCCATGTGTTTATATAAACGTTTCCACGTGTTTATATAAACGTTTTCACGTTTCTACGATTCTATTATTATATATAAACGTTTCCACACCATGATTATACATAACATTTCCAACATTATACATAAACTGAATTGTTGGAGTCGACTTTACGTACTTATTAACATTTAATTTTTATATATGCACTATACGATAACTTATAACATGAAGGTTAAAAAATTAACGTGCAATATTTTTAAAAATATTATGCATCACTTTTTTTTTAATTGTGAAAATAATATAAATATTGGTCTAGTATTTTCTATATTAGCAACTTTCTTAATTTTAAACAGTTAATTGGTGTATTTTGAATTGTTATACTCCATTTTTACATATATGTATCACAACAAATATTTTAAGATTAGAAACCTATAATACAATAGCGGTGTCATTAGTATTTTTCTTTAAAAAAGTATAAATATTTAACTTGGTGTTTTTGCATTAATTCAACTTTTTTAAGAAATTCAATCAGGATATATGTACATCAACAAATATTATCAAATTAAATAAATAATATTTAATAATCATACATATATGAATATAGTCAAATAATGTTTTTATATAATTAGGGAATTATTTTATTAACAACTATATTATTACGGAATGTATTATTAAAAGGACAAAATAATTACACTTAACATTTTTAAAATAAAAAAAACAAAAGCCAATTTGTATAAAAGATGAGACGTGAATAACAAACAAAAACATTGATGGGATATATCCATGAATACACTCTCGCTGTAAAAGAAAATAAAATTTACATAAAGGTTGTTTCTCCGTGTAAACAAAAGAAAATGAAAAAAAAAGCTTTCCGTCGTCGGGACGGAGAATGGAGTTCCATCACCTAATCCACTCTCTACGTGTGGTAGTCGCTGACCGACTATGTGATCTCTAACCGTTAGTTGGTTACAACAGTGATAGCCGTTGGTAGCTGTCCCTGTCTTAACTGGTTTAGTATACTAACTTTCGGTTGTCTCTTCTACATAAGAAGGGACTACATAAAATAAAATGCTGACTGTAAAAAACACTTCTCCTTTTTATATGTGGTATATATAATAGTAGGTAAAGAAATTTTTCAAAAAAGCTACTCCCTCGGTGTCACCCACAGTTAGAGATGACAATTTTAAACGGATACCCGCTAACCCAATCCACCCGATCCAAGTAAATGGATGAAAATCCGAAATAAACGGATGACGGATCGGGTGACGGATGACCGGATGATAGATCGGGTCAGGTGACAGATGAAAAACTTTCATCTGTCACCCGATCCGTTCACCCGACCCGTCATCCGTTTAAAGTTACACTTACACCCTGTTATATTTTTAAGTAGCCAAACAGGACATACGATATAAAAAATGTTGGAAAAAAACATGTATACACTCATCTTCTCTTGTACGTTGTCACTTTTTTTTACCATATCAGTATATTGTCGTACTCATACAACCATTCACCAGCCACAACTTTTTTGAAGTTTCATTACAAATTCCAACCCTAAATTTTATACTACTGCACCGCCGCACCACAGCACCGACACCATTGTCGGTTATCACCCGAGCCACAACTTTTTTATATTTGTTTTTATAAGAGTTCAATGTTTCTTAAACTCTGAATTTCACCCGATTATCACCTGATCCACCCGAATCACCCTTGGATGACGGATGGATGGATGACGGATGAAACTTTTACGGATGATGGATGAAAAATTCGGGTGACGGATGCGGGTGATGCTTCACCCGACCCAAACCTGATAACCATTGACATCCCTACCCACAGTGTCCACCTTACTATTTGAATGTGTCGTTTGACTTCAATATTTAACCTATAAGATAATATATTTTTATAAATCTATATTTTATAATGGATTCCTTATGTGAAAAACTATATATTATTATACTTAATATTAAAGTGGAAAAGCGTGTTAAAAAATAAATAGAACACTTATAACGAGACAGAGGTAGTAATTGGTACCTGATAGTTCCGCCCGTTATTTATATGTTGTTATCACAATGTTACTAGTTGTGTGCTGTTTTAGTATACTAATTAATCAGCATGTTGTTGAAAAATTATGTTTTCGTAATACTCTATTTTGTAGTGTATTAAAATATAAAAATAGAAAGTAAAAGTATTCAGATTCTCAATAAAATTATTTGATTTAAAATTAAATTACTTTTTTGTTAAATAACAATTATAATATGTCACATATTTCACAAAAGTTATATACCTTTAACATTTTATATAATATTTACAATTCAAGTAACCGTGAATATTAATAAGTTAATAAAAAATGAATTTTTATAAATAAAAATATTAATTTTTTAAAAAATTAAGTAATAGAGCACGAAAAATATATTTTAACATATCATTCAAGATTTACTAACACATGATTTAATATTGATTTTAAAATTTAAATACGAAATTAAATAATAAAATTAGATTTTTTAGGAAATATTTTATTAACTTTTATTTAAAATAAATATATACTGAATAGTGTAATATAGTGGTAATTGGATTGAAAAAATGTTCCCTCTGTTGTAAATGAGAGAATTTAGAAAGGAGTAAAAGTAGTGGGTTTTTATTCACTTTACAACTGAGTACAATAGTCTCTATTTATAGAGAGTATGGGATAACCCGAAAAGGGCAATATGGACCTTCACTAAATATATATAATATATAACACTCCCCCTTGAATGTCCGATATTGATTGCCTCGTTAAAAACCTTGCTTGGAAAAACCCAGTGGGATAAAAACCAAGACTAAGGAAAAAAGAGTGCAATCATAAGTTCTCCCCCTGAACTAAACGCCACTTCAAGTCTCTGAATCTACATAGCCCAATCTTGCGGATTAACTTTTCGAAAGTTGAAGTTGGAAGTGACTTGGTGAATATATCGGCCAAATTCTCGCTTGAACGGATTTGTTGTATATCAATTTCTCCATTCTTCTGAAGCTCATGGGTGTAGAGAAACTTGGGAGATATGTGCTTCATTCTATCTCCTTTGATGTACCCGTCTCTCATCTGGGCTATACAGGCAGCATTGTCTTCATATAATGTCGTGGGAATTTTCTGATCAAAATATAGGCCACACGTCTCTTGTACATGTTGGATCATGGACCTCAACCAAACACATTCTCGGCTGGCTTCGTGCATTGCTTTCTGCATGATTAGAGGAGGTGGCGACACTCGTTTGCTTTATAGACTTCCATGATATGGCCGTACCTCCATGAGTAAATACATAACCTGTCTGTGACCTTGCCTTGTGGGGATCAGATAGGTAGCCAGCGTCAGCGTAACCTACTAGACCAGACTTAGGTGTCTTTGGAAAGAATAACCCCATATCCATTGTACCTCGAAGATAACGAAGTACATGTTTAACACCATTCCAATGTCTTTTGGTTGGAGCAGCACTATATCTTGCTAATAGATTTACTGAGAATGCTATATCAGGTTGAGTATGACTCGCCAAGTACATTAATGCTCCAATGGCACTTAGATATGGGACTTCAGGACCAAGTAACTTTTCATCACTTTCCCGGGGTCTAAATGGGTCCTTGTTTACATCTAGGGACCTAACAACCATTGGGGAGCTCAACGGATGAGTATGATCCATATAAAATCTTTTCAACACCTTTGTAATATATTGAGTCTGGTGTAGGAATACCCCACTTGGTGAATGCTCGAGTTGCAGTCCTAAGCAGAACTTTGTCTTACCAAGATCTTTTATTTCAAATTCTGACTTTAAACATTCAACAGCTTGTTGAAGTTCTGCAGATGTTCCAATTATGTTGAGGTCATCAACATAGACTGCAATTATGACAATCCCAGATCCACTTTTTCTTATGAATATACAGGGACAAATCGAGTCATTTTTATAGCCTTTCTTAAGCAAGAAGTCGCTAAGACGATTATACCACATACGGCCCGACTGCTTTAGTCCATAGAGGGATTTATTGAATTTAATAGAGAACTTTTCTCTAGAGCTTGATTTAAATGCTTCGGGCAATTTAAATCCCTCTGGTAGCCTCATATAAATGTCGCTATCAAGCGATCCATAGAGGTAGGCTGTAACCACATCCATTAAACGAAACTCAAGATTTTCTTGGACTGCCAAACTAATCATGTATCTAAAACTTGTGGCATCCATAACTGGGGAATAAGTTTTTTCATAGTCAATACCAGGTCTTTGACTAAAACCTTGTGCAACTAGACGAGCTTTGTATCTCACAATTTCATTTTGCTCGTTTCTTTTTCGCACAAACACCCATTTATAACCAACTGGTTTTATCTTACTGGGTGTGTGGACCACTGGTCCAAAAACCTCACGTTTTTGAAGTGAGTTTAATTCTGCTTCAATAGCATCTTTCCATTTTGGCCAATCATTTCTTTGTCTGCATTCTTCAACAGACTTTGGTTCATGATCCTCTTCATTATTCATAACTTGTAGCGCTACATTATATGCAAAAATTTCATCGACGTCAATTTCATGTCGGTTCCATCGAATTCCAGTCATGACATAGTTGATAGAGATCTCTTCATTATCAATATTTGTTTCAGGTACTTGATTTTTCTGCATTTCTGCAACTGTCATGTCTACGGACTCTTCAAGAGTCTCACCCTTTTCACTTAGACCATCTTTAATGCATCCCTTTCGTTTTCGAGGGTTTTTATCTTTGGAACCGACTGGTCTACCACGTTTTATACGTGTGTTAGACTCATTTACAACCTGTCCTCCATGGACATCAATTTTAGCGGGAGCATTTTTAGCTGGCACATACGAATGTGTCACCTGATTTAGGTCAGTAAATGCATCAGGCAATTGGTTTGCCAGCTTTTGGAGATTAATAATATGTTGAACATCTTGTTCACATTGCTTAGTGCGAGGATCGTAATGTAGTAATGATGGTTCGTTCCATGTAATCTCCTTTACCAATTGCTTATTTTCTCCCCCTAATGATGGGAAATGTGACTCATCAAAATGACAGTCAGCAAATCGAGCTGTAAACAAGTCCCCAGTTGTTGGCTCAAGATATCTAATAATTGAGGCAGATTCAAGCCCAACATATATTCCCATTCTTCATTGAGGTCCCATTTTGGTTTTTTGCGGTGGAGGTATAGGAACATATACCGCACAACCGAAAATCCTCAAGTGAGAGATATTGGGTTCTTGACCCGTAACCATTTGTAATGGTGACAACTTATTAAAGCTTGTTGGCCTGATGCAAATCAAGGTAGCTGCATGTAATATAGCATGTCCCCACGCAGATACTGGGAGTTTTGATCTCATTAGTAATGGTCTTGCAATTAACTGCAGACGTTTGATCAAAGATTCTGCCAAACCATTTTGGGTATGCACATGAGCTACTGGATGTTCAATGGTTATTCCAATGGACATGCAATAGTCATTGAAGGCCTTGGAGGTAAATTCACCAGCATTATCCATGCGTATGGATTTGATTTGATTATCAGGAAAATTTGCTCGCAATCGAATCAACTGGGCCAATAATCTTGCAAACGCCATATTACGGGTTGATAATAAGCAAACATGTGACCATCTGATTGATGCATCTATCAAAACCAGAAAATATCTAAATGGTCCACATGGTGGATGGATAGGTCCACATATATCACCCTGGATTCTTTCGAGAAAAGCAATCGGCTTTATCTCGAGTTTAACTGGTGATGGCCTTATAATTAGTTTTCCTTGAGAACAAGCAATACACGGAAAACTATTTAGTTGAAGAAACTTTTTGTTTTTCAACATATGACCACATGAATTTTCCATAATTCTTCGCATCATGATGGAACCGGGATGGCCTAACCGGTCATGCCAAGTTTTGAAATCATCAAAATATTTCAGTTTTTCAACAACATGTATTTCTGTTGTATTAATATACGCATGGTACAACCCAGAGGAAATAGCAACTAGCTTTTCCAACATTTGTCTCTTTCCAGCTATCACTTTTGTGATGCCAATATATTCAATATTTCCATCATTCCCCGTCTCAATGTGATACCCATTCCGGTGTATATCAATGAAACTCAACAGGTTTCTTTGAGACATGCTGGAAAATAATGCATTTTCAATGCATATTTTTGTTCCCTTAGGTAGAGTAATGGTTGCTTTTCCAGACCCTTCAACAATACTCATACTACCTGATATGGTAGTAACCTTTGGCGCATAATTTAGTAAATAAGAAAAATATTTCTTACTCTTAAGAATTGTGTGTGTTGCAGCACTATCAATAAGACATACATCTTCACCATCCATCAATGAAATTCTTCAATGGTAATTATTATTACAATCTGTCATATAAATAAAATAAACAAATATTAGGAACGATCCTATAGGTATCGTTTTTATGACATCATTTTAATATCAGAACTGAAAACTTTCCGTCACGGTGCCTTTTTTTCTATAAATAATACCAAAATCAAACTCAACAGGCACAATGCCCTATATAGCGATATAACCATCATAGAGGTCAAAACTTGACATATGAACATACAATTATTATACGATGTTGCTTAATTAGATTTTTTTTTGAACAACTATCTATCATAAATTTTCACTGGTGCTATACCATCATGATTCTTCATAAAGCATAATACAATGCTCACCTCGTACAAAAATAAATATATGAATACGGCTGCATATGAATTAACCAGGTGTTATACCATCTTTTCGACGAGTGATCTACTCAATATCATTTATTTTTCATATATTATAATGATTTCTGGCGCAATGCCAATATCATATTATATCAAAATTAAAGTTTTCAGGTGTGATACCTTTTATATCATATCAAAATTAAACTTTCAGGCACAATGCCCTTTACATTTTGGTAATGTTGACCATTCTTAAACACTTTTGTCATAAAATAAACATATATAGAAACGATTATACATGTATCGTTTTCAGAACATCGCTTTTATATAGCATCAAAAGCTTTCCGGCATAATGCCTTAATGATTTACAAATTAAAATTTAACAGGCGCAATGCCGTATGTAGTGATATAAGCATTATAAATAATAATAAACAAATAAAATTTGAACCATATATCAAAACAAAATAAATAAATAATGTATAATAAATGGAAATATTAAATAACAATAAGATCAGGCACGATGCCTCACGTGATAAATAAATCTGGCACGATGCCTCACGTGATAAGTAAATCTGGCACGATGCCTCACGTGATAAATAAATCTGGCACAATGCCTCACGTGATAAATAAATCTGGCACGATGCCTCGTGTGATTTTAATTTCAGGCACAATGCCTCACACGATACATAATAAAATAAACAACAATAAATAAATAAATGAATAAATAAATAAATAAATATTAAAGAAACTGAATAAATTAAACACTACGAAATGAATTAAATAATAAACAATAAATAGAATCTGGTGCGATGCCTCACGTGATATTTAATATCTGGCATAGTGCCTCACGTGATATTTAATATCTGGCATAGTGCCTCACGTGATATTTAATATCTGGCATAGTGCCTTACATATTTTTTTTTGTTAGATCGGGCGCAATGCCAACAAATATAATAAATATATATACAATAATATGATTGAAGCAATACAAAATAAATAATTAATACAAAACAACATAATTCAGATAATATATATGTATATATAAATTGACATCTATATAATAAACAATATTGCAAAAATTTACGAATAGGATGAGAATGCATCCATTGTCTTATTCGATACAAATAAATCAAAATATGGATCGACGGTGCAATGGGCATATGCGGGTTATATATTTTTTTTCATGTGCGTCAGAGGGCGGCAATTGTAGATTTTTTTATTTTTATGTGAGCGAGAGGCGGCGGCGATCAATGCAAAATGGGAATGGATCAACAACGAGAGGCGGCGGTGGTAATGACTACCGAATGCTTTAGTTAGAATAATGAGTTTTGTTTAATCATTTGACGGTTGCGCAATGGAGAGAAAGAGAAAAAATGGATCGACGATTTGAGGAATTAGCTCTTGGTGGAAACAAAGTCAGATTAGCGTAGAATTTCAGAGCGTGCTGATAACGTGTTGTAAATGAGAGAATTTAGAAAGGAGTAAAAGCAGTGGGTTTTCATTCACTTTACAACTGAGTACAATGGTCTCTATTTATAGAGAGTATGGGATAACCCGAAAAGAGCAATATGAACATTCACTAAATATATATAATATATAACACCCTCAAAAATTTTAAATTTAATTTTATGAATTTGAAAGTGAGTCGTAATACTTTTAATTTACTGTTTTGGACAACTGTATAAATGCTAAGGTAAACATACCATCTTTTAAGCATTCATTTTTTTTAATAAATGTAAGTTTATTTTATATAAATAAAAGTATAAATTTATTTGAAATATATATGGTCAAATAATATATATATATATTATTGGAATTACAAATAATTCAATGAGAAATTGAACACATTTTCAAGAAAATTTACTACCAACAAAGACAAATCTTATGTTAAAGGAATTATTCAAATTGTATTTGTATACTATAAATAAATACAACTATTACAATTAACAATACACTGTCAAATTATATATTTATTAACCGGGCATGTTCTCTTGAGGCTGGTTGGTTTCAGGCTGATAGCTACCTCCGTAGCGCTTCGTCACCCTATCTTCCAGCTACTGCCCCTTCGCTCTCTGCCAATCGGGAGGCACATCCGTCTTGGATTGAGGTTAATGTTGATGCAGGTTTAGACAAGTTTGGCCGTTATGGCCTTGCAGCTGTTGCAACCTCTCAGGGCGCCGTCGTTGGGGTGGCTACCTTGGCGGGTAGGGCGGATTTTGAGCCTGCGCATGCGGAAGCACAGGCTATTGTCTTAGGAATCCATCTTGCCAAGAGCATCGGGGCTTCTGCTGTGCGCTTCCTTTCCGATTGTAAAAGTGTCATTGACTATCTTTTGGATTTTCAGATTACGGGATTGGATGATAGAACTATGTCCTGTCTTCATACTGCCCTTTCATGTTACATCAGCTTGGCCCATAACCTAGTTTGTATGCTGAAAAGCCAGCTCCTCTGAGCTGGTGGAAGTCCGCGGACTTCCCGCCATTTGTACGTGCACTATGTTCCTAATGATAATATATTTCTCTTGTTCAAAAAAAAAAAAGAAACAATGTAGTTATCTTTCTTCTCGAAAAAGAAAGAAATGGTGAAAACAAATGCTTCAATAAACAAGAACAGGCCGAATGAACGGGCTTTTTAACTTCTGGCCATCATTCGTACTTCATTAGGTTTTTAACTTTGTGCCTTAACTTTCCTCAAAAGAACTTCAGCCCATAAAGCTAGATCTACCTATGATGATGTACAATAGGTCCACCGCCTAGTTCTATAGAAGGGGGAGTGGCTATCTACAAAAAAGTAGAAGAGGAGTGAGCTTGGGCTTGGGCTTGGGCTGGTGCTGAGGTGCGGGAGGAGGAAGACAAGAGTCATTCAAGCGCACGACATTCCCGGAGACAAATTTTATTTCCAAGTGTTGCGATTGGGAGACAGCCGAGACTGTGGAGAGAGAGTTAGCAATGGAAACTGAACTGGAGCAACTATCGAGCGATCTCGAGACTCTGAGGCATGCTTTGCCCGATAGTTCCCACCAGACTTCAGTCGATCAGGTACACAGGCGTTCTCCTGTGTGAATTCTGATGTAAACTACAAAGACATACCTTTTGCTGAAAGACGATCTCAATTTCTCCTTGAATTATGACTTCAACGCGAATTTTGAAAATCTTTTGTACGATTTACCTGTTCTGTACCTATGAAATTAGTTGTGCTGTTGCTATATTTTTTCTTTTTCTGCATTTTGATACTCTTCCATTCAATCTTTGCTATTACTGGTTGTTTTTGTGATGTTATTACTTAACCGAATCCTTTTATACGTCGCAATAGTTTTCTGATTCCAACTGATCTAGATTTTGAAATTGAAGACTGGGTGTTAAAGTCCCCATTCCCTGGCCATTTATGATGGATGTGCCGAAACATAGATTCAGTTTTGTACCACTGACCTGTTTTAACTACTAAGAGATGCAAATCGGCCTCGTAATAACCGGATATATGATAAAAAAAATCAATATCAGTTGCTTCTTCTGCTGTTTCAGTTGGATTTATCTTCTCATCACTGCATGCTTCGGTTAAGAATGAATTCCCTTTCAGTTGAGGGCTTGACGATAAGGCTTACTAGATGCTGATAAATGTTGGCTTGTTTTGTATGCATGAAGCTGCAAATGCGTGTAGATCGTCTCGTGGAACTTGCAAAGTCTGCACCAGTTAAGCGGTCAAAAGTGAAGGTAATAGTTTTCTGAAAATCTTGCAGTTGTTTAGTCTGATAATTGACTAGAATCTCACTCTATTGTCCCACTTTTGACTTGTTGACAGGATATGAGTGCAGAAGTTGTAGATAGTAATCCTTACAGTCGTCTCATGGCTCTACAGAGAATGGGAATTGTCGAGAACTATGAGAGGATACGAGACTTTTCTGTCGCAATTGTGGTATGTACCTGAACACTGTCTGCATTTTGCTCAATGTGTCGCTCCTTTTCGCTGTTTCTTACACTCTTTTCCATGTTTCTGACTGATTAGGGCATAGGTGGTGTGGGCAGTGTGGCAGCTGAGATGTTGACCAGGTGTGGCATTGGTCGACTTTTGTTGTATGATTATGACAAAGTGGAGTTAGCTAACATGAATAGGCTATTTTTTCGTCCTGAACAGGTTCCCATCATACATTGATTTGTTCATTATTGAAAAAATGCACATGCAGCTCCAATTTTTTTCAAGCTGTTTTTTTAGGGAAAAAATAGATATCATACCATGTTATTTATGTGCTTTGATAATTTCCCTTGATGTGAAATTTCTTTATAGTATTTTTTTGGAAAGGAACTTCTTTGTGAGCTTACTAACATTTCACACTTTGGCATTCTTCTTTGAAGGCTGGAATGACAAAGACTGATGCAGCTGTTCAGACACTGTCCGACATAAATCCTGATGTTGTGCTTGAGGTAATGTTTCCTGCTGGCCTTGTAATTAAAATTGCTTTCTGATGGAACACAAAATATTGGAGACCAGTAAATAGCCTAGACTCCAAATCTGTCGATATACTGATAACGAATAGGCTTCAACTGGTTACAATCCAAATCAGGAAATATGGAATGAGACCTAATTGCTACAAGATAGATATCAGGAACTAGTCCTGCTAACTCAAGAAGACCCTGCCTATCCACTTAGTGACCTATTTGTAATCATTCTTCTCAATATTCTCCCCCCTAGGTGTACCCTAGCTAAGGCCCAACAACACATAAAAGGAAGAGGACAATAAAAGATAAAGGTGGTGCTGCCCAACACCAGCATAATTTTCTTGCAGCTCAATTGGGGTGGTCCAGCTGCTGCCTTGTACCGAGCCTGCTGATCAATGTCATGGTCTGCCCCTCATACTACAGGACACTTTCTGCAAACACTCCTTGGGCCAAACTTTCCCTTGGTTTACACTGTTCCTAGGGTCAACTGCACATTGACCTACAATTCCCCTTGACCCAAACCTGGTTCTCATCATTACTGTGTTCATATGTGCAGTTTCATTTTACTTTAGTTGTTCAGTTTGAGGATGAGGGCTTCTAAGGATTATGTAGTGAGCATGATTATCCTTTTAGTTAGACATGTCAAAACTGGTTGGCAGGTCTACTTGAACCCAAAACGTCAAGAATATAACTCAATTGTTTCAGGTAAAACAAAAAATCTTTGATGTGAACTTGACTGAGTTAATACAATCCCCTAAAGTACACGAATGACATGTCAGTTAATAAAGTTCGGTTTGTTCACATGATAAGACATGAGCTCGACCTGAACAGAACATGAACCCAGCATGAAGGAGGTAAGGATCACTATGATTCTAACTTTTCTGCCCACAAGCCGACACAACACAATCAAGATACAACATGATACAATACTGGACTTATTTCAATGCAGTCAACTTGAACCTATCAACATTCAACATATAAGCATGGTCATCAGCTTGGGGTCCTACCATACAGTCGGCAAAGACCACATGAGTAGAATCGTGAAAGTGTCATTTATACTCACATATAATCATTGTGATGTATTTTTGACAGTAGAATAATATGGGGTAGCATTGATATATTAATAACTTTGCATATAAGCATGTTGTATTGAACACGACAGAAATCAAATTATTGTCATGATCAATGTCGACCTAACGTTTTCCTAGTCCTAAAATGATGTTATCTAAGTGTTGTTTTAAATATCTGCCAGTTTACAATATATTTTTAACCCACTTATAGCATATCTGTACTATTCTGCTAGCTCAAAGTTGTTATAGTTTGAAATTGATAACTTTGTGTAACTGAGGTTACCTTAGAGACTAGTGCTTTACCATTTATTGACACATCAAAGTTGTACAGATGTACTCATGTGAAAGTTTGAGGGATCAATACAATTAATTTAGCCTGAGGCGTCTATTCACATAAAGTGGGCTAGGACTGTGATGCCTTTATAGGTTTCCTAATCTTATCTCTGTTATATGGTTACTGGACCTCACTATCCTTTTCGTCCGCCATTATGTATTCTGGGCTATAGTCATAATTCCCTTGCCTGGTTGTGTAATCACCCTAAAAGCCTTGCACTTTGTAATGAATTTACAATACTTCTACTAGCTGCTGAAAATTGTTTTTGGGTATTAGTATGAACAGCTATCTGATTTCTTTTATCTATTTCATTGCTGCTTATTGTGTCTGAAAATGAATTCTGTTTCCTGTTGATGTATTGCTTTATATTCAGAGTTATACCCTGAATATCACAACTTTACAAGGCTTTGACACGTTCGTATCAAGTTTAAAACATAAAAAGTTTCGCCCTGATAAAGAAGGCAGTGGTGTCGATCTTGTTTTGAGCTGTGTGGATAATTATGAAGCCAGAATGGTGGTAAATCAGGTGAGACTTTTGTTTGAATTTTTACTCTAGTTATTTCTCGAAAGTGCTTTATGAGATTTTATGGTACTCTATTTGAATGATCTTGTTCTGCTTGTGTACAGGCTTGCAATGAGTTAAACCAGACCTGGATGGAGTCTGGTGAGTGACTTGAGTCAACGAACTATCTAGCTACTTGTTTCATTTTATCTGGTCGTTCAATTCATCTATATTATGTTTAAGAAATAATTTGTCCTTCCTGTGCAGGGGTGTCCGAGGATGCTGTTTCTGGCCATATACAATTGCTTATCCCTGGAGAAACTGCTTGTTTTGCTTGTGTGCCCCCACTGGTAGGTCAAATTATGAAACAGCTTGTTTTGCTAGACATTCCTGCAGTATATTGTTTGACAAGTTTGATCTTTAAGGTTGTGGCTTCCGGAGTAGATGAGCGCACCCTCAAACGTGATGGAGTGTGTGCCGCTTCACTTCCCACTACTATGGTGAATCACACGATCCATCTGATAAACTTCTCTTTCCGTTGTTTCTTTCACTGCATAATTGTAAAAAGATTTATCCGATGTTCAAAAACCTAAATCGTAACACTTGTTGAGGATTCCCCCCTTATACCTTAGGTGGTATGAATGTGATGGTAGATTATATTATTCTGGTTGTTGCAACCATAAATTTCCTTACCCAAAGGTTGTTCTTGCTTTCCCTAGCCTTATGTGATGCGTAAGCTTCATACATTCTGCTGTACAAATTACGCTGCAGGGAGTTGTTGCTGGGCTGCTTGTTCAAAACACCCTCAAATATTTACTCAAATTCGGACTTGTATCCCCATATCTGGTAATCTCCCCCAACACTAACAACCTTTCTTCTGCTTCTCCGTTATCAGTAATGTTTGTTTGCAAGACTATTAGAAAGTCACCCTCAACCTGATCTGTAGAGAAACATGCCATTGGTTGAATGCAGGGGTACAACGCTCTGAAGGATTTCTTTCCAACGATGGCAATGAAACCAAATATCCAATGTTCAAACACAGCTTGTCTGGCGAGACAGGTAACATTACCATAAATGAGATATAAGAAAATTTTCATAATTTTCCTTGTGACTTATTTTTCCTCATAGATGATTAAAAACCTATTCTTACCTTGCAGAAGGAGTACAATATGTCTAAGCCTGCTAGAGATGCTGCTGCTCAAGCAAAGATGGAGGCTGAGTCCTTAATGGTAGCAGATATTGCACTACATGATGAGAATGAATGGAATATAAGGTACAATGTATATGCTGGACCTGTTTAAAGGGATTGGTAGCTCAGGTTGAACGCAAACCCAAAATCTTCATGGAACGTCACAATCATACAACTATATTCTTGTGGAGAATCATCAACCCATACGCAACCTACATGACCCAATTTGAGCATGCTATAAACCATTAGCTGTCTGGCAGCCTTGAACCTTTGAATCCAAAAAGGGGCGTGAATCTTATTTTGCAACATCTAAATAATTCAATTTTATGCATCCATGTCATGATAAAGTTTAGCCTGATAAAAAATGACCAGCAACTAATATTCTAGTCTCGTTTTAGGCTCAACTTGAACATGATATGAGTAAGTCCAACCTGAGTCTTTCCCCCAACACTGTTTTGTGTCAAAATTTTAACTGTACTTAATGTATGTTAAAGGCTCCGTTCTCACGGGAGCTTTTGAAAGTAGATGATGATTATGCCTTCTCTGGCCCCACCAATCTAATGTACCAGATTTATCTGTTGATCCAACGCGCTCAACCAAGGAGCATTTCTTTCCTTAAGCTTTATCTTCTAGGCCCCACTTGTGTTCATCTACCTTCTGAACGCAGCATAAGTGTATATGATATGGCATTTTATTTATCAGGATTAGTTAAGGTCAATGGTTAAATTGTAATTTAACTTGGACATAGCTGCTTCCTATTGTATGGTGCAAGAAGCTTCAACCCTTATCTTCATTTGTGTTATCTGATTCAGTGTGGTTGATGATACCGGGATTCAAGAGTCAAGTAGCAGTCAAATTTGTGGTAACTTTTTTCTTCCGTAATCTTGTCACTATCTTGTATGAGTTTTCTTTTCATCATATTCATATATGATTTTTATTGTTGTCGTAGGTGCTCTGCCTGAAGGTATAATGCATGAACTTCCAAGTGCAGATGAATTTAAGGCGCCAACAGTAACACCAGGAGAGGCTGCTGTTTCATTGGATGACCTTGATGAACTTAGGAGACAGCTAGATTCTCTTAATGCCGCATAGTTGATGCGGTATCTTGGGCATGTATAACAATGAATTGGTTTTAATTCTTATATCAAGCTTCTGGATCACCTGATAAGCTTATTAACATTCATAGCGATGTATCTTGAGGTTCCCTAGTCGAAGAATGAATTCGGTAAATTTGTACTCCATTTGTCTGGAAATAAGATAGGTTTTCCTTTTTTTAGCGTTTGGGTAAATATTGTTTCTGTGCAGACTAACATCATAACTCTTTATTGTTCACTGATTTAGATCTGTTTCTTTTACAATGTTATACGCTTAGTGCAAAATGCTGGTTCTACACGGTTAATAGCAAATAAGATATTCACAATTACTAATGTGAAAGTGATCGACGTAGAAATAGAGAGCGAGTCTCTTTAAGAACTATTAAGATCTGACTTGAGAGTGCGTGAGAAGGTGCGAGGAAAATGAGGAAAACTTGTTTAAAATCATGCTCTCTTCGTAAAGCTCAGTTTCTTCCATAGAAGTAATGGTGGCCATCGGGTCCGGTTCTATCTGGAACCGATTGGAACCGGAACCGGCCGGGAACTGAACCGTCTCAGCCGGTTCCGAATACGAATACATGTTTTGAGATTCGGGCCCGAACCGAGCCCGGAACCGGAACCGTCTGGAACCGTCGTCGGATTCGGAACCGGGAACCGGAACCGGTGGAACCAGAACCGGAACCGTCCCGGAACCGGTTGAAGTTACCGTGTAATATTTTAGAATGTATTAGTAATTTAGTATTATTTTCTTTCCATGTAATCTTTTTTTTAAGACTTGTAAATTGAAATCATGTAACCTCTTAGTAGTTGTACTCTTTTTCCTTATTAGGGTTTTCCCAATGGGTTTTCACCTAATATGGTTTTAATGAGGCAGTGAATCATATAATAAAATTATCTTTGTTCCTTATTTTTTGTAAATTCAATAAAAATTTCTAAGTCTTTGTTTCTTACACATTTAAGATTATAAACTTGAAGAATAACCTATCTAGAAGTAAAGTGGAAGAAAAGAGCAACGTGTGCGCTCAAACGGATCTCAAATCGGAGCTAAAACGAAGCAACTGGAGCCGATCGAATCTTTCCGGAACCGCTCCGGAATCGGTCGGAACCGATCAGAACCGGAACCAGAACCGGAACCGGTTTTTTGACCGAATCCGAAGTGAATCCAGATTTCAGAACCGGAACCGGAACCACCCAGACCGGTTCCGAATACGAATACACATTTTCCGGAACCGGAACCGGTGGAACCGGAACCGAAACCGGTGGAACCGGACCCGTGGCCACCATTACATAGAAGTATTTCCCATTCCCAACTAGGCTTAAACCCGCTGATAGTCATCTCTAATTAGGCCTTCCACTGTTGCAATTCCATGGTGCTTACAAAAGATTAATGGGTAATATTATGAAAATAAGTGTTATTTGCCATCACTAAATTAATTCATACTGTCACCTTTTATAAATAATTGTAAACTTTTCATTAGTTTATAGTTTCTAACCATTTATCTATAAAAATATACTATTACTTTTATCAAAAATACATTAATAAAAAAGGTATTATTGCATAAGAGACAGCCGACAGTAGGTGGTCAGGACATCCACATCAATCGGCGGTCAGGAATGAAAATCAAAACTCGTCAATGCATAATCAAAACTTGGTGGAGTCCATGCATGAAGGTAATGTCTATGTCATGTCATGTAATGTCCATGTAGTGGAAGGAGTGGAGAGATACCCTTGAATCCTGGGTCGAAACTCACCCACTGCTGTCACCAATAAAAAAAATGTCATGTAATGTCCATGTCATGGAGTGATGTTATTTTTCTCATGGAATGCGAATCAAACTCGTCAATGTATAATCAAGCGCCGGTCAGCTACGTTAAATGAAGCCGCTAACGATGGTAGCCGCGGGTCAACATAGTCCATTTTAGTTGTCGGTCGGCTGCGGCACTAGTGGAACAACCACCTGTTTTGGCGGCTTCTAATAAAGAACCGTCAAAATAGGCCTCTAAAATTTTCACTAGAGCCATCCTATTGCGGCGGTTCTTTCTTAGGAACCGCCGAAATAGCCCCTTTTTCCATTCTAGCTTATAAATGCAATTAAATACACCACATAATCAAACAAACCTGTATAAACATTCCACCATGTTGTCAACACAGTGGGGCGCCTCAGTAAATTATCATAAACCCATAAAGTGACCACTATCATTGGCACGTAACATATATGCAAGAAAGAAGAAAGTTACATAACACAAATCACCAAAAGTTTTCAATACACTTCACCACACTTCACTATATTTCAATCCAATGAAATACATCTACAACACAACTACATTCAAATCCAACTAATCATAATCAACTTAGTATGTTCGTAGAGATGAATTCTGACCAATCCTCGAGCATCTCAATTATGTGATTCTCGTCATAATATCCGCCGCCCACTACTTGCTCAAAAGCCTTGAACAAACAAAAATGAACACTAATGAGAAACTTCAAGTGCAACAAAGGATAAAAATATAAACCAAGACTTTCAAAGAATGTCTTATACCTTGTCCAATGAGTTGTCTGAAAAAAGCGTGGATATTGATACTAAATCATGCATAAACCTCATAACATAGTAACCACATTCTGATCCACCATGCTGTACTAGACACTATACATTCACACATGTACGTTCTCAGTCATATTTACAGGTCTACTATTAACGTGTTAACTATTTACACAAAATAAGTAAAACTACCTTCGCTAGAGTCCACGGGATGTTCTTCACTTTCTTTTGCATCGAAAAAATGCAGCTTTCAAGGCACTATACAAAATAATAAGTTTGGAATTAATAAACATAGATTAGTTAAAAATAATGAAACAATATATTAAGTAATAACAATTACTCCCTCCTATTTTTACTATAAGTCGTTTTAGAAATGTATCTTGACTGAAATGAGTCCAGATACATTTCCAAAACGACTTATATTAAAAATAGGAGGGAGTATTGTATAATTTAAATAGCTCACTCTAGTAGAGCTGTCGCTATCGTTGGCTTCTTGGCACTCCTACCAAGTGAGTCAAACTAAAAGACTCTCAGGGACCTCATGGACACAACCAACAACGACCAGTGCCGACTGTTCACGTAGTTGAATAAAATTGAAATCATAACACGAATAACATACTTATAAATAAAACATACGAACATATGGAAGTATGACTTACCCCTGATAATATGGTAGCATAATGTATGACTTGTCTGCCCATTCAAATATTGCATTCGTCAAGTACTGCATAAGGCCTTGCACGTCACTTGACATAGTCACATCACAACACATAGCAAGGCATAGGAATCCGAGCTGTTATTTCCATGAAGTTGAAGTGCCTTGAATTGCACATGTCTGCACCATAAAGACAATAACATCATTAAACAGCGTTTTAGTACAAAAACTACTTCAAGTCTTGCATTTATATAGAAAAAAGGTATGAGATCTCTCACATGACAGCTGACTTGAGGATTGATACATTTAACCAGTCCTTATTGAATACAACCCTCCATTTTGGTAGTGCAAAAGACCTTGGGCATCCTCCACAGTGATCGAATCACTGTGAGGTGACGTCAACAACAATGCCGAGTGCATAAGTCTCATATTCTGTGACAACCCATCCAATATGCTTCGCTCTACTAAATCAGGTCTCACGACGCCCTTATAGGAGCTGGTGTGCAACACTTTTTCCTTTCCCTCTAGTAGTTTTTTCGACTTAACATTTTCCTAAGTTGTTAATTAATTAGGTTTAAGCAACCCACCCTAAACCATAGACTTGTTGAAATTTTGCATAATTATAATTTTAGAGTAAGTGTTCATTGCGTTTACTTGGCTCGGGATATTGACCCATCTAATCGGCCACTGGATTGTAGTAGTTGTCTGTGCAGACGACAGTGTTTGCCTCTATGGCAGAGGTACCGGTAGAGCAACATCAGCATGTTCTGCCACAAAATCATCCACAAGCACCCGGGCATGATACTGTCAAAGTGGTTCACCATTCACGTTGTCTTGTAGAAGATAAGGGGAACAATTTACCCCATTCGACCATAACATCCTAACCTCCCATCGGCAAGAACAACGTGCACTCAAGGGATTCTTGAACGTTAAGTAAAGAAGGGTTAGACAGACACAATCTAACTAGATCGATGATAATAAATAATGTCATTATCTAAGTTAATGTGTCTGACCTGAATAGATGCATATGGATACGGCTCTGCTGAGTGCACACTACTCTGCCGTACTGGTGTTGTAACACCCCTAATCCTAAACCTGTAATAACGTCGCAAGTCGTAGCATAATAAATAACATTCGCAGCAGAAAATAAATCTATCTAACGTTGGTGTTACACGTCGTTACTCACCCTTGTGAGTAACAAGGCAACCTTACTTCATCCATCAACTTCAACTCCTCCCCGCTGTGATGAACAAGATACTGAGCATACTTAATATTACAAACCAAATCCAAACTGAGCAACTAAACCAAATACATCAAACTCTATAATGCAATACATAATAACACTACAAAGTTCTTTATTAAAACCCATCAGCTACCCTGTGCCTCGCACTCCGGCTTGTGTCTTCTTCAGTAACCTGAAATGTTTTGCCCATTGAAGGGCTCAACAATCAAAATGCTGGTATGCTAAATGTAGTCCTAAGTCGTCTAGATTCCTTAAGTCGTTTAGCCATCTTGATATTAGATTCATTACATGATAATCCATTTTACAACAATAGTAATAACTGTAATGTTAAATAAACACACAATAGTCCAGCTGTCAATATCATCACAATAATAAACAACAACCAGATAATCACACACCAATAATCCATAACAATAACCAAACAATACGCGTATTAATTAACTGTGCTTGTTAGTAGGTCACAAGACCCTTATCCTTTTAACCAACCACTTAAACTTTTCCAGATAAATTCCACCTCAGGCGTTATGTTAAGACAACCCTTAATAACTTATGAATGGACAGTAGTCCCATGGGTTCCAATGGAACCGTTACCAGCTGACCATATGGCCCTGGATAATTATTTTGACCGATCCGGTCGAACCTGTGCACCAACGGTAGTGCCCTCCGCCATCGTCGAATGTGGACAATGGATTCCCTTGAGTGACTCCCCATAGAAGTCCCTCGTAGTGATCACGATGCGCAACCAGAAAGTCGAAACAGTCTGGATTCCTCTCTTTATAAGTTAGCCCTTTAGTCAGTGATACAATAACCAATCCTTGAGTTAAGACTATAACAGTTGACCATCTGTTAGGTTCTCATAATACCTAAAGGTCAGTTAGTCTTGTTCCAGTTTAGATGTATAAACTTCCAGTCATAAGACGTTCGCGTAAAATAAAACACAATAGTGTCGAGCAATACAGTATACAATATCATATACATAAATCACAGATATCGCTCTTAACAATTAAACACAATGTCTGGACCTCAGGAAAATCCTTAGGACATTCAGACCACACAATTAACATACCGTTCACCGTGTAACTTGCTAGCTTGACAGTTCACGCCTTAACAGTTTCTCCCCGTACGCTGTTATATTTAATGCAATACCGGGTAACGTTAATATAACTATTCACTAAGTATTATAGTACTGTCATTACAGAACTAATACTCGTAATGTACTAACCCCGTATGTTCTTTATTTCTCCCTGTTATTTTACAGTGGTTCGGGATAGTCTAATAGTCTGTTATTTTATGTAGTAACTACATGTGATAATGAATTCCCACCTTGTAGTATATTTCTATTTCTTTAATTATATACTCATAATTGTTTCCACTTATTCTTTACGTTATACAATTTGGTTATTTTTATTATAACCACCTTTATTTTATAAACTTTACATTATACTCCATAATATACCATAATACATTTTATTACTTAGTTTTAATTCCTTTCTTTATTAAATTATAAAACCAACCTTATAAAATTCGGTAATTATATAATGGACACATTAACCTTTGTAATTTATTAAATAACCACATATACTTTCGGTATTTACAAACTTAATATAGTAACTTTTATAACTTACAAATTAATCCCTTAAACTTTCGGTTTCAACATATACTTTTCCTATATTTACAATTTAACCCCAAAACTTTATATAAGTTACATATTAATCCATAAACTATAGTTTTAATATTTAATTTCTTAAATAACCGAAATGACCCATATACTTTTATAAATTATGAATTCGCCCCTTATTCAATTCGGTTCCACACTTATATTTTCATAAATTACATATTCACCCCAAAACTTTTATAAACTTAATATTTTATGTCATAAATCATTTTAACCCAAAGTTTTTGGTCAACACTTTGACCAAAGTCTAATTTCATATTCAATACATATACCCAGAAAAGTCATATATATTCTCGGCTATACACTATAGTTTCCAATAATTACAAAATAGCCCCAAACTTTATAAAATGTTATTTAAGCACTTAAATACTT
The DNA here is from genome assembly GCA_023374045.1 of Limonium bicolor. Taxonomy (NCBI): domain Eukaryota; kingdom Viridiplantae; phylum Streptophyta; class Magnoliopsida; order Caryophyllales; family Plumbaginaceae; genus Limonium; species Limonium bicolor. The sequence continues at coordinate 491,144,677 of CM041776.1, forward strand.
ATTTAAATTCACCAAAATTCATAATATTAATTCATACCTTATATTATATCATAATTATGCCTAAAGCACCATTAACTCTCGGCAATTCCAATTAATACCCTATACTTTTCAAAATTTACATTTTAGCCACATAACTTAATAAACTAGCCATTTAAATACTTGTAGCTATTTTTAATACTCCCAAACTTTATAATATAAGTTAATGTACTTATATATTTCGAAAATCACCAAATAACCCAATTTGTTTTCGGCTTTAACAAATATTTATCATATGGTTTTAAAACTTGATTCATACCTTATAATAAATACGTATAAATGTATATAAGCCATATAACACTTCTAAAATTATGCTTATGACTTAGAATGATTATAAACTCAAAATAGAACATTTTATCCTTAGACAATTCGGCTTGAACATATATGTATCCTAATTAATTTTTGTGACACAAATTTATAACTTAAGGTAATAATCTTACCTTATATGTTATAAATTATTTTCTTGACATTTTAACCCATAATATTTTGGCCTTAATATTACTAAGGCTTATACATAATTTTTATACCAGAGTTTGAAGGTTAAATCAAACTTAAACTTAATAAACCTTAATTATAGAAACTTACTCCTTAAATCAAGATAATTCTTGTACTTGATTTCTCCTTGAATTCCAAGCTCCTCCATTGGTATTTTGTTGAAGAACTTTCGGCCTCCATATATATGTTTAGGAGATCCAAGTGTTAGACTTCTAACAAGGATTTAAAAGTAAGATTTGGAGTAGTTTTTACAAGAGCTTACCTTAGGTATTTTTCAAGGAATTTTCGGTACACCTTGAGATGATTGTAGATCCAAGTTTCCTTCATGAAATGATGAAGAGAATATAGATTTAGAAGCTCTAAATTTTCGGTAATAGCTTAGGTATTTATTTAGGATTTTCAAACATGAAAATATACCTTAACTTGATCTTGTTGTTCCTTGTGTTGTTGTTGAATCAAGGTGACTCCTTGGAACACTTAAGCTTGGCGAAATCTTGGATAGTTGCTAGGATGATTCTTGCATCAAGACTTAGTAGATTTAACTAGGAAAATTACATAGAAATGGTGTTAGAACTTAATTCACCATTAATGGAGCTTTTAAGCTCTAAGGAATAAACTAGCAAATGAAGAAAGAAAAGAGTGGAGATAGGAGCTTACCAATTCGGTGGAATGAGGGGCAAAGGAAAAATGGCTACCGTGAGAGTTTTAGAGAAACAAAGGCAAGGAATCAAGGATCTCACTTTGACAAAATAATGTCAAAAATTGTCTAGCTTTTCTTTGTTTATTCATTTGTCCATGGCTCCATAAAATCCCTTAATTGCTGCTTGCTTTCGGCTATAGACAAGGAGGAGAGGACAACTTTGTTTGACAAATGAAACAAGAGGACAAAGAGCTAAGGTAGGTATATGTTTTCTTTTGATTTTTCTAAGCTAATTACCAATACTAACTTGTCTTATTTTCTTGTTTGTTTACAGTAATGTGAGCTGAATGTAAGCATTTGATTCTTGATAATTGAAGACATTAGAACATGTCTAGGTAGGTAGGTATCTTAGTTTAATTTTAATAAGGCAATCAAGCCCTCTTTTCTAGCTTGTTTCGGCAGCCATGTGCTGTAGGAGATTCTTTGGTTTTTATTGTATTAGACATAGGAAACTAGCTTAATTAGGTAGCTGTTTTATTTGATTATTGTAAGGCAATCAAACTTTCTTTCTCTTTGAGCATTATCGGCAGTCATATGCTAGGGGATGGGCTGCTCAATTATCATGAATTAACTAGTATACACCATGTGCAAAAGTAGATCTAGTTTTAGTTGTATTTTATTTCATGACTTTACAAAACTAATTTATTCTTGTTTTCTTGCAGGTTTCGGTAATGGAGGAGCCTCCTTGACTGATTCTATTTGACATAATGTTACAAGGCACATGGAAGATGAGTCACCATTCCATAAGACATATTTTTTGCTAAAACCATGTCAAATGACACCCTAAATGGCGGCCCCTTTGGTGACCAATGGGAATTGATTTTTAATTTGATTCCTGTCACACTATAGTGTATTAAGACCATTATAACATGTTATAAGTCACAACATTTAATTGGTACATTTATACTAAGGGAAAAGATGAAAGTTTTAAGGTAAAAATGCTGATTTATGGTACCTTTTTTATCTAAAAATTGGCCCTGTTTGTGCTATGTGTTAGCACTGGATTTAATTGATTTAGATGGTAAATTCCTCCCCATTTAATATTATCAACTCTTGGCTCCTCAAAAACTTCCAGGTAATTGCGTAAAACACGTTTTTATGACACCCGAAGGTGCGTTTTTGTGCTTTAGGATATTCTGGAAAATAAGTAGTCGCTATGAGTTCCAAGTGTTTATAAACATTGATTATGGTCAATAATAATATGTTAAGGTGTTACATTGAGTTATATGGGGTTATATCAACTCGTAACTCAATTTCCGGGCTACCGGGACACTCCCGAGCAAAATAGGAGCGTTAAGAATTTCCCCCGAGCACTTTGTTTTTTTTTTTGAAAAAGTAGCTCGAGCATTCTCTTTATAAAGATGAATATTGATGATAGTAACTCTAAGAATGAATTAAACAAGAGTTCGTGCCACCTCGACACTCCTCCGGGGCATTCCTAGGGGTTTATAGGGCCCCCATCGGAACTTCCGAGCACTTTGTATTTAACTGGGAATTTAGCATGAGAAATTTCTTATCTTATATGTTTATTAAAGTTTTATGGTGTATTTGGAATGAAGTGTAATGCTTTATTTCATCTTATAAAATATTTCTGGGACTTTCGGGCCCTTAAGGGGACTCCCGGGCATTTTGTATTTTTACTTAGTTCTAGATGAGGTCCTACGTTCCAAAGGTCATATAATGATCCTTGATTAACTTCATATAAAGTTTATAGTTTATATAACTTGTTTAGCTTAAGGTCCGGCTTACGCCCGTTTATGACCTTAAGGAGTTTAGGTGCGTTTTTAACGCCAAACTGTTTATATTCTTTTCTCATGGTTTAATAATCCCCTAGATACTATTTATTTACCTTTATTTAATTATTTAAAGGTTAGGGGTATTTTAATCTACCCCCCTTAAAAGGACTTCGTCCGAAGTCATAACTTCTACTTATTCATCCTATGGATCAAGTTCCTCATATCTATTTCCTGTATACTTATCATTCCTGGGTGTCAATACTATATTGACACCTCTACATTCCATCAGTAATCTGAGTGTATGCAATTCGTACATACACATAACCTTGCTCATGGCAAACAATGTAATCATAGCATAAGTAACTTGATAAATACTGTAATGCAAATAAGTGTGCTTTTATTAACTATAACCATCCAAGTGTCACATAGGACTCATCAATACCAAGTGTTACATAGAACACATCAATAACCATTCAAGTGTTACATAGAACAAACCATAACCATCCAACCAATTGTACACATGTGCAACAATCAAACACAAACAACCAAATATTTAACCTGTATAGACTGCAGATATGCAAGTCGCATGTGGTGCTCTACCCCCCTTAAAAGGGTTACGCCCACGTACCCCCACAAGTATACACAAACTAAGAGAAAAGTGCTGGATACTTGTCTCGCATGGAGTCCTCTAACTCCCATGTCGCCTCCTCAATGTCGTGGTTTGACCACAGAACCTTGACCATTCTAATGGTCTTGTTCCTGGTCTCCCTAGTCTTGGAGTCTAAAATGCGAACTGGGGTCTCCTCATATCTAAGTGTAGGATCTAGCTCGAGTGTCTCGGGCTCTAAGATATGTGATGGGTGAGGCACATACTGCTTCAACTGAGAAATTGAAACACATTGTGCACTCTCCAAAGCTCAACAAATAAACTAATCTGTAAGCTAATGGGCCCACTCGCTCCGTAATAAGGTACGGTCCTACATACTTTGGGCTAAGCTTGCCCTTCTGCCCAAATCTAAAAATTCCCTTCATAGGTGAAACTCTGAGGAAGACTCGATCGCCTACTGCGAACTCGAGGTCTCTCCCCCGGACATCAGCATATGACTTCTGTCTGTCCTGGGCTATCTTAATGTTCTTGCGTATTTGCACAATATCCTCTTTCATCTGGTCTAGGTACTCTGGCCCTAAGATGATATTCTCACTGGCCTCGTCCCAACAAAGTGGTGTCCTGCATGGCCTGCCGTACAAAGCCTGGAATGGTGGCATCTGAATGGATGCATGATAGCTGTTGTTGTACGCAAACTCGATCAGGTGTAGTCGATCTATCCAGCTTTCCTGGAAGTCTAAGGCACAAGCTCTAAGCATGTCCTCTAATGTTTGGATTATTCGTTCACTCTGACCATCTGTCTGTGGGTGAAAGGCTGTACTTAGCTTCAGCTTCATACCCAATGCCTCCTGAACTTGCTACCAAAATCTAGAAACAAACCTGGAATCTCTATCTGACACAATCGACTTAGGTACACCGTGGTGTCTAATGATCTCCTTTTGGAAGAGGTCCGCCAGCTTGGGGACTTTCCAAGTGTCCTTGATAGGAATGAACTTTGCTACCTTTGTCAGTCTGTCGACGATGACCCTATCATGTTAGCACCTCCTCGAGTCGGTGGAAGACCTACTACGAAATCCATGGATATATCCTCGAACTTCCAATATGGAATGGGCATCGGCTGTACTAAACCGCCCGGTCTCCGGTGCTCAAACTTCACTTTCTGACACGTCATACATCTTGCCACAAACTCTGCAACATCTTTCTTCATACCACTCCACTAGAAATGTAATTTCAGATCCTTGTACATCTTCGATGATCCTAGGTGTACAGATAAGGATGAGCAATGAGCTTCCTGTAGTATCTTTTCCTTCAAGTCGGGGCTGGACTCTGGTATGCACAAAAAACCATTCAATTTGATTAACCCGTCTTCACTGAGTACAAAGTCATACTTCTGTCTCTCAAAGATACCGTCGGTCAACTACTGCCTGATAGTCTTCATGTACTGGTCATTAGCTTGAGCACAACGTACCTCCTCGATGAGGCCGTTGTCTCCTATCATGGCAAATAAGGAATGAGCTCTACGGCTCAGGGCGTCAGCAACAACATTTGCCTTACCCTCCTTGTACCTGAGGTCGATGTCGTAGTCCTTCAGAAACTCGACCCATCGCCTCTGCCTCATGTTCAGCTCTTTCTGAGTGAATAAATGTTGAAGGCTCTTATGATCTGAGTAGACTATCACTGTAACTCCATATAAGTAGTGGCGCCAGATCTTCAGTGAAAACACTACTGCTCCTAGTTCCAAGTCATGAGTCGGGTAATTCTCTTCGTGTTTCTTCAGCTGTCGTGATGCATAAGCAATAACCTTACCATTCTGCATGAGTACACTCCCTATCCCTGTGCCTGAGGCATCACAATAAACTTCAAACCCATCGGTCCCCTCTGGAATGGTGAGTATGGGTGCCGACGTCAGTAGGTCCTTCAGTGTCTGAAAGGAACGCTCGCAATCCGCTGTCCATACAAATGGAGAATCTTTCTTCATCTGGCTAGTCATTGGTTTTGCCAGTTTGGAGAAGTCTTGAACGAATCTTCGGTAGTAGCCAGCTAATCCCAAGAAACTACGGATATCAGTCACTGTCTTCGGTCTCGGCCAAGTCTTATCTGCCTCAATCTTCGCAGGATCTACAGATATACCACTGGCTGATATAACATGCCCTAGAAAAGATACACTGTCTAGCCAAAAATCACACTTTGAAAGCTTGGCATACAACTGGTTCTCTCTCATGGTCTGCAAAACTTGCCTCAGATGCACCTCGTGCTCGCCTTTGGTCTTCGAATAGACTAGGATGTCGTCGATGAATACAACCACTGATGAGTCTAACTTGTAACACCCCTTCCAACATTAACACACTTAACGACCAACTGCAGCGGAAAAACATACTTCATCACATTACTTAACTCGTTGGTGTTACACGCCGTTAACCACCCACGTGGCTAACAAGGCTATTACATATACATTGTATCGGTCTGATGGACTAGATTCCCGAGCGACTACACATTACTGTCCCTCTCCATAAACAACAACAACAACATAAACCTTAAACTGTACCGGGTATTCACAAACTAATGCCGATCACAATTTCGGTCTTACTACACCTACTGTATACTGTACATACAACTTAAATGATTACCCATGTACAACAACTATCCCGTCCTACTCTCGAACGGCTTCCAGCTCCTTGTACCTGAAATAGGAAAAGAAGAGAAAGGGTGGCCCCCAAGGGGCTCAGCACCTTTGCTGGTATGGTAATCCCGCAGCCCACATGCTACCGGGCCACGCACAACTAATTGTCGTCTTAGCATGCGGTTGATTTTAATTGAATCATGCATGTAACTATAAACACACGACACATAATGAAATACCCCTAACCTTTAAAATATAATTAAATGATCTATTAATGATCTAAGATGGTTAATAAACACCTAAATATTACTGGGGAACAATCTAAAGATCTCAACAAGGCAAAACATGCCTTAAGATCGGTAAAGCCAAAAGGTGCTTTAAGACACCATAAAGATTGTATGACCTCAGATAGGATCCAAAGTGGATTCCTAAGTATTATAATGAAGTAAGGAACACAACAAAACAATTCTCAAAGAAAACTAAGCTCAGAAACACCTTGCAACACAAATGTGCACTAAAACTCCTTAAAGCACATTTTTGTGAAATTGCTTTCTAAATTGGTTTTTAATGGGCTTAAAGGTTATAAATACCTTTAAATATGATATTATATCACATTATACCAGATTAGGAATTTAATTCTGAATTTTACAAATTTTTACAAATTTAATATTAAAATATTAATAAAACCCTAAAAGGGGGTCCACATGAGTCAACATTGACTAAGATTGGTCAAGAGGTCAAAGTTGACCCCTTGGACCACATAAAATCGGCAGCAATAAGCAAGAGAAGGCTGGATACAGCCACTTGCACACTCAAGAGACAAGACTCCAACATGTCTCCTTAAATTAAGGGTTACTTTTGCCTTTTGATTAGTTTATACACCACTTTCACTCTATTATTTGATTAAGCTGCCCCAAAATCGTGTAAGCTCCACCCAGCACCCCATTAGCCGTTTTCCTTGCCCATTCTTATCCCTTGGTGAGTCATCTTTCACTAATAAACAATAAACTAATCTAATTTGTCTTTTGCAATCAATTTAGGCCATTCCAATCACTCTCTCTCTCCTAGCTGCATTCCAATCGGTGAAGCAGCTCCTCCAAGTCCTCTCAACCGAGCTCCTTGAGTTAGGAAGGTAAATCCATCTTCTAAGCTTCTAAGTAATGGTTTAAGGCTTGTTTTTGACTCTTTTCTTCATCTCTTCACCACCTATGCTTAGATCTCGTGACTAATCAGTTCCTATGGATTATTCTCAGTGTTCTAAGGTTAGAACATCAATCAATTTGGTTGAAACAAGTTTAGAGACCAAGGTTGCTCAAAATCTCATTTTAAGGTAAAAACATACCTTAAGCTTCTCTACTCTTCATCCGATTTTCTTCCTCTGATTTTTATGAGTTTATACACTCATAATCTTTATATTTACATGTTCAATCAGTTGGTTAGCCATTTGGAGCAAGGGTGGCCGAGATCCAAAGGAAATACCCTCTTTTAAGGCATTTTCCAAGGTAAAACCTAATAACAAGGCAGCTTGTTGAGATCTAGCTATTTCCTATGTCAATATGGTGGATCTAACACCTTGTGGTGTGTTTGATTCAGGCCAAAACCATCTGGAACTCTCCTTGCATTTTAAGGTGATTTTTGCCTTAAATCTTACATTAATTATTCCTTATGGTTAAGCTCAAGCTTGGAGTGTAACCATATCTTGTTTTTGTGTATTAAACATGTCTAAATCATGTGGTGAATTTTCCTTCAAGTGTCCGAGAGCATACAAGGATAAATCAAGGTATAAACACCTTAAATCTATGATTTTTATAATTTCTAAGCTTATATATTAATATTGCCGAGAGTGAAATATTAAATAAGGGTCATATTGACCTAAAAATGGAAAAAAATGACTAAGATAAATTAAGCTAGTCATTTAAGAGATTTAATTAACATAATGGTCAAATTATGACATTATGTGGAAAAATAATCAAATACAAGTGAGGCTGTGAGTATGTATTATATTTTGAGACATTTATTGTGTAATTTATTTTGCAAGTTCAAGGTTGTAATAAGGCCATGTCATTAGGCCATTTTAATTTAAGTTTATAAGCTTATTTAGTTTATTTATGCTTATAATTAAAATTGGGGCCAAATGGTAATTACTAACAAAGTACTAGGCCGAGAGCTTAATATAGAGGAATTTAGGGTTTTTAATGAATTTAATAAAAATTATAACATTTATAAAGTTTTGGGTCAAAATTGTAAAAACAGAAAAGTATAGGTAAAGTCTTGTAATTACCGAAAGGTTTGGGTCCAATTTGGCATTAGAAGTCAAAGTTGACTATATAGGAGACTTTGACCAAGTTGGAGAATTTTAGAAATTAAGATACAACCTTATATTAAGATAAGTATTAATTTGTAAAAGATTTAAAAGAGATGGGTCTATAATTGTAACACCCCAACTCAATCCAAATGTGGTCTCGCAACTTAGCAGCTTATACATATACATGTCACAGCGGAATTCTTTACACTCCAGGACCTTGCCACGGTCTGACTACAGAATATACCGAACATTAATACAACAATCTTAACCAATTACATTTCCTTCTTACAATCCCCTCATATCCTATACATCTTACTAACTCAATTGCCATACGAGTGTACATGCATAACTCGTAGGCCACACTTAACCCTTCACACTTGTACCCCTTCATACTCTCGCGACGGCCGCCTCCTGATGTTCACCTGTGTAGTAAAAACAGCCCCCAAAGGGGGTCAGCACGAATGCTGGTACGATCCTCTCATGGCCCCCAAGCTAACGTGGCTACGACGACTAATTGTCGATAGCATGGAGGTTGATTAGATGCACAACATAATAGAAAGTGCAGTAAACAACAAACCAAATATGAACAATCAAAGTTCAAACATAACGAATGACTTAAATGCGTTCCCTTAATTAGAGAGTTAATTATTTGACTCCTTAGGTTATATTTCCTCTTAATCTTAGTCCATCCCTATCTCACCTCAATCTTAGTCTTATCTTAATCTTAGAAACAACCATCCTTTAATAAGGAGTGGATGTAGCTTATCTTAATCTTAATAATACAAACCATCCTTTAAAAAGGAATGGTTGCAACTTATCTTAACCTTACCTTAATCTTAATCTTAACTTATTCTCAGTATACAAACCGTTCCTGGAGGGAAATGGTTGTATCCTAAGTCCAAACCTGGGATTTAGGTGATCCCACCGCACCATCTTAATGCCACCTACCCTGGACGAGAGTCCAGCGTAGCTGAGCCGGCAACCGACCCTAGGCTACAAGTCCGAAGACAAGTCCTTAAGCGGAAGTCGAATCTGCTATAGATACCGACCCCCTTTCCTTAGCATGCATGACCGGAGTCAGTCCCGGGTTTCCTCACTCAAGTTCCAGTTAGTAGTAGTCTCAAGACCATGTTTGTTGGTTAACCTCTTTCGGTTTATATCAAACCCATATTAGGGAGTGTTCCTTAGTCTCACTCAATTCCTTACTAAACGTTGGTTAGTAAGTTCTCACGGTATGTTGTGTTAGTTTTCAAACATCACACAACAATACAATAAACATAATATTCCGGTTGCATGCTTTATCTTGTTTAGTGAGCACACAAAAAAAATAGCACACAAGCCGAGGGACACCTCGTTAGCAAGCAGGTCACAAGAAGAACTGTACCGTACACCTGGAGATTGGCTAGCTCTTAAAACGATGCTCGCCCAATCCGTCGAACACCTTCGACTATCTAGATCCTATAATGTGATAGTCGGGTAGGTTAATAACTTAATCATCTCCAAAACATTCCGCCACCATATGTAACTCTCTTAATTAAACTTCCAACTATATACACATGTGTTCTCGTAATTTAGGCATCCTAAATTAATCCTTATGAGTCATACAACTCTAATCTCTTATTCCATTAACCAAAATCTCAATCCTTTGATTATATATTCATATCCACATATATATGCATATCTATATATATACTTCGTTCAAATTAAATGTCATGCTATGCGACTTTTATCTACTTAACCTTGGTGTGTCTACATAGGCACACTTGTTCTTATAATTGTTATTGATATTACTAACATTATATCAATCCTCCAACAATTTCAAACTCACAATTTAACCCCAACTATATATATATATAAGTGTTTTCCCTTTATTCTAATGTTACACTAACACATACACTCGTATTCTCGTAACTTCCTAAGTTCCATATGAATTATAAACTTCTTTTATTCAAATCCTTTAAGTATATGTATAACTATACACGTATAGTAAGTCCTCAAAGTTCTTTTGTTACACCAATTTTCCACGTTGTTAACTCATCAACACATACTTATATAAAACTCTAATTTCTCATATAATTAATATCAATCTTATCACTAAATTAATACCAATCCTATAGATGATCCCTTAATAAAATCCTTTAACCTCTTTTATGACTTACCAATTCAAAGTCTAATTATTTATGGTTAGCCCAAATCAATATACTAATTTTTATATCCACTTCTAACTTGAACTTAAGTCCACTATATATAAAGAAAATGGTCAATGGGCTAAAAGCCCAATTTGACTACCCTTCAAGTCAATTTAATTCGGTTCCCATTTTATTTTTACAACCCATTCTGTTTTGTCATTTATTACATCAATGGACTATCTCCTTTTATTTCCTAAATCCAATTTCTTATGATTATTCTGATTGACCAAAGCTCAATTTTATATTCAGATTTGTTTCACTTCTTATTTTGGGCTTAAGCCCTCAAATCCAATTTACTAACTATAATTTCAGCCCAAATGATTATTCCTAAACCCAATTTAATTTATCTAATTTACATAGCCCAACTCAATGTTTGACTAATCTAATTCAAATTTGACCATTCACAATTTCAGAAACTCTAATATACATTCAGATTCTCAAATTGCCCTTAATTTTTCTAGAAATTACAAATCACCCCTAAAACTTTCTAATTCCAATTTTCACCCCAGAATTTCCTCAATTTACATTTTCACCCATCATTTTCCAATAATTGCCAATGCCACCCAAAATTTCTCAGATTTCTAATTCACCCATAATTTTCTCATAATTATAATTTTGCCCCAAATCAATTCGTAACCACACAAAATTCAGAACCCGAAGTTTATTTTCTCCAAATTCGATTTTAATCTCAGAAAGTGATTACAAACCCTAATTTTAGCAATCGAAACCCTAACTCAATTCCAACCGCAATTTCTAACCCTAATCCTAACCGCAACCCTAAATCGATTTCCACACTACATTAACTTACTGTCAATTTCGATTACCAAAAACGATTCATCTTGCAAATTTTTTCGAAACCTTAAATTCCTTCTAGGGTTCTTAATTTCGCACACCACAACAATATGATTTCCAGATTTAAAGTCCACATACAATAGTTCACAGCATACATAATCACACAGAACAAAACGGTTTCAGTTCGCACCACAATCTAGCCGGATTTTACAAGTTTGCAAGGGTATAACTCGGGCTCTAATGGCCGAAAAACGAGAGGAGTTAGAGAAATCTCTAGACTAGTTTTCCCAGTTCGAATCCTAGCCGAAATCGAATAAAATGTAGAAAAACGAGAGAACAAAAAATGATTCCGACTCATATACACCTTAAAGGGTGGCTCTCTCTCGATTTCGGCCTCCTTTGGTTCGATTCGTCCGTCTCCGGTTTCCAGCCACGCCTCGCCTCCTCGCCTCGCCTCGCCTCGCCTCGAAGCTCCACCGGATTCCTTGCCCGTTTGTTGAACCGCCAGTTAGGATTGCGCATTTCGTGAGGAGAAGAATGGAGGAGGTTCGGCGCCGTTCGTGAGAAGAAGAAGAAGAGAGCGAGCATGTATGTTCCTCGATACCAGATTAGGGTTGCAATTTGGGTGAGTGAAGAGGATGAAGGCGGCACAGTTAGGGTTGGTAAATTACCGTGAGTTTAGAGAATGAGAGGGCTGGGCTGAATTAGTTTAGGTGTGGGTTGAACCGTGGGTTAATAAGGACTGGGCCGGCCCAGTCTTTTGGCTGGTCGGCCCATATATTTTTTTTACAATGTTTCATTTAATATGTCGCTACTAACTCATTTTAGACCCGTTTTTCATGCCATCTGCGACACGATATCCCGTTTATTGAGACAAACCATTCTATTATTCTAAGTTTATATTTTCAAATAATAATTATTATTGTTATTTATAAACTTAATTTATTAGTATTTATTTTGAATTGGTTTGCGTTTTGCCATTTTAGGCGAAAAATGTGACGTCTTTTATTTTGACTGCTTAACTAATTTTCTAATGCCTCTAAAATTACCCAAATAACCTTATAAGGTGTCTAAGATCTCGTTTTCACTTCTAAAATATTTGTGACATGTTTTACGATGTAGAAACGATTAATTATATTTTTCATTTATATTTCTTTTTTCTAAACCTCCCCGATGTCGTTTTAGGTTTCGTTAATGTTTCCTAACGACTTTTTAGGGTATAATTAAATATTATATTATTCCTTTTTACTTATTTAAGGGTATTTAATTCCTTAATCTCTCATTAATTACTTTTATTTAATTAATTCATGATTAATTAAAGTAACTAAGGTTTGGGATATTTCAATCTACCCCCCTTAAAAGAACTTTGTCCCCAAAGTTCCCATGCATCTTATATCATTAGAGTACACAGGTAACTTCAGATCATAGATCATATAGATCGTGCTTATATGTACTTAATTTTATTGACTTATTAGGTCTGTCATATACCTATACTCAAATACCACACAACATGCTTATGCATGTATAACACTCAAAATCCCTTTGTTCCTTTTGATGATTAAAAACAATCATATAATTTTCATCGTATTCTCCCATGTCACCGGTCCGTAGACAAAGGCACATTCGTCCACGCCACCATGGGCCAAAATACAAAACAACTCTGTTCTCCCCATGTCACCGGTCCGAAGACAAAGGCTCATGCGTCCTCGACTTCATGGGCGAGACTCAGTAAAAGGAAATCCTTTTTACGAGGTCATGTGAGGAATAATTCCTCTAATTAAAAATACAATCAACTCCAATTTCGTTTTATCCTAAAGCCTCTATCCTTAGCGTGATTTAATTGTGACCACTGGTAGGGAGTTTCAGGAATCATCCAACCCTGATGTGATCAGCATCAGTGTTGAACTATCCTTCCACCCCAATTTGTGTTCGGTTTCCCTTGATCCCTAGAAAATCAAGTTCCACCTCCCATGTCATTTTCAAACATCAAATAATTCACTCATTTCCAATTTTCTATCTTTTTAGTCTTTCTAGTCGTAATCAATACATCTCCAAGGTGTGGACTCAGTCCATCAAACATTCCCAAATCATCTCTTAGTAATTACCTCAAGGCTCTCATTCCTACTAAGTTCTATATCAGTCTCATACCAATTCTCACCATCTTATACCTCATAGCATTACTATTTCCTAACTCATACTCATATCGAGTAATATCTCATAGTGTTATCTTATTCTTATCTCACACATAGATTCATATCAACTCATATCTCATATATTCCTTATTCCTTAAATCTCCTTAATCCTCTTCCTTAATTCTCTTAACTTGTACTCACACCGGAGTTAACAAGATAGGTACTTAACGTGTGTGGTATTCACATCTTCAGTGTGCAATAACCATAGTTTATCTCAAAATGTTTATGTAAAATATATTCTCAAATTATTTTGTGCTATGCACCCCGTAGTTTATGTACTCAGTACACAAACATACGCTAAGCGGTTTTCGCTCTACCCCCCTTAAAATGGATTACACCCACATAATCAGCATTATATCATCCTTGAACATAAGTTTAAGATGTCTAATTCTCACCAAGCATTCTAGCTTCCACGTCCTCTATCTTACTTATAATTCGATCAGAAATGACTTAGTCTCTGTATCGAGGATTCTTAGCGGTACTTATACCGTTCCTTAACTTAGTTTGGTCTAATCTCAAAGGTAGTGATCTGCTAGCTTCCGCTGCACAACTCTGATGGTCTTAGGCTTAACTGTCTCGCTTATCCTTTACAGTATTGTATATTTTCCTCATGCGTGCTTATGGTTTAGCACTAAAGGTCCCTCAATGGTCACGTGTTATCTTTATATATACACGGCCTTGATGAGTTGTAGCTTGTTTATCCAGTCTCTCTGGAGATCTAATGTTCACATTCTTGGCGTTCTCTTAAGTGTTTAAATCGTTCTTTCCATCTAAGGAGGACCCTTAATCTAAAACTACTGTTCTTTGCTTATTGCGCTTCACAGTCTTATCCTTAACTTTTTAAGACATATCCAATGTCTGTACTTAACAATCCGTGCTTCTCGCACTTCATAGTTTTAATTATTTGTTCCCAGGTTCCTTTGTGTTGTTGGTCCAACTGAATTTCTTCTCTTCGACTGTTTGTGGTAATGGCTGCTCTTGTCTGATCTTGTGTCGTTGTCCGTGGTACGGAGTCGACTACTTCCCGTGTTCCTTACACCACTCGTCTACATGCATGGGGTACCTTACTGGTACATTACTACTTACCCAACTAACTCATAAATGAGCGTGTCAGGCCTGCAAGCCCCTGTGGGGTGCAGTCGTCCCACGTCTCGTTTTAGTAAACTCATAGTGTCCGTCACACGTTTAGCTATTGCTAATTATGAAGTATTCTGCTGTCGATCTCCTCTTTCATCGTTCCATAATAACATTTATTGTTCTTCTTGAAGTTAATCAAGGGAAGTCCATTTACTGTGTTCTTGGGTATGGTATGCTCCAGCTCCTTTCTGTATTCCGTATTGATTCTATTTCTTAGTAGCTTAGGTCTCTTTCCATAGAGCCTCTTATCTTATTTCTCATATTCATTCTATTAGGAATGCACTTCCAGTTCCTCAAGGAATGGGTAGTGTGCTTCCTGTGAAATCTTACCTAACCAGGTCCAGACTACTGGCACCAATGCACAGTCGTCTACCATCTTATATCCTTACTTATGCTGGTCTTAACTCATAAATCTAATTGCCTCAGTGTCAATATTTGACGGCTCATACATAATGGTCGCCTTACCGTGCACCAAGACTTAATCCACTTATCCAACTATTGTACTCATGACCACTACTACCGTGGTAGTTGGCCCTTACCATGTTGCCCATTAATGGTGCAACCTCTTATTCACTTATTCTCATGTCTTACCTTATACTCAATCCCTTCTTGGTGTAAACACACTGGGAGTCCTCTCATTCCGGTGTATAACGGTTGTGTTACCGCGCTGTAAAATAGTTGACTCTTAATACGAAGGTGTTCTGCTCCAATCTTAGATTCGTAAGTAGGCTGATTTCCCTCGCATTATTTCATCCTTAAGATGTTATCTACCATGTAATTCTACCGGTTACTGAAGAAGTCATCCACTGAATCACAAGCTCTTCGGAGCATTGGTCATTTGACGTGCCGTAAGGTGCACTCACAATGTTTATCTCTGATGGTCAATAATTCTTACATCCTGGGTGTTGGATGAGGGGTCTATCTCTGCAACCTTCTTATTACTCAAGTGTATCTGACATGTTCCAAGGTAATCCCAAGTTTACAGTTTCCATTCTCTAACAATAGTGTATTGCATCTCTAATAAGTGAAAGCCCCTTTGAGGGGTTCATTCCCACTCATGGCCTCACAACAAGGAGAGGTATCCCCACCCTAAAAGGCATGGTTCGTTCTCCGCCCCTAACAATGTACTATCTCATAAGTACACCTTAGTTCACTCATTTTTCCTCAATTATCCTTTAATGATTCCTAGTAAGTCCTAGGTCATAGTAACTCACTTAACACCTAATACACTTGGTTTCTACACAAATTTCGCCATGACTTCTCTACTATATTATCATGCTCAAATGCATAGATTTTCTCCTCAAATCAACCCAAGTTAATCACGTCCTTAGTGGACATTCACAACACACCAATTACACTCTAACTACTTCAATTCACAATACAATTGCATAAACCTTACATTGCTTGGCACTTAGGCCCTTAAATGACATAATTTAAACACTGAATTTCACATAGCCACCTGCACACAACAATAGTCCCATGGCTCTTAGGCCCTTCAATTACATAATCTAAACACTGAATTTCACATAGCCACCTGCACACAACAATAGTCCCATGACAATACATAAGAGCTCCTATAATTCATTGGTGATTATTTTACTAACTCATTTGTCATTAGCTCCTTAGTGTTTAATTTTCTCTTGAGTGAGAGCCGGTGGTCGATTCACTATCGTACTCTAGCTCATTAGTAGATTAACTTCATAACTACTAGTTCTTTGAACTCCATCTTTTGTCAGGTTACATCATTTGATGTGGTATTGGATTTCATGGTAAGCTGTTGCATCCTGCTTCCCACTATGGAAGTTCACTCGGGTAACCCGACATTATTCGGTGTCTACAACGATACTCTCTATCACATAGAATGTATTCGTATTAAGCATTAGCCTTACTGTGTCTAAGTTGGATATTTGTCCTGGTTATCATGTGTTTTCATCTAATGTTGTGTTCAACTTTCGTTGACTACGCCACCCGTCCATGATTAATCATACTTGGGTGTTTATGAGTTAGGCAATCAATACCAAATATCGTTTATGGGTTTCATTCGGCTCAACTATACCAACTCTGTGGTGTAGTCCCCTGAGCTTCCCTCTTTCGGGATTGTACGTCTTTGATCCTAGGTAGGTCATTCCTTAAATTTATTTTCTCTGATTCCGTTTCTGGGGTTTACGAACGTCTTCAATGAAGAATATTGTTACCGGTATTCTTGGTGATCATTCTGGGAGTTTTGTCCCGTTCTCGTTGAAAGTCGTTCTGTCGACTGTCTTCATTGTATCTCGTAATACATTCTTTGTATGTTATTACTTACATAGTGTTTTGCTCGGATCACTGAGCGATCTCCTAGGTTCCTCTCTTCGAGGTTCAGGATTGGTGTTCTTACTCGTACTGTCAGTTGTTACTGTGGTAGGTTGTACCGTTGCTGATATTTATACCATTTAGCATTCCGACCAAGTTCAGCTCCCTGCTGACTGGTGTGTCGACTCATCTTATCATGGTCAGGCCGTTAGGCCTTTCCAAGGTCTTATCCTCTGGTTCTTATGGATTTGCAATGCAGTATTAATATGTACTACGACTGTAGCATTCTACTATCTCGCCTTGAGGGCTTTCCGTGTGGCTTAACCGTGGTAGCACTTGCTACGGCAAGTGCGCCATGCAAGATGGGCTACCGGTACTGTGTGCGTCAATAATGGTATTTCCTCCTAATCTTTTTATATCTTTGGTAGTCCTCAAGACTCCTTCGATGTTCTTTCGTTTTGGATAACTGACCATTTAGCAGTTTCCTTGTTGTTTTGACAGTATTGTCACTTATTAGGGCGTTCCTCTTTCTGAGGGAACCCCTCCTTACCTACTTATGTCTTAATCCTCGCTCCCATTTCCACACATTTTGTCATGGTTACTAAGTGATGATTCTCCCTCAGGTACAATGTTGTAGTCCTAACTTGGTATACAGTTTGTATGCGTTTTTATCGTCATCTGCTCTATGTCGGCCAGGTTTGTAATCTTCCTCATTGTATGGGGTTTGGTGTTCCCGTTTATAACTGGACTTTCCAGTAACCTTAACTCTCATGCTTTGTATTATCCCGCTGTTATGCTCATTCGGACCACTGTCCGGTACTCATATCGCTTATCTTTTCTTATCCATTGCACTCGTAGTGCTTTCTAATCATTGGTATTGCGGGGTGTAACTCGACTGCGTAGCATGTCGACCCATGTTGCCGGTAATTACCGTTCCCTTATTGGTAGAATTCCCTTGGTAGCGCCTGTTTCACCGCTGCGCCCCAGTTAAAACGTTCAAGTTCTCATAAACTGTGTGTTCAACAAGATGTTTCTCGTATTGCTTACTGTTAATTAACTGCCAGATCGGGTTTTTTTTCCCGAGTAAGAGAAGGCTTACTTCTCTCTGGCGTTTGTCCCACGTATTCAAGGTTAGGGATGTGGAGGGCGGGTTTACGTACTATGGATATCCGGTAAACACCGGGAAGTCCTAACTAACGCACCTCACGCTCTATCTCTCAACCCTTAACCCATAACTCAAACTCAACCTCAGTTTTCCCCTAAGTTCGGTAATTCCTGTCATCAGAGCGTAACTACGCTCTGATACCACTTTTTGTAAACCCCAAATCAATCCAAATGTGGTCTCGCAACTTAGCAGCTTATACATATACATGTCACAGCGGAATTCTTTACACTCCAGGACCTTGCCACGGTCTGACTACAGAATATACCAAACATTAATACAACAATCTTAACCAATTACATTTCCTTCTTACAATCCCCTCATATCCTATACATCTTACTAACTCAATTGCCATACGAGTGTACATGCACAACTCGTAGGCCACACTTAACCCTTCACACTTGTACCCCTTCATACTCTCGCGACGGCCGCCTCCTGATGTTCACCTGTGTAGTAAAAACAGCCCCCAAAGGGGGTCAGCACGAATGCTGGTACGATCCTCTCATGGCTCCCAAGCTAATATGGCTACGACGACTAATTGTCGATAGCATGGAGGTTGATTAGATGCACAACATAATAGAAAGTGCAGTAAACAACAAACCAAATATGAACAATCAAAGTTCAAACATAACGAACGACTTAAATGCGTTCCCTTAATTAGAGAGTTAATTATTTGACTCCTTAGGTTATATTTTCTCTTAATCTTAGTCCATCCCTATCTCACCTCAATCTTAGTCTTATCTTAATCTTAGAAACAACCATCCTTTAATAAGGAGTGGATGTAGCTTATCTTAATCTTAATAATACAAACCATCCTTTAAAAAGGAATGGTTGCAACTTATCTTAACCTTACCTTAATCTTAATCCTAACTTATTCTCAGTATACAAACTGTTCCTGGAGGGAAATGGTTGTATCCTAAGTCCAAACCTGGGATTTAGGTGATCCCACCGCACCATCTTAATGCCACCTACCCTGGACGGGAGTCCAGCGTAGCTGAGCCGGCAACCGGCCCTAGGCTACAAGTCCGAAGACAAGTCCTTAAGCGGAAGTCGAATCTACTATAGATACATACCCCCTTTCCTTAGCATGCATGACCGGAGTCAGTCCCGGGTTTCCTCACTCAAGTTCAAGTTAGTAGTAGTCTCAAGACCATGTTTGTTGGTTAACCTCTTTCGGTTTATATCAAACCCATATTAGGGAGTGTTCCTTAGTCTCACTCAATTCCTTACTAAACGTTGGTTAGTAAGTTCTCACGGTATGTTGTGTTAGTTTTCAAACATCACACAACAATACAATAAACATAATATTCCGGTTGCATGCTTTATCTTGTTTAGTGAGCACACAAAAACAAATAGCACACAAGCCGAGGGACACCTCGTTAGCAAGCAGGTCACAAGAAGAACTGTACCGTACACCTTGAGATTGACTAGCTCTTAAAACAATGCTCGCCCAATCCGTCGAACACCTTCGACTATCTAGATCCTATAATGTGATAGTCGGGTAGGTTAATAACATAATCATCTCCTAAACATTCCGCCACCATATGTAACTCTCTTAATTAAACTTCCAACTATATACACATGTGTTCTCGTAATTTAGGCATCCTAAATTAATCCTTATGAGTCATACAACTCTAATCTCTTATTCCATTAACCAAAATCTCAATCCTTTGATTATATATTCATATCCACATATATATGCATATCTATATATATACTTCGTTCAAATTAAATGTCATGCTATGCGACTTTTATCTACTTAACCTTGGTGTGTCTACATAGGCACACTTGTTCTTATAATTGTTATTGATATTACTAACATTATATCAATCCTCCAACAATTTCAAACTCACAATTTAACCCCAACTATATATATAAGTGTTTTCCCTTTATTCTAATGTTACACTAACACATACACTCGTATTCTCGTAACTTCCTAAGTTCCATATGAATTATAAAACTTCTTTTATTCAAATCCTTTAAGTATATGTATAACTATACACGTATAGTAAGTCCTCAAAGTTCTTTTGTTACACCAATTTTCCACGTTGTTAACTCATCAACACATACTTATATAAAACTCTAATTTCTCATATAATTAATATCAATCTTATCACGTATAAATTAATACCAATCCTATAGATGATCCCTTAATAAAATCCTTTAACCTCTTTTATGACTTACCAATTCAAAGTCTAATTATTTATGGTTAGCCCAAATCAATATACTAATTTTTATATCCACTTCTAACTTGAACTTAAGTCCACTATATATAAAGAAAATGGTCAATGGGCTAAAAGCCCAATTTGACTACCCTTCAAGTCAATTTAATTCGGTTCCCATTTTTATTTTTACAACCCATTCTGTTTTGTCATTTATTACATCAATGGACTATCTCCTTTTATTTCCTAAATCCAATTTCTTATGATTATTCTGATTGACCAAAGCTCAATTTTATATTCAGATTTGTTTCACTTCTTATTTTGGGCTTAAGCCCTCAAATCCAATTTACTAACTATAATTTCAGCCCAAATGATTATTCCTAAACCCAATTTAATTTATCTAATTTACTTAGCCCAACTCAATGTTTGACTAATCTAATTCAAATTTGACCATTCACAATTTCAGAAACTCTAATATACATTCAGATTCTCAAATTGCCCTTAATTTTTCTAGAAATTACAAATCACCCCTAAAACTTTCTAATTCCAATTTTCACCCCAGAATTTCCTCAATTTACATTTTCACCCATCATTTTCCAATAATTGCCAATGCCACCCAAAATTTCTCAGATTTCTAATTCACCCATAATTTTCTCATAATTATAATTTTGCCCCAAATCAATTCGTAACCACACAAAATTCAGAACCCGAAGTTTACTTTCTCCAAATTTGATTTTAATCTCAGAAAGTGATTACAAACCCTAATTTTAGCAATCGAAACCCTAACTCAATTCCAACCGCAATTTCTAACCCTAATCCTAACCACAACTCTAAATCGATTTCCACAATACATTAACTTACTGTCAATTTCGATTACCAAAAATGATTCATCTTGCAATTTTTTCAAAACCTTAAATTCCTTCTAGGGTTCTTAATTTCGCACACCACAGCAATATGATTTCCAGATTTAAAGTCCACATATAGTTCACAGCATACATAATCCGCACAGAACAAAACGGTTTCAGTTCGCACCACAATCTAGCCTGATTTTACAAGTTTGCAAGGGTATAACTCGGGCTCTAATGGCCGAAAAACCGAGAGGAGTTAGAGAAATCTCTAGACTAGTTTTCCCAGTTCGAATCCTAGCCGAAATCGAATAAAATGTAGAAAAACGAGAGAACAAAAAATGATTCCGACTCATATACACCTTAAAGGGTGGCTCTCTCTCAATTTCGGCCTCCTTTGGTTCGATTCGTCCGTCTCCGGTTTCCAGCCACGCCTCGCCTCGCCTCGCCTTGAAGCTCCACCGGATTCCTTGCCCGTTTGTTGAACCGCCAGTTAGGATTGCGCATTTCGTGAGGAGAAGAATGGAGGAGGTTCGGCGCCGTTCGTGAGAAGAAGAAGAAGAGAGCGAGCATGTATGTTCCTCGATACCAGATTAGGGTTGCAATTTGGGTGAGTGAAGAGGATGAAGGCGGCGCAGTTAGGGTTGGTAAATTACCGTGAGTTTAGAGAATGAGAGGGCTGGGCTGAATTAGTTTAGGTGTGGGTTGAACCGTGGGTTAATAAGGACTGGGCCGGCCCAGTCTTTTGGCTGGTCGGCCCATATATATTTTTTTACAATGTTTCATTTAATATGTCGTTACTAACTCGTTTTAGACCCGTTTTTCATGCCATCGGCGACACGATATCCCGTTTATTGAGATGAACCATTCTATTATTCTAAGTTTATATTTTCAAATAATAATTATTATTGTTATTTTAAACTTAATTTATTAGTATTTATTTGAATTGGTTTGCGTTTTGCCATTTTAGGCGAAAAACGTGACGTCTTTTATTTTGACTGCTTAACTAATTTTCTAATGCCTCTAAAATTACCCAAATAACCTTATAAGGTGTCTAAGACCTCGTTTTCACTTCTAAAATATTTGTGACATGTTTTACGATGTAGAAACGATTAATTATATTTTCATTTATATTTCTTTTTTCTAAACCTCCCAATGTCGTTTTAGGTTTCGTTAATGTTTCCTAACGACTTTTTAGGGTATAATTAAATATTATATTATTCCTTTTTACTTATTTAAGGGTATTTAATTCCTTAATCTCTCATTAATTACTTTTATTTAATTAATTCATGATTAATTAAAGTAACTAAGGTTTGGGATATTTCAATAATGTAATTTCCGAAAACTAGGGGTACTAAATGGAGTTTAGTACAAACCTTAGGTTATTAGGAATTTTTAGAAATTTATTTGGTTAAATTTGGAGTTTAAATGAGCTATATAAGTATAATATAAGATATTTTATAACATTGTTACAAATGAGTAACATATGTGGTAAAACCGAGATTTAGAGAAAATATAAGGTTAATAATGATGTTTATAACCTTTTGGTAAAGTTTGGTAATTTTTGGAATGATATATAAGGTTTTATAAAGATATAAGTATAATATATAGTTTTGATGATATTAGAAAACTATATGTTATAAAGAGGAGAATTTGGTGAATTAAGGAAGTTAAGTGGTGGAAAGATAATTAGAATAGTGTTCGCTTATTTAAAAAAAATAAAACTATAGGTTATAATTATTTTAAGGCTTAAAGTGTATAATATAAGGTATATGATATAGGTGTAACAATGAAATATAATTTGGGATTGATTTGTGATTTATAGAAGTTTAGTGTTGTTTTTGAAAACCGAAAATATAAGGGGTTGTTTGGTATTTTTAAAACAATTTACAACTATATGTTATAATTGTTTTAATGACTTAAATGTCATAATATATGTTATACACTATAGTGTAACATTACATTAATTATGTGGTGATTTTGTAAATATTTAAGAACATAAGTGCTGTTCGAAAATGTTGACATTTTAAAGTGGAATTTATAATATGGTTTTTATGTTATAAGAGTTATAACATTTATAATATAAGAGGTATTCATTAAAAAGAATGAATATATATTATAAGACGTACCATATAAGAAATAGTTCCATAATACATGATTATAAGTAAATCTATGTTATGGTGGAAAGTATAACATGGTTTAGTGACCATGTATTTTCATAATTCAAATGACATATGATAAAAGGAAAGAGAATTACAAACATTGGATATGGGACTCTAAAGTTAAGAGAGTGTACATGTGATAATAAGGATTCATGTAATTAAAAGTATTGTTTACAAATGTATTATACCACATTGATTTTTTTTTAAAAAAAGAAAGAAACAAACCTTAGAAAAATAAATACTAAGGTGAGATGTATAGTGCATGACATAGAATCACACATGCAATAATGAAACAAACTATATGACATACAAGGGTATGTTAAGTCACATGCGATAACAAGTTCAACAATAACTATGTTAATATACAAGACAAGACTACGCATGTAAAATAACACTTTTCCAACCTCGAGTTAAACCGAAAGCCCGACAAATATTGACAGTTAATAACGGGGGGTTAACCGGGAGTTGCTAGTGACGGTACGGGGTACCGTAGGATTGTGTTGTTATACAGTATGCTAATCAGTAGCATTATGTATTGTTTAGACTAATAGAGACGACACACGGAGCATAGGATCTTGCTGATTCATACTCCACCGTAATACATCAGGGTGAACAGTATGTTGTTATGTGTCTCTGATTGTCTCTGAGGGCTTCCCCAGTTCAGACTTCTGTGTGATCTGTGATAAGATTGTTTGTCTGAATGTGTTAATTAATATGCATGAATTGTATATTTATAGCTGCTTATTATTTACTGTTGTTGAGTTAACAGTATTGGTTCGTATATATGAACCTATATATATAAAACGAACTAGCGGCTATGGTGCTATCTTATATGATATATAAGGAACGTAAGTAAAACGTTGTAGCACTATGATAATAACATATACATATTATCTGAGACTTTTATACGGAGCATTGGCCTTTCTATACGCCGCTCCCGTAACTAACACTGGATCCCGAGTTTACAGACTCTGGATTGGACTAATGACCTTAGTCTGCTGTGTTAGAAAATTTGGTAATGCGATGCGATGGTATAATTAATTAATTAATTAATGGAAGTAAAGCCAAGAGGATGTGGCTCTTGGTGCGCGCTGTGATCACAAAAACGATACCAGGATGTCCGCGTACGGGTCCGCAAGTATCAAGAAAATTTCCCGTGAGCTAGAATGGCTCGTTGGTCGGAGACTCTACCGTTGGAGTGGCTACTGCCGTGGGTGACCCGCCATAATATATGGTAACTTGAGACATGTTGTTTTAACGAGACATTGTCACTAGGTATAACTGAACAATTAAAACAATTGAGACTTATACAGTGGTGAACAATATTGGTTTCTATACCATGGACGTGACTTAATACTTGTTTATTATTCTCGTTGTTTCGCTTTGTTGTTCATTGGTTATACTTATGGTTATTGTATTGTGTGTTGATGGTTGTGTTATTGTATGGATATTAATGTTATTTGATTTACAGTTTTAAAAATTAAAATGGTATTGCATGTAACGAACCTCATGCTCTCGACCAAATAATTGAGGGGTCTTTGGGGGCATGACGGGGCATGTGATGACATACTCAGCAGGGGCTGATTCCATACCACAAACCATATTTATTTCAGGTGATTGCTGAGGGGTCGACGTGAGGCGTGACGTTTGTGATATTACAGTTGGTTTAAACTTGGTACGGTTTGGTACTGATGACGTTTTGGACTCGGGTTGTATAAACCGAGGTGTGTTTGGTTAGATGCTCACGAGTACGGTCTGTAATAATTATTGTTGTTGGATTTGTTTTTAAATTGTTTAAGTTCTACTATCTATCTCTTGTGGTCACTGCGGGAATACGTTTCGCATGTTGATTATCAGGTAATTCGTTATCACCCGTATGGGCGAGTGATAACAGTGACACCTTTAGAGCGACAATCTGTTATTTACCGCTGCGATATAATATTTATGTGCGACATTTATAGGATTATTAGGAGCCGAATTAGTAGGGGTGTTACAAAAGTGGTATCAGAGTGGAGTACCACTCTGATTACAAGAGATAGTAGTTAAAGTACCGTGAGCTTAGGTTATTCACACACCAGTACCAAGTGGATAGTTGTAAATGATTTGAGTTTGGTTAAGGTTGAGATAAGTATAGTACTTATACCAAGAGCTGACTTTGATTCTGAATTCTTCAGATGTCTTCCGGAAGACGATCAGCAGGTAGAGGGCAGAGGTGGTGGTGGAAGAGGCGGCGGGCCTGGAGCAGGTCCTCCTGGAGGCCCCAGCCGCGGGCGTTGCTGAGACGGTAGCGGCCGTCTTTGCTCAGCTAGCCCTGATGGGAGGTGTCTAGATAGGAGCACCACCAGTGGTCCCACCCGTACCCGCACCTAGAGAGCCGAACTGGCTCAAGAGTGTTGTTGACACACGTGTACCTACGTATGACGGGGTAGCTGACCCCACCATCCTAGAGAGATATATCATTGAGCATGAGAAGGCCTTCGACGCCATTCACATGCCTGCTGAGCACCGGGTCGGCATAGCGGCCTTTCACTTGAGGGACACCGCCAACACTTGGTGGAGGTCCGTGAAGGCGCATTACCTTGCTACTGAGGGTTTTGGATGGACAGGTTTTGTGGAACTGTTGAGAGAGAAATACTATCCTGCTCACTTGAAGCAGAGAAAGAGGGAAGAGTTTGAGGCCTTGAGGCAGGGTAGTCTGACGGTAGATCAGTACTACTCTTCTTTTATTGGGCTCTTGGACTTTGTCCCAGGAGTTATTTATTCAGATGCTGTGAAGGTTGAAAAGTTTAGAGGCGGGTTACGATATGCGATCAAGGCCGCCATGGGCGCTGCCTTATATCCTACGATTCAGGAATGCTACGAGGCTGCTTCCCGGACGGAGCTGTTGGTGAACAGCCGGGAGGACGGCCAGGGGCAGAAGCGTAAAGCCCCAGAGAAGGAGACGGAGGTTGCGGCTGGAAGCAGGAGTGGCAAGAGTTGGAAGAAGAAGAAGTTCTCCTGGAAGGAGGAGAAGAAGGAACAGGCCAGCCAGAAGAGCAAAGAGAAGGTCCCGATGCTGACTGGACCTACCTACGATGCCCAGCCTCTTAGATCTGTACCCCCTAAGGGTAAGCGATCTAACCTTGTGAATGAGTCGTGTATTACACTATCCATTACCGTCCATGTATTAACCTAAGTGTGACATGATAATAGGTTCTGCACCCCAGCGCCACTTTCACTGCAAGCGCTGTGGTAAAGACCACCCGGGTGTGACTGCACGGGCAAGCTGTGACTGCCACCACTGTGGGAAGAAGGGCCACAGGTCGTTCGAGTGCTTCTCGAACCCGGAGAGTCGAGCGTACCGCCCGCTGAAGGGGACTCAGGGCGCACCTACTGGAGGAGGTGGAGCCCGAGGTAGCCAGAGGGGCCGGGCAGCAGCAGCAGCAGCCAGCAGCAGCAACCAGAACCAGAGGAACCCCGGGCAACCGCGTGCTGAATGCAGCGGGAGCATCGGGCGCTGGTACTAGCACCCAGCGCGGTGAAGGTTAGCATTTGAAACCTTAACCATTGTATGAAAGCATGACTGTGTGTTAAACGCTTTACCTTAGCATGAATGCGTGTTTTAATTACCGCCTTAGATAAACGACTTATCTAGGAAACCTGTTACCTCTTAGGAGACTTCGACATCTGCTATCCCACACTTACAAGACAGAGATCACCTAGACCCGTGGAAGAAAGACGGGAGTACCCTAGTGAGTTGTGTCATGTAGTCAGACCGGGCATGATACTTCTCAGAGAGTTCCTAACCCTAGATGAGCAAATCGCCATAGTGAATGAGTGTAGAACTTTGGGTAAGGGCATAGGAGGATTTTATACCCCTGTATTTAATAATGGTTCTAGAATGAAACTGCACATGATGTGCTTAGGGAAAGATTGGGATCCACAAGCTAGGGTTTATCGAGAGGTGAGGATGGTAGGTGGCGTACCTATACCTAGGATACCTGAGAGTTTCCTAACCTTGGTGAGAAACGCAATGGATATTGCTCAAGACTGTGAGACTTACCCATTACCCGACATGATACCTGACGTTTGCATCATCAACTACTACGAGCAGGAGGAAAACTTGGAATGCACCAGGACCGTGATGAGACGACCGAGTCCATCACCAGAGGAATACCGGTTGTGTCATTCTCCATCGGCGATGATGCTGAGTTCATCTATGGAGACCAGAAGAGGATGGATCTAGCAAGCAAGATCATCCTCAAGTCTGGGGATGTGTTGGTATTTGGTGGAGAGGCTAGGCTTGTATACCATGGTATTAAGAGCATTAAGCTCAATACCGCCCCACCAGCCTAGTGAATGATACCCACATCCGACCTGGCCGTTTAAATTTGACTTTCAGACAGTACTGATGTAATAGCAGTAGCTAAGTGTGTAACCTTGTATAATACAGTTGAATGAATGAAATAAGAGTTTTATGCCTTCAAGCATATGTGTTCAGTTTGTTGATACCGTTGATTCATAACTTCAGGCTACGAAAATGGAAAGGAGGGTACCATCTGCATCTTAGATATGGCGCAAGCCAAGGAGTCCGGTAATGTCATCACAGGTATGACAATTACAACCGACAGTAGATTACTGATTTATTGGGACTCGATGCTAATACGAGAGATGATCTCAGGTACCTTTCCTGTTGATGGTGTTAGTGCTTCCGTATTGTTCGACTCAGGGGCTTCACATTCTTTTTCCTCGGCATTTGCTATGAAGCTGGGGGCTGCCCCCGAACAGCTTTCAGACTTTTCAGTCACCCTTCCATCGAAGGAGAAAGTAGGTTGCACCAGGCAGTAGTACTTAGGGTCGGAGATCAGTATTATGAATGAGACTTTTCCCATTGATTTGATTGAGTTTAAGAACTTGGGCTTCGACATTATGTGGGTATGGATTGGCTACAGAAGCATAAGGGCCGCCTTCATTGTGCAGAGCATCGACTACTAGAAGGGGCCGAGCGGAAGACAGTGTCGTACCGCAGTGTGAGGAGAGAGCCGACTGTCAAGATCGTGTCAGCATTGTCCCTGATGAAGGATGTTAGGAAGGGCCGACAAGCCTTCCTCTGTTATGTACAGGACACGAGACAGTGCGACGAGATGGATGTAGACATTCCAGTCGTGGCAGACTTTCCCGATGTGTTTCCTGATGAGTTGCCAGGCATGCCGCCTGTGCGTGAGGTTGAGTTCGCCGTTGATTTATTGCCAGGTACGGGCCCTATTGCTAAGGCACCCTACCGTATGGCACCAGCTGAGATGAGGGAGCTGAAGGTACAGCTGGAGGACCTCCTCGACAAGGGATTCATTCGACCGAGTGTTTCTCCTTGGGGTGCTCCAGTATTATTGTCAAGAAGAAGGACGGCAGTATGCGACTCTGCATCGACTACCGCGAGCTTAATGCGGTCACGGTCAAGAACAAGTACCCGTTACCACGGATTGATGACTTATTTGACCAGTTGAGAGGGGCCAGTGTGTTCTCGAAGATAGATCTCAGATCTGGCTACCATCAGATTAGGATTGCAGAGGGTGACATAGAGAAGACAGCTTTCAGGACACGGTATGGACACTACGAGTTCACCGTTATGCCATTCGGATTGACGAATGCGCCAGCCATATTCATGGATTTGATGAACCGTCTCTTCAGAGAACAGCTTGATAGTTCAGTTGTGGTGTTCATCGACGATATTCTGATCTATTCGAAGACCAGGGAAGATCATGAGTTACATTTGAGACAGGTGTTGAATATTATGAGGAAGAACCAGCTGTATGCCAAGCTCTCGAAGTGTGAGTTTGGTTAGACAGCGTGTCATTTCTAGGACACATCATATCAGCAGACGGGATATCTGTAGATCCTGCTAAGATTGAGGCAGTGAAGAGTTGGCCAAGGCCAAAGACAGTTACAGACGTCCGCAGCTTTCTGGGTTTGGCTGGTTACTATAGAAGGTTCGTGAAGGACTTCTCCAAGGAGGCCAAACCAATGACTAATCTCATGAAGAAGGAATCCCAGTTCTTATGGTCTGCAGAGTGTGAGCAGTCCTTTCAGACACTGAAGGATCTCCTGACATCGGCGCCCGTTCTTACTATCCCTGAGGGCACCGATGGGTTCGAGGTATACTGTGATGCCTCTGGAACCGGTCTAGGCTGTGTGCTTATGCAGCACGGGAAGGTAGTTGCCTACGCATCCCGACAGCTGAAGAAGCATGAGGTGAATTACCCCACACACGACCTTGAGTTAGGCGCAGTAGTCTTCGCTTTGAAGATCTGGCGACATTATCTTTACGGTGTGACAGTCACTATCTACTCTGATCATAAGAGTTTACAGCATCTCTTCTCTCAGAAGGAGCTGAACATGCGACAGAGAAGATGGGTCGAGTTCTTGAAGGACTACGACATAGACCTGAAATACAAGGAGGGCAAGGCGAATGTAGTAGCTGACGCCCTGAGCCGCAGAGCTCATTCATTATTTGCACTGGTAGCGAGCAGCAGTATGATTGATGAGATACGAGCTGCACAGGAGAGTGATCAGTACATGGAGAGCATTAAACAGAAAATGTTGGAGGGTTGTTTTGAGAGTCAGAAGTATGACTTCGAACTGTGTAATGATGGCATGATTCGACTGAATGGCCGTTTGTGTATTCCGGAGTCTTCTCCTGACCTGAAGGAGAAGATACTCCAGGAGGCTCATAGCTCGTCCTTATCCGTCCACCCCGGTTCTTCGAAGATGTATAAGGATTTGAAGGTTCATTTCTGGTGGAGCGGGATGAAGAAGGATGTAGCTGACTTTGTGACTAGATGCTTGACCTGTCAGAAGGTTAAGTTTGAGCATAGGAGACCCGGAGGTTTAGTGCAGTCTATGCCTATTCCTTGTTGGAAGTTCGAGGACATCTCGATGGATTTCGTTGTCGGTCTCCACCGACTAAGGGAGGACTGAACACGATATGGGTCATTGTGGACCGTCTGACGAAGGTGGCTAAGTTTGTTGCGATGAAGGATACGTGGAAGGTCCCGAAATTAGCGGACTTGTTCCAGAAGGAGGTGATCCGGCACCATGGTGTGCCAAAGACTATTGTTTCTGATAGGGACCCTCGATTTTTGTCCAGATTCTGGGGACAGGTTCAGGAAGCCTTGGGTACGAAGTTGAAGCTTAGTACGGCATTCCATCCACAGACCGACGGTCAGAGTGAGAGGACCATCCAGACACTGGAGGACATGCTGAGAGCATGTGCCTTAGACTTTCAGGGGAGTTGGTTAGAGCGACTACATCTGATAGAGTTCGCCTACAACAACAGCTACCACTCCTCGATACAGATGCCACCATTTCAGGCACTTTATGGTAGACCATGTAGGACTCCCTTATGCTGGGATGAGGCCAGCGAGAATACGCTTCTAGGACCTGAGTACCTAGAGCAGATTAAGGAGGATGTCCTACAGATTAGGAAGAACATGAAGGCAGCTCAGGACCGGCAGAAATCATATGCAGACACCAAGAGGAGGGACATTGAGTTCACTACCGACGATATGGTATTCCTTAGAGTGTCACCCATGAAGGGGATATTCCGGTTTGGGCAGAAGGGCAAGTTGAGCCCAAATATGTTGGACCTTATGCGATTAGGGAGCGAGTGGGCCCATTAGCCTACAGACTGGATTTGCCAGCAGAGCTCGGGAGGGTGCACGACGTATTTCACGTTTCACAGTTGAAAAAGTATGTGCCCCACCCATCGCACGTTTTGCAGCCAGAGACTTTAGAGTTGGACCCCGCTCTACGATATGAGGAAGTACCACTCCGCATTCTCGATACGAAGACGAGACAGACTAGGAACAAGACCGTTAGCATGGTCAAGGTTCTCTGGTCGAACCATGAGGTGGAGGAGGCTACATGGGAGTTAGAGGACTCCATGAGAGCGAAGTATCCCGCACTCTTCGAGCAGTAGCTGTGATACTTGTACGGGTTCGTGGTCAAACCCTTTTTAAGGGGGGTAGACACCACTTGGTTTGCGCATATGTTATGCATTAGGTGTTGTTTTGGTGGTGTGTTTTGTTGGTATGCTGCATCATACATGTTTGTTTGGATGATTGTATGTTGAATACATTTTATGTATGTGCCTTAGTGCACCTGTTTGAGAATATATATATAGTACCGCTGAGTACTTTGTTTGAATTGGTTGTGCACCTTTTTAGTGCTATGAAATAAATGAGTATATACCATGTGGTTTGGTTATTTGATATATGCTGTATGTATAGACTAGGTTTGAACCTAGTGGGAGTTACTCCCGAGAGATGGACTGTTGGTTACTTAGTGGAACTTGATTCCTTAGGTGAACTGTAGAGGATTAAGGACTTCGGGACGAAGCCTTTTTAAGGGGGGTAGACTGAAATACCCCTAACCTTTAAAATATAATTAAATGATCTATTAATGATCTAAGATGGTTAATAAACCTAAATATTACTGGGGAACAATCTAAAGATCTCAACAAGGCAAAACATGCCTTAAGATCGGTAAAGCCAAAAAGGTGCTTTAAGACACCATAAAGATTGTATGACCTCAGATAGGATCCAAAGTGGATTCCTAAGTATTATAATGAAGTAAGGAACACAAAAAACATTCTCAAAGAAAACTAAGCTCAGAAACACCTTGCAACACAAAATGTGCACTAAAACTCCTTAAAGCACATTTTTGTGAAATTGCCTTCTAAATTGGTTTTAATGGCTTAAAGGTTATAAATACCTTTAAATATGATATTATATCACATTATATCATATTAGGAATTTAATTCCAAATTTTACAAATTTTTACAAATTTAATATTAAAATATTAATAAAACCCTAAAAGGGGGCCCACATGAGTCAACATTGACTAAGATTGGTCAAGAGGTCAAAGTTGACCCCTTAGACCATGTGAGATCGCATTTACAAGCAAGAGAGGCTCCAATTCGCCACTTGTACACACAATAAACAAACTCCAACATCTCCATAATTAAGGGCTACTTTTGCCTTTTATTAGTTTATACACCTTAGCTCCATTATTTGACTCCCCAGCAAAATCGTGAGCCTCTCCTTCTCTTCAATCAGCCGACCTCTTGTCCCCTCTTATCCCTTAGGTGAGTCATCATTCAATTAAGACAATAAACTAATCAAAATGCATTTTCAATCAAATAATACCTTCAAGCATCTCTCTCTCCTAGCTTCATTCCAACCATTGAAGCTCTCCTTCCAGGCTCTCCCAAGATCTCTCAACCGAACTCCTTGAGTTGGGAAGGTAAACCTAACTTCTAAGCTTCTAATTAATGGTTTAAGGCTTGTTTTTGGCTCTTTTTCTTCATCTCTTCACCACCTATGCTTAGATCTCTGACTAATCAGTTCCTATGGCTTATTCTCAGTGTTCTAAGGTTAGAACATCAATCAAATTCGGTTGAAACAAGTTTAGAGACCAAGGTTGCTCAAAATCTCATTTTAAGGTAAAAACATACCTTAAGCTTCTCTACTCTTCATCCGATTTTCTTCCTCTGATTTTTATGAGTTTATACACTCATAATCTTCATATTTACATGTTCAATCAGTTGGCTAGCCGTTTGGAGCAAGGGTGGCCGAGATCCAAAGGAAATACCCTCTTTTAAGGCATTTTTCCAAGGTAAAACCTAATAACAAGGAAGCTTGTTGAGATCTAGCTATTTCCTATGTCAATATGGATCTAACACCTTGTGGTGTGTTGACAGGCCGAAACCATCTTGAACTCTCCTTGCATTTTTAAGGTGATTTTTGCCTTAAATCTTACATTAATTATTCCTTATGGTTAAGCTCAAGCTTGGAGTGTAACCATATCTTGTTTTTGTGTATTAAACATGTCTAAATCATGTGGTGAATTTTCCTTCAAGTGGCCGAGAGCATACAAGGATAAATCAAGGTATAAACACCTTAAATCTATGATTTTTATAATTTCTAAGCTTATATATAATATTGCCGAGAGTGAAAATTAAATAAGGGTCATATTGACCTAAAAATGGAAAAAAATGACTAAGATAAATTAAGCTAGTCATTTAAGAGATTTAATTAACATAATGGTCAAATTATGACATTATGTGGAAAAATAATCAAATACAAGTGAGGCCGTGAGTATGTATTATATTTTGAGACATTTATTGTGTAATTTATTTTGCAAGTTCAAGGTTGTAATAAGGCCATGTCATTAGGCCATTTTAATTTAAGTTTATAAGCTTATTTAGTTTATTTATGCTTATAATTAAATTGGGGTCAAACGGTAATTACTAACAAATATTAGGCCGAGAGCTTAATATAGAGGAATTTAGGGTTTTTAAATGAATTTAATAAAAATTATAACATTTTATAAAGTTTTGGGTCAAAATTGTAAAAATAGAAAAGTATAGGTAAGTTTGGTAATTACCGAAAGAGTTTGGTCCAATTTGGTATTAGAAGTCAAAGTTGACTATATAGGAGACTTTGACCAAGTTTGGAGAATTTTGAAATTAAAATACAACCTTATATTAAGATAAGTATTAAATTGTAAAAGATTTAAAAGAGATGGGGCTATAATGTAATTTCCGAAAACTTGGGGTACTAAATGGAGTTTAGTACAAACCTTAGGTTATTAGGAATTTTTAGAAATTTATTTGGTTAAATTTGGAGTTTATATGAATTATATAAGTATAATATAAGATATTTTATGATATTGTTACAAATGGGTAACATATGTGGTAAAACCGAGATTTGGAGAAAATATAAGGTTAGGAATAATGTTTATAACCTTTTGGTATAGTTTGGTGATTTTTGGAATTATATATAAGGTTTTATAAAGACATATGTATAATATATAGTTTTGATGATATTAGAAAACTATATGTTATAAAGAGGAGAATTTG
This sequence comes from Limonium bicolor, assembly GCA_023374045.1. Taxonomy (NCBI): domain Eukaryota; kingdom Viridiplantae; phylum Streptophyta; class Magnoliopsida; order Caryophyllales; family Plumbaginaceae; genus Limonium; species Limonium bicolor. Next base: position 491,179,006 of record CM041776.1, read on the forward strand.
GTGAATATAGAAAGTTAAGTGGTGGAAAGATAATTAGAATAGTGTTCGGTTGTTTTAAAAAAAATAAAACTATAGGTTATAATTATTTTAAGGCTTAAAGGGTATAATATAAGGTATATGATATAAGTGTAACAATGAAATATAATTTGGGATTGATTTGTGATTTATAGAAGTTTAGTGGTTGTTTTGAAAACCGAAAATATAAGGGGTTATTTGGTATTTTACAACAATTTACAACTATATGTTATAATTGTTTTAATGACTTAAATGTCATAATATATGTTATATAACTATAATGTAACATTACATTAATTATGTGGTGATTTTGTAAATATTTAAGAACATAAGTGCTGTTCGAAAATGTTGACATTTTAAAATGGAATTTATAATATGGTTTTTATGTTATAAGAATTATAACATTTATAATATAAGAGGTATTCATTAAAAGAATGAATATATTATAAGACTTACCATATAAGAAATAGTTCCATAATACATGATTATAAGTAAATATATGTTATGGTGGAAAATATAACATGGTTTAATGACCATGTATTTTCATAATTAAAATGACATATGATAAAAGGAAAAGAATTACAAACATTGGATATGGGATTCTAATGTTAAGAGAGTACATGTGATAATAAGGATTATGTAAAAAAGTATTGTTTACAAATGAATTATACCACATTAAAAAAAAAGAAAAAAAAGAGACAAACCTTAGAAAAATAAATACTAAGGTGAGATGCATAGTGCATGACAAAGGATCACACATGCAATAATGAAACAAACTATACGACATACAAGGGTATGTTAAGTCACATGCGATAACAAGTTCAACAATAAGTATATTAATATACAAGGCAAGACTATGCATGTAATATAACACTTTTCCAATCTCGAGTTAAACCGAAAACCCGACAAACATTGACAGTTTATAACGGGGGGTTAACCGGGAGTTAATAGTGACGGTACGGGGTACCGTAGGATTGTGTTGTTATACAGTATGCTAATCAGTAGCATTATGTATTGTTTAGACTAATAGAGACGACACACGGAGCATAGGATCTTGCTGATTCATACTCCACCGTAATACATCAGGGTGAACGGTATGTTGTTATGTGTCTCTGATTGTCTCTGAGGGCTTCCTCAGTTCAGACTTCTGTGTGATCTGTGATAAGATTGTTTGTCTGAATGTGTTAATTAATATGCATGAATTGTATATTTATAGCTGCTTATTATTTACTGTTGTTGAGTTAACAGTATTGGTTCGTATATATGAACCTATATATATAAACGAACTAGCGGCTATGGTGCTATCTTATATATATAAGGAACGTAAGTAAAACGTTGTAGCACTATGATAATAACATATACATATTATCTGAGACTTTTATACGGAGCATTGGCCTTTCTATACGCCGCTCTCGTACTAACACTGGATCCCGAGTTTACAGACTCCGGATTGGACTAATGACCTTAGTCTGCTGTGTTAGAAAATGGTAATGCGATGCGATGGTATAATTAATTAATGAATGGAAGTAAAGCCAAGAGGATGTGGCTCTTGGTGCGCGCTGTGATCACAAAAACGATACCAGGATGTCCGCGTACGGGTCCGCAAGTATCAAGAAAATTTCCCGTGAGCTAGAATGGCTCGTTGGTCGGAGACTCTACCGTTGGAGTGGCTACTGCCGTGGGTGACCCGCCATAATATATGGGTAACTAGAGACATGTCGTTTTAACGAGACATTGTCACTAGGTATAACTGAACAATTAAAACAATTGAGACTTATACAGTGGCGAACAATATTGGTTTCTATACCATGGACGAGACTTAATACTTGTTTATTATTCTCGTTGTTTCGCTTTGTTGTTCATTGGTTATACTTGTGGTTATTGTATTGTGTGTTGATGGTTGGTGTTATTGTATGGATATTAATGTTATTTGATTTACAGTTTTAAAAATTAAAACGGTATTGCATGTAACGAACCTCATGCTCTCGACCAAATAATTGAGGGGTCTTTGGGGGCATGACGGGGCATGTGATGACATACTCAGCAGGGGCTGATTCCATACCACAAACCATATTTATTCAGGTGATAGCTGAGGGGTCGACGCGAGGCGTGACGTTGTGATATTAAGTTGTGTAAAACTTGGTACGGTTGGTACTGATGACGTTTTGGACTCGGGTTGTATAAACCGAGGTGTATTTGGTTAGATGCTCACGAGTACGGTCTGTAATAATTATTGGTGGATTTGTTTTTAAATTGTTTAAGTTCTACTATCTATCTCTTGTGGTCACTGCGGGAATACGTTTCGCATGTTGATTATCAGGTAATTCGTTATCACCCGTATGGGCGAGTGATAACAGTGACACCTTAGAGCGACAGTCTGTATTTACCGCTGCGATTATATTATTGTTTTGCCCGCAGAGCTCGGGAGGGTGCACGACGTATTCACGTTCCCAGTTGAAGAAGTATGTGCCCCACCCATCGCACGTGTTGCAGCCAGAGACTTTACAGTTGGACCCCGCTCTACGTTTGAGGAAGTACCACTCTGCATTCTCGATACGAAGACGAGACAGACTAGGAACAAGACCGTTAGCATGGTCAAGGTCTCTGGTGAACCATGACATGGAGGAGCTACATGGGAGTTAGAGGAGTCCATGAGAGCGAATTATCCCGCACTCTTCGAGTAGTAGCTGTGATACTTGTACGGGTTCGTGGTCAAACCCTTTTTAAGGGGGGTAGACACCACTTGGCTTGCGCATATGTTATGCATTAGGTCTTGTTTTTGGTGGTGTGTTTTGTTGGTATGCTGTGTCATACATGTGTGTTTGGATGATTGTATGTAACACCCCATCCAACATAACACACTTACAATAAACTGCAGCGGAAATACAAACCTCATCACATTACTTAACTCGTTGGTGTTACACGCCGTTAGCCACCCACGTGGCTAACAGGCTAATCCATATACATTGTGAAATACCCCAAACTTATTAAACACGGATTAAATATCAAATCATATTAATTAAGGCTTAAACATGCCTTAAAAAGTCAATGAGAACAACAGTGGTCAACACCAAACAAGATGTTGCACCCTTTGACTGTTAAGGGTAAATAAATACCCAAATGAACTATGTAGGACCTAAAAATTTGTCCTAAGTCTATTAACATAATATTAAACATATTATAATTGTTGGGCAACACTCCAAACCACAAAGAAAAAGCACTTTCATACTTCAAGGTCAAAAAGGGCAAAAATGTGCTCTAAGAAACCTTAAAGGTCTAATGACCTCTAAATGATATAAAATTTAATTACATGATCAAATATCATGTAAGGAACACAACAAGACCGTTGTCAAAGAAAACAGAGCTCAGAAACACAGGCAACACAAAATGTGCGCTAAAACTCCTTTAAAGCACGTTTTGTGAAATTGTCTTTTAAATTGGTTTTAAATGGGCTAAAAGGTTATAAACACCTTTAAATATAATAAATATCATATATATGATATTAGGAATTTAATTTCCAAATTTTACAGATTTTTACAAATTTAATATTAAAATATTAATAAAACCCTAAAGTGGGGCCCGCAGGAGTCCAAAATTGACCAAGTGTAACACCCCATCCAAACAATAACATACTTACAACAAATTGCAGCGGAAGAACAACCTCATCACATTACTTAACTTGTTGGTGTTACACGCCGTTAGCCACCCACGTGGCTAACAAGGCTAATACATACACAATGTACCGGTCTGATGGGCTAAATTCCCGAGCAAATGTACATTAGTATCCCTTTCCACTAACAACAGCAATAATATACACCTTTTCAACTATACCGAGTATTTGTTAAACTGGTGCCGACAACAATATCGGTCTTATACACCTACTGTATATACACACTTATAAATACCCATGTACAATGACTACCCGTCCTACTCTCGAACGGCTTCCAGCACTTCGTACCTGAAATAGGAGAAAGAAGAGAAAGGGGTGGCCCCAAGGGGCTCAGCACCTTTGCTGGTATGGTAATCCCGCAGCCCACATGCTATCGGGCCACGCACAACTACTTGTCGTCTTAACATGCAGTAGATTTATTTAAATCATACATGTAACAATAAACACACAACATTAAACATTCCGCCTCAATGGGCTCAACAATCGGATAATACATCCTACTTATAAAATCACCATGGTATTCATCATCCCTAGAGTGCTTCTCCTCCAATGGAGCTACTTCCTTCATAGACGACACATACCCTTAATCGGGTTATCCTTAAATGCCTCTTATCACAAACTTGGAATCATTTCCATGATCCACACACTTCACATTTTACAACATTAGCATACACTACGTAACAACACTTAACAACACTTTGCACGTTTCCATGTGCATAACATAACACCGCAATAAATATTGCATCACAACAAAACACATAACACAACGGGAATGGTTCTCTTAGGAACCGACCCAAACATCACTAACACACTGGTGAGCCTAGAGATTGTTGCCAGTCTCATGATAAGCCCGTTACATAAACTCGTTACCGTCTCGTTAAATGAACGGTTAACTTAACACAAGGTGCCCCGGATATAGTGATCCAAGCACACCGAAACAAACATAACAATAGTATGCCCCTGTGGCCCGACGTGAGTCAGTAATAGCCTTGGTTAAGCTAAAGGGAAGGTTGAGAACCAAATTGGAAACAACCATAACATACAGAGAGGATCGAACCTGCTATGACAACGACCCCCATACTCACACGCGTGGCCGGAACAGACCGGACTCCTCATTCCCCCCGTTAGCACTTATTAGAAGTTCATCTTTGAACTTTATTAAACAATCACAAACATTGGGTTAAGTCTTGTCAGACATACACAAGGGAAAAGAGAGTCATACATTCACATACAAACATCACACACAAACATCACATAGCCAACTCACGCATAGCCGTGGTTAGAACGTTCCTTAAGTCGGAAACGTTATTACCGGATACCGTTCTCTTACGTTTACCTAATAGTGGTTAACTAGCCCTTCAAGCGCATTAGAGGTTACCGGTATCGGCACGTAAACATACAATAACAATAATGACTGTAAACTCGTTTCATGATTTATATCATAACGTGGCAAACATACAGAAAAAACACATTGGCATACAAGCCGGTGTAATCCGTTAGGACACAGGTTGCAAGAAAACCATACCTGTCACCGGAGTCCACTTATCCTGTCCATTTATGTTCCTCGAGCAATTCTCGAACAACGTTAACATCACACAGTTTTCATTAACATCGGGGTTTGCTTGATCATTTTAACGTCAATGCTTAATTTTTCCCCGTTAACATAGTTACATAACTTAAACATTTTTAACTTGTCTTACTCTCACATTTTAATACAACTTTTAACCCACTTAGGTGTCATTAAAAACTCCCCTAACATGTCCTTAACATCCTTATAACATCATTACCTACCAATCCCCATCATCACATATCATTTCATAACCCAAACCATGTTTTTGGTCCGACCGACCCACCGACCGACCCACAACTGGGTCGGTCCATTACAGAACCCTTTTACTTCCTTACAAACATGACCGTCCGACCCACGTCCGACCCACCATTCTGGGTCGGTCCATGTGCGAACATTTTTCCACCTTTGAAACTTGACCGCCGACCCATGTCCGACCCACCCTTTGGGTCGGACCACTACCGAACACATTCCTAACATTTAACAGAGGCTCGACGCGACCCAAACTGGGTCGGCCCCTGGGGTCGGTCGCCTTCTAAACTTACCCAAACTTTGCAATTTTCACCAAAACTTCTCCTAAGGCTCTTAATGCTTCCTAACATCATTTGGCACTTCAAACACACCCTTAAGATATTCTTAAACACTCACAAAACTATTTTTCCTAATTCCTTAAACCTTTACTTATATCACCACAAAATTCCTAACACTTACAATGTTTTCTCCTTATGATTTCTAGGTGGCATTTCACCTATAATGACCACAATACCAAGGTGTTTCCTCTACACCTTATAATCACCTCTCACTTCTTTTCTTACTAACTAAATCTCCTTTTCACATCATACCTAAACAACACTATTCCTTGAACACCAACCTTACCTAAACTTAAACACTTCTCCAAGACTTTAATACATTCACAAAACACCCATTGAATTCCTAGAACTTCCAAGACAACACCTAAATCCTTGCATCACTCCAAATCACCTTAACACATGTTTCTTCTCAAGTAAACATTCATTCACTTTTAACACTTCCTAGTTCACCAAAACTTCCTTAAAACACTTAGAACTTCTTACACATTTTCCCAAATTTGGCCATAGCTTCTTTGTATATGCTCACATCCAACCACTTAGGTTTTCACCTTAATTCATTCAAGAACACCTAAATCCATCAAACACACTTTTATACACAAACTTCACACATTTTGCACTACATCACAATATAGTGCATAACTTAAATGCTTGGCACTTAGGCCCTTAAATAACATGGCTCTTAGGCCCTTAAATAACATAACCTTAAACACTGAATTTCCCACATAATAAGCCTTTGACCTGCAAATACATACACCAAAACATATGTTCTTTTACTAGTCTCCTTGAGAACACTTTACTAGGTCACTCACCTTGGCTCTTTAGGTATTTTATTTAGCAAATCAAGCTCATTTTTCTAAGGCATTTAAACTACATTGAGATAGTTTGTTTACCTCTTTTTCCTCACAAATTTCTTTCTTCTTCCTGTGAAACCGGTAGGGCATTTAGTTCCTTGCCAACTACCAAACATTGTACAAATAATAGAATGAGTATTCAAGCATTATGCTTCTCCTCATTGTAAACCTAGTTCACATATTGTTTTAACACATTAAGGTAATTGTTTTACCTTGGAATTGGAAGAGAGAACTTGAATAAGTATCAAGAGAGGACTCCTCCTAGCCCTTGGAAGGTTCAAATGAAGCTAAAACAAACAAGATAAATACACCATTGTGAGGTGAATTTTCGGACAACATGAAAACATGGGGAGGAAACATGATTTTCTTTGAGTTTCCTTACTTGAAGCAAAGGAGAACAAGAATATGTGAAAAGATGGGCTCAAGCTCCTTCAATGGTGATCTCCATGGCACCAAATTGAGCTCTTGAAGATTTGAGAAGGTAGAAGTGTAGAGCTTGACCTAACTAAGAGAATGGTGGTGTTGTTTTTGATTTGGTTAAGTGAGCTAGATTTTACATGTGGTCAAAAGGTAGACTTCCATGGTGGTGGTGATATATTACCGAGGAGAGCCAAAGAAGAGAGAGGAAGAAGGAGTTGGACCGTGTGATGGAGGGCAGAAGGAAGAGAAGATAGAACTTACCTTTTGAAGATATTTAAGTTTTCAAAGCCAATAGACTATGAGTCACATTTATGTACTTAACAAGTTAACATACTTGGTGACTCCTCACTACAAAAACCGGCACCATTATGCCTAGGAGGGTTGTTTGAGCTTGTTTACATTATACTTGTTTAACAATTATTATTACAAACTAGTTTGTAACAACTACTTCATAACAAACACAAATAGGATTCAAAAAACAAGGCACACAGAAGTGAAATTTTTGATTCACACTAATATGGCCACCCAAATGTGATACTATATAGTACACATGTAATTAAAGAGTACATGATGGACATTTAGCCATTCACCAAACTCAATTACAAGACAATTTTTTCAAAACGTGCTTTAAGACTCCTTAAAGCACATTTTGTGTTTTAACTTGTTTTTAAGCTTGGTTTTCTTTGGTAATTGACTTAATATGTTAAAACATATTTATAAGGTATAGGTATGACCATTAGGTCTTATACAAATTATCCCAAGCTTAGAGCACCTTTTTGCTCATATTGACTTTAAGGTATTTTCTTATGTTTTATTTGTTTTAACTGTCAACCAAAGTTTCTTAAGGACTTATTTAGCCTTATTAAATCATAATTAAATGTTATCAAGTCTTGGTAGGCTCTTTGGGTCCTAACAAGTTCACTCATAGCTTAGAGCATGTTTTTGCTCAAACTGTGTCTTAATGCTTTATTGCATTTATTATGGTTTAAATTGTTCACTGATGTTACTAAGGCACTTTTTAGCCTTTACATACCATAATTTGATATTTAAACCACATATCAAGGTTTGGGGTATTTCAATCTACCCCCCTTAAAAGAACTTCGTCCTCGAAGTTCACACTTTTCACATATCATTAGATCAGAACACAGTAATCACTTGGAAATAAACTTCCATAACCAAACACACTTTACATCACAACCTCGGACTGATGGTCCGGGCAACACATTCACATCCACACATAACATAACATATCCACATGATAACCTCGGACTCTATGGTCCGGGTATCTTAACAACACTTACACATACATAACAACCCTTTGACTCACTGGTCTTGGGTAACATAACAACATTTACACATACATAACAACATTTGGACACATAGGTCCTGGTAACATAACAGTCTTTAGACACATAGGTCTATGTAACACACACATTTAGACTCATAGGCCTTGATAGTATACACTTTAGGAAATCCAAGTCGAAACAACATTCATTACACATACCACACACATGTCAGCATGTATAGCAATCAAAAATATCCTTGATATTCACTATGATCCCGCAGAACCCGGTCGCGATGGACACCTTCCGTCCCCGTGCCTTTGGGAGTTTAAAACAATCCATTAAATTTAAAATTTCTTTGTGAGGTTAAGTAAGAGAACTTTAATTACGTAAAGTATCCATCAACGTTTTATAAATACCAATTTAAAATCCTTTGAAAACACACACAACTCCAAGTCCAACTTAAGCTCTTTGCTTCTTTTATTAGCGTGGTTATTTGTGACCACTTATAGGGAGTTTCAAGAGTCATCCAACCCTGATGTGATCAGCATCAGTGTTGAAACTATCCTTCCCCCCCAGTTTGTGTTCGACTTCCTTGATCGCATGCAAATCAAGTTCCACCTCCCACTTCATTTTCAAACATCAAGTAAATCACTCATTTCCAATTTTCTATCTTTCGAATCATTCTAGTCATGATCACATCATCTCCAAAGGATAGAACTCCGTCTATCAGTTACCTCCATCACTTTAATTCTGTTGCCTAGGAATCTTATTCTCACTAGGTTCTATGTCGGTTCATGCCCTTTCATGCATCACTTTTATATATATATACATATATTTTATCCAAATACAACACCTGGTTTTACATTTATCAAAATACAAAACACGATTTCACATTTATACACTGTCGGGGTTTGCTCCCCCGGGAGTTTCTCTACTCCCACACTTGTACTATCACTCACAACTGTTAATAAATACACGCACTTACCACAATGGTATTCGCATCATCTGTGCGCAATTACCACAATTAATCCATGATGAATGTGTATGTTTACGTAACACACACACCAATCATCAAAACAAACGATAATTTTGTGCTATGCACAATATGAGTCCACATACACTACGTACACTTGTACGGTAATATACACCAAGTGGTTTTGCGCTCTACCCCCTTAAAAGGGATTACGCCCGCGTAATCAATCAGTAAGCACTGGCTTAAATGTTCTGCCGTCGTGAAGTGTTCTAACTTCCACGCGGTCTATTACACAATGGATTCTGATTAGAGGATCTTAACCATATGGCGGTTTAGTTCCTAAACCAGAAATCTCATTGGAGTTGTAACTCATAACCGGTTTCGGTCCTGGCCTGTGAGGCTTTTAGGTATTAATAATTAGCCATTCACTCATGTTCACCATGTACATTCAACACTTGAATCACTGGCTCACTAGTTTCTGCTGCGAAACTCTAATAACTGTAGAGCTAATTGCTCCCTTTTGTTATTCTTACTGTATTGTATATCCCCAATTGTCACCTTCATCTTGGTAACAATGGTTTTCAACCGTCGCGTGGTATCTCTTACCGTTAGCGAATTCGGTGAGTTATAAACTTTCTATCTACTCCATAAGAATTTACTGTGTATACAGCTACGTATTTCACAATGATTGACTTGTTCCCTTCCGACTTACTGTCGGTTGAGATTGAGCTACTACCTAGTGTGTAGTGCTCTCTCAGCTATTTCCAACCTTTGTGGTATATCCATACCGATATTTGCAGCTAGTGCTACTGTAGTCACTTACTGTTAATCATATCTTCACATTCGGTTTTGTTTTGTACACGTACTTTTTATTGGTGCGGCTTGCATTTCCTATGCATCGGCCATTATAACATTATTCCTCTATGATTAACATGTCTCCAATTCCTAGCTATCCCACTCGATCATTACTGCGCAAGTGCAATACCAAAACACTCAGTCATACAGAGTGCAGAGGCGTAAACTCTGACAGTAAATCCCTTATGCGACTCGCCATGGAATTCACACTGTCTTCCCTGAGACTCTTATCTCGTAACTGGTTCGACCTACCATATTATCATTCAACAACACTTATACAACGGTCGCTTACTGCGCACCGTGCTCTCACTTATTGTATAACACTAACTCACATAGTATTTACTGTGTCATTAACTTCCACACATAAATTACATTATTCAATTATGGTTCATCCCCATTTGGATGACTATTGAATGCTCCTTGAGCATCGATCATTCGAGTCACAGCCGGCATTATTCAGCTCGGTGTTCACCTTATACACATACTACTAAGCTAATTACTCTCTTTCATTAATAAACATCGTCCATCCTTAACATATTTCTTGAACTTGATTCACATAACTACCGCTCCTGCGGGGTCACAATATCGAGAGGTATCCCCACTCTTAATGCAGTGGTTCGTTTACCACTCTATTCACTTATACACATAATCTTCTACCATCCATCGAATTTATATGATATATCCTTCTTTTGGATTATAAGCCTTATTTGCCTTGAGCTGGGCTCATTGTAGGCTGTCCACACACATGTACTCCTCTGTACTACATTACATGGTTTGAATATTACATTGGGCTCCATGACAAGGTCGTTGCATTCCGTTTCCTTTCATGGGATGCCTCCTTAGGTTTGTCAGTCCGTCTCCTGACAACTATGTCTAAACTGGGTGTTAGTTTCAACCCTTGTGCTTCTGTCATGCATTTCATTCAACAATTGTTGATGAAACACCCTTCAAGGATTGCTCCTGGGTGTTGTTAAGTTATGCCTTTACATTTGGCTCACACTTATTGGTACATTCCGTTAGCTACGCCTTTCGCGTTCTTTACTGGTTATTATCTTCTTCTGTGAAGATTAACATTTCCTGGTAGTGTAGGTACTTATTCTGGGAATTCATCCCGTTTTGCACATTAATGTGTCCACATTAGGCATCTGCTTGCCATGTACAGGCTGGGTCACCATTCCAGCTATAATGTTTATCCCTAGGATCCTTAAGACATATGTGGTGTCTTTACATAACAGTTTGTGCCCATCGCACTTCCTAACTCTAAACATTTCCTTGAAGGAATTCACTAATCCTTTTAGTCTCGTTAACTTAACTGAGTTCCTTAACTTCAACTATTCCTTGTAATCCTTAGCTCTCGTTTGATTTATACTGCTGACCGTAGACGGAGTCGACTACTTCCCGTGTTTCGGACTCCACTCGTATACATATATGGGGTATCATACTGATACATTGCTACTTACCCAACTAACCATAAGTAGGTCTGTCGGGCCCATGCTCCTATCGGAGTGCGGTCGTCCCACAACACAGTTGGTACACTTGTAGTGTCCGTCACACGCCTAGGTGAAGTATTCTGTTGTCAACTCCCTTATATTGTCCCGTGACAATATTCATTCCTTACTTCCGAACTTAATCGAGGGAAAGTTTATCCATTGTTGTATCCTTGTCAACTGTCCTTGGTTTTACTGGTTTGGTTTAAAAGAAGGTTGGAAAGAAGTGTTGGTTTGAAAGAAAATCTGGTTTTGAAAAGAAAAGGGTTTGAATAAATCTGGGTTTGAAAGAAAAATTTTCATGGTTTCACAACATCTTCTTACCTTAACCAAGTCTAGCTTCTTGCTGACTCTGGTGTACTTACAATTACAGAGGTCAGGCTGTTAGCCCTTCCATGGTTATATGTTCACACTTAACTTCGTGGTACTTTACTAAGTACTTGTAGTGGTTATAAATTTCCCGAACAGCCCTGTTATAGCAGCACTTGCTATGGCAAGTGCGCCATGCTAACTGGCTATCAGTTTAACACATACCGGTTGTGGTATTGTTTTTACCCGCACTGTCATCAGTGGCCTTGTTGGCCCTCACTGATCTTACTGTCTTGATAATAACTTGTCTAGGTGACTTTCACTGGTCACATAATAATCATTAACTAGGGTATTTCCCATTCTGGGAGACCCCCTTTTTTTGTGTCGTATTCTCTTTATAGCCCGTTCCACGCACTTGTCGTGGTACTGAGACTTGTCTCTTGTTGGGCACTACGTTGTAGTTCCTTTGTCGGTTGGTATACCGTTGGTGTTTTATTTATCAACTGTGGTTCCGTAGACACTTGTCTCGGGTGTTATTAATCCATTTCTTGCCTGTTGCACAGGGTGGTGCGTTGCAAGCTGGTTATTCTCGACTGCTCTGCATGTCGACCCAGGTTGCCGGAAATTCTATTCTCAATACACAAGATCCTTCATTCATTGCTATGAAATGCGGTTAACATTATTCAGATGGAGACCGTCTCCGGGATTCCCAGTTTTCGGGATCTACCGTATGACAGGTTCTCCGTACCCTAAAGGTATTTAATAACAGCCAGATCGGGTATTCCCGAGTAGAGAGGACTTCCATCTCTCTGGCGTTCTTTCCCAAGTTATATACAGGGATTGTGGAGGGTGGGATGGATATTGTAGGTTTCCAGTAGTCACTGGTAGTTCCTATCTAGCGTATCTCTCACGCTATCACTCAACCCTAACCCAAAGTACTTAAATCCTAACTCGGTACTTCCTAAGCTCGGTAATTCAGTCATCAGAGCGATACTTCGCTCTGATACCACTTTTTGTAACACCCCATCCAACATTAACATACTTACAACAAACTGCAGCGGAAGAACAACCTCATCACATTACTTAACTTGTTGGTGTTACACGCCGTTAGCCACCCACGTGGCTAACAAGGCTAATACATACACAATGTACCGGTCTGATGGGCTAAATTCCCGAGCAACTATACATTAGTATCCCTTTCCATTAACAACAACAATAACATACACCTTTCAACTATACCGAGTATTTATAAACTGGTGCCGACAACAATATCGGTCTTACTACACCTACTGTATATACACACTTAAAAAATAACACCCATGTACAATGACTACCCGTCCTACTCTCGAACGGCTTCCAGCACTTCGTACCTGAAATAGGAAAAGAAGAGAAAGGGTGGCCCCAAGGGGCTCAGCACCTTGCTGGTATGGTAATCCCGCAGCCCACATGCTATCGGGCCACGCACAAAACTTGTCGTCTTAACATGCAGTTGATTATATTTAAATCATACATGTAACACATAAACACACAACACTTAACATTTCGCCTCAACAATGGGGCTCAACAATCGGATAATACTATCCTACTTAATAAGTCACCCATGGTATTCATCATCCCTAGAGTGTTTCTCCTCCAATGGAGCTACTTCCTTAATAGACGACACATACCCTTAAATCGGGTTATCCTTAAACGCCTCTTATCACAAACTGGAATCATATCCATGATCCACACACTTCACATTTTACAACATTAACATACACTACATAACAACACTTAACAACACTTTGCACGTTTCCATGTGCACAACATAACACCGCAATAAATATTGCATCACAACAAAACACATAACACAACGGGAATGGTTCTCTTAGGAACCGACCCAAACATCACTAACACACTGGTGAGCCTAGAGATTGTTGCCAGTCTCATGATAAGCTCGTTACATAACTCGTTACCGTCTCGTTAAATGAACGGTTAACTTAACACAAGGTGTCTCGGATATAGTGATCCAAGCACACCGAAACAAACATAACATAGTATGCCCCTGTGGCCCGACGTGAGTCAGTAATAGCCTTGGTTAAGCTAAAGGGAAGGTTGGGAACCAAATTGGAAAACAACCATAACATACAGAGAGGATCGAACCTGCTATGACAACGACCCCCATACTCACACGCGTGGCCGGAACAGACCGGACTCCTCACTCCCCCGTTAGCACTTATTAGAAGTTCATCTTTGAACTTTATTAAACAATCACAAACATTGAGTTAAGTCTTGTCAGACATACACAAGGAAAAGAGAGTCATACATTCACATACAAACATCACACACAACATCACATAACCAACTCACGCATAGCCGTGGTTAGAACGTTCCTTAAGTCGGAAACGTTATTACCGGATACCGTTCTCTTACGTTTACCTAATAGTGGTTAACTAGCCCTTCAAGCGCATTAGAGGTTACCGGTATCGGCACGTAAACATACAATAACAATAATGACTGTAAACTCGTTTCATGATTTATATCATAACGTGGCAAACATACAGAAAAACACATTGGCATACAAGCCGGTGTAATCCGTTAGGACACAGGTTGCAAGAAAACCATACCTGTCACCGGAGTCCACTTATCCTGTCCATTTATGTTCCTCGAGCAATTCTCGAACAACTGTTAACATCACACGTGTTTTCATTAACATCGGGGTTTGCTTGATCATTTAATGTCAATGCTTTTTTCCCCGTTAACTTAGTTACATAACTTAACATTTTTAACTTGTTTTACTCTCACATTTTAATACAACTTTTACCCACTTAGGTGTCATTAAAACTCCCCTAACATGTCCTTAACATCCTTATAACATCATTACCTACCAATCCCCATCATCACATATCATTTCATAACCTTAAACCATGTTTTTGGTCCGACCGACCCACCGACCGACCCACAACTGGGTCGGTCCATTACAGAACCCTTTTACTTCCTTACAAACATGCCCGTCCGACCCACGTCCGACCCACCATTCTGGGTCGGTCCATGTGCGAACATTTTTCACCTTTGAAACTTGACCGACCGACCCATGTCCGACCCACCCTTTTGGGTCGGACCATTACCGAACACATTCCTAACATTTAACAGAGGCTCGACCGACCCAAAACTGGGTCGGCCCCTGGGTCGGTCGCCTTCTAAACTTACCCAAACTTTGCCAATTCTTCACCAAACTTCTCCTAAGGCCTCTTAATGTGTTCTAACATCATTTGGCACTTCAAACCACCCTTAAGATATTCTTAAACACTCACAAACTATTTTTCCTAATTCCTTAAACCTTTACTTATATCTCCACAAAATTCCTAACACTTACAATGTTTTCTCCTTATGATTTCTAGGTGGCATTTCACCTATAATGACCACAATACCAAGGTGTTTCCTCTACACCTTATCATCACTCTCAACTTCTTTTCTTACTAACTAAATCTCCTTTTTCACATCATACCTAAACATCACTTATTCCTTGAACACCAACATTACCTAAACCTTAAACAACTTCTCCAAGACTTTAATACATCACAACACCCATTGAATTCCTAGAACTTCCAAGACAACACCTAAATCCTTGCATCACTCTAAATCACCTTAACACATGTTTTCTTCTCAAGTAAACATTCATTCACCTTTAACACTTCCTAGTTCACCAAAACTCCTTAAAACACTTAGAACTTCTTACACATTTTCCCAAATTTGGCCATAGCTTCTCTTGTATATACTCACATCCAACCACTTAGGTTTTACCTTATTTCATTCAAAACACCTAAAATCCATCAAACACATTTTATACACAAACTTCACACATTAAGCACTACATCACAATATAGTGCATAACTTAAATTGCTTGGCACTTAGGCCCTTAAATAACATGGCTCTTAGGCCCTTAAATTGCATAACCTTAAACACTGAATTTCCCACATAATAATGCCTTTGACCTGCAAATACATACACCAAAACATATGTTCTTTTACTAGTCTCCTTGAGAACACTTTACTAGGTCACTCACCATTGGCTCCTTAGGTATTTTATCAGCAAATCAAGCTCATTTTCCTAAGGCATTTAAACTACATTGAGATAGTTTGTTTACCTCTTTTTCCTCACAAATTTCTTTCTTGTCCTTGTGAAACCGGTAGGGCATTTGGTTCCTTGTCAACTATTAAACATTATACAAACAATAGAATGAGTATTCAAGCATTATGCTTCTCCTCATTGTAAACCCTAGTTACACATATTGTTTTAACACATTAAGGTAATTGTTTTACCTTGGAATTGGAAGAGAACTTGAATAAGTATCAAGAGAGGACTCCTCCTAGCCCTTGGAAGATTCAAATGAAGCTAAAAAGCAAGATAAATACACCATTGTGAGGTGAATTTTCGGACAACATGAAAACATGGAGGAAACATGGATTTTCTTTGAGTTTCCTTACCTTGAAGCAAAGGAGAACAAGAATATGTGAAAAGATGAGCTCAAGCTCCTCAATGGTGGTTTCTCCATGGCACCGAAATTGAGGTTTTGAAGTTTTGAGAAGAGAAGTGTAGAGCTTGGCTTAACTAAGAGAATGGTGGTGTTTGTTTTTGATTTGGTAAGTGAGCTAGATTTTACATGTGGTCAAAGGTGGACTTCCATGGTGGTGGTGATATATTACCGAGAGAGAACAGAAGAAGAGAGGAAGAAGGAGTTGGAACCGTGTGAAATGAAGAAAGGAAGGAAAATGAAGATAGAACTTACTTTTGAAGATATTTAGTCTTAAAGCAAATAGTACTATGAGTCACATTTATTTACTTAACAGTTAACATACTTGGTGACTCCTCACTACAAAAACCGGCCACCATTATGCCTAGAGGGTGTTTTGGTCTTTGTTGACCAATTTAATTACTTATAACATTATATGTTACAAACTAGCTTATAAAATTACTATTCACAAATACAAGGCACATAGAAGTGAAATTTTTGATTTCCCACTAATATGGCCACCCAAATGTGATACTATATAGTACACATGTTAATTAAAGAGTAATGATGGACATTTAGCCATTCAAAACTCATTTACAAGACAATTTTTCAAAAACGTGCTTTAAGACTCCTTAAAGCACATTTTGTGTTTTAACTTGTTTTCAAGCTTGGTTTTCTTTGGTAATTGATTTAATATGTTCATTAACATATAAATAAGGTATAGGTATGACCATTAGGTCTTATACACATTTATCCCAAGCTTAGAGCACATTTTTGCTCATATTGACTTTAAGGTATTTTCTATGTTTTTTTTGGTTTAACTGTCACCAAAGTTTCTTAGGACTTATTTAGCCTTATTAAATCATAATTAAATGTTATCAAGTCTTGGTAGGCTCTTTGGGTCCTAACCAAGTTCACTCATAGCTTAGAGCATGTTTTTGCTCAAACTGTGTCTTAATGCTTTATTGCATTTATTATGGTTTAAATTGTTCACTGATGTTACTAAGGCACTTTTTAGCCTTTACATACCATATTTGATATTTAAACCACATATCAAGGTTTGGGGTATTTCACAGTATGTCAATGTCAAATAATGACCCATATAACACTTGGAAATCGGCTGCACGAGGGAGGAGACAGCATACAATGATTTTTAGACAAATTGTACCTTAATACATTTGCTTTTTGAAAATAAACTTACTGTTTCAGCTTATTTCAAACTTTACTAACCTTAACCTAGCTTCTTTCCCCCTCCTTCACGATTCCCTTCTGCCCAGCCATCTCCTCCCTTCCATTGAAGCCTCAAGGTCCTGTTCTTGAGCAATGGAAGGCAAATCTAGCTCCTAAGTCCTAATGTAAGTGTTTTAATTCATTTATTCATTTTTAAGCCTTTTCTTCATTTCTTCACTACCACACCTAAATTTCGTGGCTCAACTTCCTATGGCTTTATTCTCAGTGTTTTCTAAGTTAGAACAAGAGCTAAACTCGTTGAGTCCAGTAAGAGGGACCAGGTTGTTCAAATCTACATTTTAAGGTAAAAATGTGCTTTAAGCTCATAACTTTTGATTCCCTTTGAATTCGGCTGTGAATTTGGCCATAGCCTCATCTTCTTCTCCTTTTCATGTGGGATCTGTTGCTACCCATTTGGAGCAAGGATGGCCGAGATCCAAGAGAATACTCTCCTTTTTAAGCATTTTTCCAAGTTAACTTAATAACAAGGTAGCAATTCGAGATCTAACTATTTCCTATGTCAATATGGTGGATCTAACACCTTGGGTGTGTTTGGTTCAGGTCGAAAACACTTAGAACTTTCCTTGCACTCTTAAGGTAATTTTTGCCTCAAACTTACATTAAATTACTCCTTATGGTTAGATCTTTGCTTAGAGACTAACTAGGCCATTGTTTTCTGTTTAAAACATGTTAAACAGCTGTGGAGATTTCCTACTCAAGGTGGCCGAACCAAACAAGGCTTTACCTAAGCTAAAATCAAGGTATAAATCCTTAAAACTTAACTTGATACATTAACACAAGTTTAAGTGTGTGTATATTAATTGCCGTGAGTAAGGAGAAAAACAAGGTCTTATTTGACCTTAAAATGTTTAAGAATGGTTTTTAATAATTTTATAATTATTAAACAAGCATAATTGTCAATTTAAGACATTATGTGGAAGTTTGGTAATTAACAATGAATCTATGGTGAGGCCGAAAATTACATGTATTTTGGACATTTATGTGTATTTATTTTGTGAGCAAATTTTGTAATAAGGCCATGTATTTTAGGCCATTTTATTTATGCATTTACAAGCTTTTATTTAATTTAGGTGATATATAATTATTACCGAAAATGAAATGGGGTTCTTAGGTGTAATTAAATTAAATTTATGGCTTTAGAATAATAAGCCGAAAATTAGAGGTAAAAAGGAGTTAAAATAAAGTTTATAAGATTTTATAAAGTTTTGGGGTTAAATGGTGATTTCTAGAAAGTTTGGGTTTCAAATCGTAATTATAAGAATAATGGTCAAGGAAATATTAAGGTGGTCAACCTTGACCAATGCTAGGTTTTGACCAAATAATAAGTTAGATAACTTATTTAAGTTTTTATAATAAGCTATGTATTTTATGGTAATATTTTATAACATATGTGGTAAATATGTTATTACCAAAAATAAAGGGTGTACAATGGTATTTAAACACCCATGGGCTATTAGGAATTTTTAGGAATTTTTGAGTTGTTTTTTGGAATTAAAAATAAGCTATATATGAATAATATATAGTTATTATGTCATTATGACACTTTGGAGAAAAATAGATGGTGAAATGGTAAATACCAAGAGTATATGGGTTAATAAGGATATTTATAACCCTTTGGTGGAATTTGGTGATTTTTAGAATTATATAAGAGTATTTGTTGAGACATATGTATAATATATAGTTTAATGATATTATCAAACTATATTTTATAAATTGGGCCTAATGATAATATAAAATGTATATTGGGTCTATTCGGAATTTATGAAAAATAACCATAGGTATACTTCTTTTTTTAGTTAAGAGTTATATTGAATGGTATATATGACATGGTAAAAGAAAGGGGTGATTTTGTAAATAAAGGAAATTATGGTTTAAGGAAAAGTATAAAGGTTTAATATATGCCTATGAGGCAATATACTATAGTCTTGTATAAAAACTATGGGAATAATAAAAGGGAATAAAAATATCATATCAATGGTATTAGTATTTTGGTATAACATTACATAACGTTATGTGGTCAAAAGGGAATTTAAATAAATTCAAGGGCTATACCGAATTGATAAGAGTTGGAAAATGAATTTTAGACTGTGGTCTACAATGTCATAAATGTTATGACAATTATATGGCATTAAGGTGGTTTAAGGGAATTAATATAAGGAGGGGTACTCACATAAAATAATGTGACAAACGACAAATAAATGGGATTTATTAACTAAGGTGTTATGGATAAACCTTAGGAGTTGTAATTATACAACATAAAATGTTACATAATATTAGGATAATAATCTTAATATAAGTTGTATGATATAATACAACTAATGGGAACAATCATCTAATAAAAGATGATAAATGTAACATAAATAATAAGAGTTTCTGAAACTCATGAGAATTACCTACGTGGTAAAAATATATATATTCATACACAAGAATAATGTATATAAGGTGGATATATATATTTTGGTTGAAAACCATATGGTTTAATGGTGGTGGTGATTTAAAAAAAAATATAGTTATAAACTATATGCTATGAGTTTTTGGGATGTAAAATACTATTTGCTAAAGATAATGAATTATATACTACATGGTATGATAAGGAATGGTGGGAAAATAATACAACATGGAAAAAAATAAGACAATACGGAAAAGAATACAAAATGATAAGTGATACAATACAAAAAAATATATAATGTAACATAATCATGCATGCATACATGCAACCATGGGTTACGTACCTAAACTAGATGGTGGATAAGATTTAAAAAGGAAATAATGAATTAAACTTAACAGTTGAAATAGTTTTGATGTACGCGTTTTAAGTAACAAAGCCGACTGTTTAGAGAAACCCGTAACAAAACTGTAGAAAACAGGGGTGAACTGTCAGGGTTACTTATTGTTCGGAAATACCGGATGTAGTTAGTCATGGAGACTGACTTATAGTTTGTATTACGTTTAGAGTATACCTCTGACAAGACGCTTGACGAGCTAGCGGACTACACGGAGCGTAGGAGCTTGCTGATTCATACTCCACCGTAATATTGTCAGGGTAAACGGTATGTAAAGGGGTTTGCCGAGTTGACCTAAGGTTGCTCCTTGGGCTCGGATTTGGTTGATATAACTTGTGTGTTATATGTGTGGATACATATATGTGATTGTGTGCTACTGCATTAATTATTTATGCACGAGCGTCCTACGGGACTAACACTACGTCGACTATAGATCGATTATATAAACATACATTGCGTTGTGATGACATGACGGTTACTTGATATAATACCATGATATTAATATTAAGTATATGGTAACCTAAGTAAAACACTTAGGGACGAGTCACGACATTGTCGGTCTCTAGAGCATGGATCTCTAACATAAGTATAACCTAGATGACTTCTAGGTATGCGAGACCCATTGGGCCGCTGGTTAATAAATATATTCTCCATAAGACTAAGAGCAGATCTTAAACATTATGAGAGAGTGATGGTATGAGATTGAGGTGAGGAATCCCGGTAGTTTACGAACTACTTGTGTGCGCATTTGTGATCACTGAGGGGTTTCCTAATTGGATTCCGCTCCAGGTTATATCCAACGAACCCAAATAGGTTTGTGGATCAGGTGGCTACGGCCTTTTTATGGACGTCTTACGAGACATAAGTGAGTCAGGGGCCTCGGACCTCTGGCGAAATGAGCACCTTTGTGTGTACGGGGGACTACTGTCCATGGTGAGGTCATCGGGTTGTCCTAACATGACGCCCTACTGACATTAATTAAACATGGTTGGATGGATCCTACAAGGCTAAGGTCAATTAACTATGGGAACTGTACGCCACAGCGAATGTACATTGTACATATGGATGGGGCTTGAAAGCCAAACTAAAATAAATTGACAGTGGATGGTGAACACTACGGCGATTGTACATTGTACAAAATATGTGGTTATTGCTCGATACGTTCGGTATACAAATGTTGTTTGAAATATTCTATGAATGTTTGGTTTGGATGGATGATTAATGTTTATGGATATTTGGATGGTTGATTATGTATATTATACATTTATGCTTCAGTTTTGATTATAACTGTAAAAAGGAAAAGCACGAAACCAATCTAATAATAAGATGGTTAAATGACAAGTGACCATTAGGGTCCAGGCCCGGCATACTCAGCGTCTATCGCTGATACTACACCATTTCAGGTTGTTGATCATTGTCGGAGCTGAAGAGCAGGAACAGGGTAATTGGAGATGTTGTATAGAAATGAAGATGGTGTATGGTCTTATGGTAAGGTTGTGTATTTTCAGGATTGGGTAGATGCTCACTTGTCGATTATGATTTGTGGATAGTGTGATGTATAGGAATTTCTCGTTATCACTGCGGTTAGCAGTTTTTTATTTGGAAGTTGGTTGTAGTTTGGCTACGTTGCTCGCATGGGCGAGTAATGGCCGGTGACACCCGAGTGAGTTTGTAATTAGTTTATTTATTTTACCGCTGCGAGACATCTTTATTTATTGCTACGTGAGAGATTATATCGTGATTATGGAAAGGGGGTGTTACACATTGTACCGGTCTGATGGGCTAAATTCCCGAGCACCTACACATTATTATCCCTTTCCATTAACAACACACAACATACACCTTTCAACTATACCGAGTATTTATAAACTGATGCCGACAACAATATCGGTCTTACTACACCTACTGTATATATACACTTAAATGAATACCCATGTACATGACTACCCCGTCCTACTCTCGAACGGCTTCCAGCTCTCTGTACCTGAAATAGGAAAAGAAGAGAAAGGATGGCCCCCAAGGGGCTCAGCACCTTTGCTGGTATGGTAATCCCGCAGCCCACATGCTACCGGGCCACGCACAACTAATTGTCGTCTTAGCATGCGATTGATTATATTTAAGTCATGCATGCAACTGTAACACACAACACATAACATTTCGCCTCAATGGGCTCAACAAACGGATAATACATCCTTACTTGATAAGTCACTCATGTATTCATTATCCCTAGAGTGTTCCTCCTCTAATGGAGCTACTTCCTTAATAGACGACACTTACCCTTAAGTCGGGTTATCCTTAAACGCCTCTTATCACAAACTGGGATTCATTTCCATGATCCACACACTCCATATCTTACACCATATAACATTCCTCACATAACAAACATAACAACACTTTCACGTTTCGAGGTGCACATGAAAACATCGCAATAGGAATTGCATTACAACAACATCAATAAACATAACGGGAACGGTCCTCTTAGGAACCGACCCAAACATAGTTAATTCACTGGTGAGCCTAGAGAATGGTGTCACTCTCAGGGTAAGCTCGTTATCAATAACAACAACACTCATTACCGTCCTAATAGTCGGACGAGTACTTAAGTTAAGATGGTTCGGGTTTGGAGGCCCGAACACACCACACAAACACATGTTCCCCCTAAACCGATCATAAGTCAGAATAGCTAAGCTTGGGAATAAGCTATGGGAGATCATAACCCGTGAGGGAAACAACCATAACAGAGAGAAGGGTAAGGCTAAGAAGGATACCCACTCCCAAACAACGCGCGACCGGCCAAACCGGATTCCTCACCACTGTTAGTACATACTTACTTTAGATATTAGTTAGACCCCACTATGGAGTCTATCATAACTAACACCCTTACAGTATTACAACTGGGTTAAACATACAAGGGAGATCCCTACATTCACATACACAAAACATCACATAATCAACTCACGCATAGCCGTGGTTAGAACGTCCCATGGTTCGGGTCGTTTAATCCGAATACCGAACTCTCATGTGATCCTAGACTCAGTTAGCTAAGGTTTTACACTTCGAGGTTAAATGGTATCGGAATTGAACACGCCACATAAATGAATTACTGTAAACTCATTACATGTTTTATCTACAACGTGGCACAACATACAGAAAAACACATTGGCATACAAGCCGGTGTATCCGGTAGGACACAGGTTGTAAGAAAACCATCCTGTCACCGGAGTCCACTTATCACCTCCACTTATCTTACCTTCGAGCAATTCATCGACAAACTGATAACATTACAATTACTTTCATTAACATTGGGTAAACATGCTGTTTAACGTCTAATGCGCCCCTGTTACCCCGTCATCCCGTTATATTTTGTAATTTTACACTTGTGATCTTAAGTTCACAACTCTCACATCAAACCTAACATTTGTTTACACACTTTAAGACCTTTACATGTCACCAAACAAGGCCTAAACATCATCTAAAACCATTACCATTCAATCCCCCATCATTAGGAGCCTTAAACAAATTTTTTTCTTCATCTCTGGTCTGGACCGCCCCTCTGGGGAGGTCCCAGGGGCGGTCCACAACAGATGCTACACGTTTTTTTTTTTTCACTTCTCTGCACTGGACCTCCCCACAGGGGCGGTCCGTAGGGGCGGTCCACTGCAGAACCAATTTTCTAATGTGCTTTTCTCCTCTTTCTGAACTCCAAATTCATCCCAATTTTTTCCTATGCTTTACACATGTTCTCCCACATGTTTTAACATCTTTTGGGCACACTTAAAACCTCTCGAAACATCCCAAAAATTCCTTAAACTTTTACTCAACTTTACTAAGTCCTTAACACTTAGAACATTTTTTCTTACACTTGTAACTTGTATTCTTGCCTAAAACTTCACCTAACCAAAGTACTCCCTCACTACCTTATAACCACCCTTTTAAACATCATTTGCACTACACTCATCCCCTTTACACACACTCCTCAAGTCTTTCCCACAAGTTCATAATTAAACCTTCACAAGGCATTACACTTCCATTGTTCACCAAACTTTGCACAAGACTTTACGACACCTCCACCATCACCTTGGTGTATCAAGAAAATCATCCATTAGTTCCCTAAATCTCCAAGACTATGCCTAAGGCATCTTAACACCTAAGAACACCTTAATTCACTTTCTTCACCATCTTAACACTTAAAAATTCCTAGTACCTTCTAGGTCATAAAATCTCATTACAACACATAAACTCTTTTGTTTATCAACTAAATTTCGCCATAGCTCTCTTGTATCACCTTACACCAAAACACATTGTTTTTCACCTTTAGACAATCAAGAACATTAATCTCTTAATACACACTCTTATACACAAACATATGGGTTTTCTTCCTTTAACCATCAAACACATTCACCTTCACAAGAAATGTTCTTTACACACAACTAAACCTTTAAACTACACTACATCACAATATAGTGCATAAACTTAAATTGCTTGGCACTTAGGCCCTTAAATAACATGGCTCTTAGGCCCTTAAATTGCATAAACCTTAAACACTGAATTTCCACATAAATAATGCCTTTGACCTGCAATTACATACAACAATGCTCCCATGTCCTTTTAGTCCACCTTGTGGATAGTTTTCTATCTCATTTCCCATTGGCTCTTTAGGTTAATTATTAAGCAAATATAGCTCAATTTCCTAGTACATAAAACTACATTAAGAGAGGTCATTTACCTCTTTGTTTTCCAAGCTTTCCCACATGTTTTCTCTTGTTCTTTCTTGGTTGAAAATCGGCAAGGAGCTTTTATCACTTGTCAATCTTCTAACCAATACACATATAAGGGTAATGAGCATTAAGTTTAATACTCCAACTCATAGTTAAACCCTAGGTTTACATATGTGTCTTAAAACACCAAAATTGATGATTACCTTTGGAATTCGGAAGAGAGCTTGGTTAAGTAGCAAGATAGGACTCCTCCTAGTCCTTTGAAGTTTGAATTAAGCTATGAAGAGAGCAAGAAAAAGCACCATTGTGAGGTGAATTTTCGGACACATACAAAAATGAGAGGAAACTTAGATTTTCTTGTTTTTTGTTACCTTGAAACAAAGGAGAATGACAATATGAAAGAAGATGAGCTTTCCCCTCTTCAATGGAGATTCTTCATGGCACCAAAATGGAGTTCTTGAAGATTTGAAAAGATAGAAGTGAAGAGCTTGGTCTAACTAAGACAAATATGGTCTTAGAATTTGATTGGAGCTTTAATGAACATTTGGTGAGCAATTGAAGTTGGAGAAGAGAGGTGCTGCACCATGAACGGTTTTGGTTGGGAGAATGGAGCAAGCAAGATGACGGTGGGAACAGAGGAAGGAAATGAAGAAAGGTGAGGAGAGAGGCAAAGTTTGAAGATATTTATGTTATAAAGCAAAAAGTAACCTTTTACTTACTTTTCTTTCTTTCTTTTAATTGGCTGACTTGGTATGGTGACTCACCCTCTAAAAACCGTGCCCCCTTTAATATATAACATATATATGGCCTTTGTTGACCAATTTAATTACTTATAACAACATATGTTACAAACTAGCTTTTAGTTACTATTCACTAAAAAGGCACATAGATGTGAAATTTTTGATTTCCCATTGATATAGACTTCCAAATGTGATACTATATAGTACACATGTTAATTAAAGAGTAATGATGGACATTTAGCCATTCAAAACTCATTACAAGACAATTTTTCAAAAACGTGCTTTAAGACTCCTTAAAGCACATTTTGTGTTTAACTTGTTTTCAAGCTTGGTTTCTTTGGTAATTGATTTAATATGTTCATTAACATATTTATAGGTATAGATATGACCATTAGGTCTTATACAAATTTATCCCAAGCTTAGAGCACTTTTAGCCCATATTGACCTTAAGGTATTTATTTATGTTTTATTTAGTTCCAATGTCTACCAAGGTTCTCTAAGGGCTTAATTTGCCTTATTAAATCATAATTGAATATTATTAAGTCTTGGTAGGCTCTTTGGGTCCTAACCAAGTTCACTCATAGCTTAGAGCATGTTTTTGCTCAAACTGTGTCTTAATGCTTTATTGCATTTTACTATGGTTTAAACTGTTCACTAATGTTTCTAAGGCACTTTTTAGCCTTTACATACCATAGTTTGATATTTAAACCACATATCAAGGTTTGGGGTATTTCAATCTACCCCCCTTAAAAGAACTCGTCCTCGAAGTTCAATTTCCCACACATCATTAGATTAGAATACGGGGATTACTTATAGCCATAAAACTCCCATAACCAAAACCACTTTACATTACAACTCGGACTTAATGGTCCGGGCAACACATTCACATCCATACATAACATAACATATTCACATGATAACCTCGGGCTCAATGGTCCGGGTATCTTAACAACACTTACACATACATAACAACCCCTTTGACTCAATGGTCTTGGGTAACATAACAACATTTAGACACATAGGTCTATGTAACACAACACATTTAGACTCATAGGTCTTGATAGCATACACTTTAGGAGATCAAAGTCAAAATAACCTTTATCACACATACCAAACAACATGTCATAGCATGTATAACAATCAAAAATATCTTTATATACACTGTGATCCCGCAGAACCCGGTCGCGATGGACACCTTCCGTCCCGTGTCCTTGGGAGATCAAAACAATCACTTAAGTTTAAAATTTCCTTGTGAGGTTAAGTAAGAGAACTTTAATTATGTAAAGTATCTATCAACGTTTTATAAATACCAATTGAAAATCCTTTTGAAAAAAACACACACAACTCCAAGTCCAGCTTAAGCTCTTTGCTTCTTTTATTAGCGTGGTTATTTGTGACCACTTATAGGGAGCTTCAAGAATCATCCAACCCTGATGTGATCAGCATCAGTGTTGAACTATCCTTCCACTCCAATTTGTGTTCGGCTTCCCTTGATCACATGCAAATCAAGTTCCACTTCCCACTTCATTTTCAAGCATCAAATAAATCACTCATTTCCAATTTTCTATCTTTTAAATCATTCTAATCATGATCATAACATCTCCAAAGGATAGAACTCCGTCTATCAGTTACCTCCACTCACTTTAATCCTGTTGCCTAGGGAATCTTATTCTCACTAGGTTCTATGTCGGTATCATGCCCTTTCATGAATCACTATATAGTATATATATACACATATATTTTATCAAAATACAACACACCGTTTCACATTTATACACTGTCGGGGTTTTGTTTCCCGGGAGTTTCTCTACTCCCCACAACTTGTATTATCACACACCACTGTTTACAAATAAACACACTTATCACAATGGTATTCGCATCTTCTGTGCGCAATTACCACAATAAACCATGAATGAATGTGTATGTTTACGTAACACACACATCAATCATCAAAACAACTATTTTGTGCTATGCACAACATAAGTCACGTACACTTGTACGGTAATACACACTAAGTGGTTTTGCGCTCTACCCCCTTAAAAGGGATTACGCCCACGTAATCAATCACTAAACATTAGCTTAAAATGTTTTGCCGTCGTGAAGTATCTTAACTTCCACGCGGTCTATTATACAATGGATTCTGATTAGAGGATCTTAACCATATTGGCGGTTTAGTTCCTAAACCAAGAATTCTCATTGGAGTTTGTTTAAACTTAGTTGGTTTCGATTCTGGCCTGTTAGTTCTACTGCGAAACTCTAATAACTGTAGAGCTTAATTGCCCCATTTGATATTCATACTGTATTGTACATTCCCAATTGTCACTTCATTTGGTAACAATGGTTCTCAACCGACGCGTGGTATCTCTTACCGTTAGCGAATTCGGTGAGTTATAAACTTTTATCCACTCCATAACAATTTACTGTGTATACCGCTATGTATTTCACAATGATTGACTTGTTCCCTTCCGACTTACGTCGGTTGAGATTGAGCTACTACCTAGTGTGTAGTGCTCTCTCAGCTATTTACAACATTTGGGGTTATATCCATACCGATATTTGGCAGTTAGTGCTACTGTAGTCACTTACTGTTAATCATATCTCCACATTTGGTTTTGTACAAGTACTTTTATTGGTGCGGCCTTGCATTCCTATGCATCGGTCATTATAACATTATTGCTCCACAATTAACATGTTTCCAATTCCTAGCTATCCCACTCGATCATTACTGCGCAAGTGCAATACCAAAACACTCAGTCATACAGAGTGCAGAGGCGTAAACTCTTGACAGTAAATCCCTTATGCGATTCGCCATGGAATTCACACTGAACTCTTCATCACACAGTACCTACCACTGGCTTATTGCCCAGTCTGTTTAACACCACTTACCTTGCATCTCCACTGAGTTTAACTCATAATTGGTCTTATCTGCCACATATTATTTAACAACACTTAACAACGGTCGCTTACTGCTCACCGTGCTTATTGTAAAATAACACTAACTTGCATGGAATTTACTGTCACAATTAACTTCCACACCCATACTTATATTATGGTTCGTCATTCATCTAGATGACTACCGAATGCTCCTTGAGCATTGATCATTCGAGTCACAAGCCGGTGTAATCCGGTAGGACACAGGTTGCAAGAAAACCATACCTGTCACCGGAGTCCACTTATCACATCCACTTATGTTCCTCGAGCAATTCTCGAACAACTGATAACATTACAATTACTTTCATTAAATTGGAGTAACATGCTTGTTTAACGTCTAATGCGCCCATAGTTACCCCGTCATCCCGTTATATTTAATTTTACACTTGTGATCTTAAGTTCACAACTCTCACATCAAACCTAACATTTGTTTACACACTTTAAGACCTTTACATGTCACCAAACAAGGCCTAAACATCATCTAAAACCATTACCATTCAATCCCCCATCATTAGGAGCCTTAAACAAATTTTTTTCTTCATCTCTGGTCTGGACCGCCCCTCTGGGGAGGTCCCAGGGGCGGTCCACAACAGATGCTACACGTTTTTTTTTCACTTCTCTGCACTGGACCTCCCCACAGGGGCGGTCACTGCAGAACCAATTTTCTAATGTGCTTTCTCCTCTTTCTGAACTCCAAATTCATCCCAATTTTTTCCTATGCTTTACACATGTTCTCCCACATGTTTTAACATCTTTTGGCACACTTAAACCCTCTCGAAACATCCCAAAAATTCCTTAAACTTTTACTCAACTTTACTAAGTCCTTAACACTTAGAACATTTTTTCTTACACTTGTAACTTGTATTCTTGCCTAAAACTTCACCTAACCAAAGTACTCCCTCACTACCTTATAACCACCCTTTTAAAAATCATTTGCACTACACTCATCCCTTTACACACACTCCTCAAGTCTTTCCCACAAGTTCATAATTAAACCTTCAAGGCATTACACTTCCATTGTTCACCAAACTTTGCACAAGACTTTACGACACCTCCACCATCACCTTGGTGTATCAAGAAATCATCCATTAGTTCCCTAAATCTCCAAGACTATGCCTAAGGAATCTTAACACCTAAGAACACCTTAATTCACTTTCTTTCACCATCTTAACACTTAAAAATTCCTAGTACCTTCTAGGTCATAAAATCTCATTACAACACATAAACTCTTTTGTTTATCAACTAAATTTCGCCATAGCTTCTCTTGTATCACTTACACCAAAAACATTGTTTTTCACCTTTAGACAATCAAGAACATTCAATCTCTTAATACACACTCTTATACACAAACATATGGGTTTTCTTCCTTTAACCATCAAACACATTCACCTTCACAAGAAATGTTCTTTACACACAACTAAACCTTTAAACTACACTACATCACAATATAGTGCATAAACTTAAATTGCTTGGCACTTAGGCCCTTAAATAACATGGCTCTTAGGCCCTTAAATTGCATAAACCTTAAACACTGAATTTCCACATAAATAATGCCTTTGACCTGCAATTACATACAACAATGCTCCCATGTCCTTTTAGTCCACCTTGTGGATAGTTTTCTATCTCATTTCCCATTGGCTCTTTAGGTTAATTATTAAGCAAATATAGCTCAATTTCCTAGTACATAAAACTACATTAAGAGAGGTCATTTACCTCTTTGTTTTCCAAGCTTCCCACATGTTTTCTCTTGTTCTTTCTTGGTTGAAAATCGGCAAGGAGCTTTTATCACTTGTCAATCTTCTAACCAATACACATATAAGGGTAATGAGCATTAAGTTTAATACTCCAACTCATAGTTAACCCTAGGTTTACATATGTGTCTTAAAACACCAAAATTTGATGATTACCTTTGGAATTCGGAAGAGAGCTTGGGAAGTAGCAAGATAGGACTCTCCTCCTGAGTCCTTTGAAGTTTGAATTAAGCTATGAAGAGAGCAAGAAAAAGCACCATTGTGAGGGAATTTTCGGACACATACAAAAATGAGAGGAAACTTAGATTTTCTTGTTTTTGTTACTTGAAACAAAGAAGAATGACAATATGAAAGAAGATGAGCTTTCCCTCTTCAATGGAGATTCTTCATGGCACCAAAATGGAGTTCTTGAAGATTTGAAAAGATAGAAGTGAAGAGCTTGGTCTAACTAAGACAAATATGGTCTTAGAATTTGATTTGGAGCTTTAATGAACATTTGGTGAGCAATTGAAGTTGGAGAAGAGAGGTGCTGCACCATGAACGGTTTTGGTTGGGAGAATGGAGCAAGATGACGGTGGGAAACAAGAGGAAATGAAGAAAGGTGAGGAGAGAGGCAAAGTTTGAAGATATTTATGTTATAAAGAAAAGTAACCTTTTACTTACTTTCTTTCTTTCTTTTAATTGGCTGACTTGGTATGGTGACTCACCCTCTAAAAACCGTGCCCCCCTTAATATATAACATATATATGGCCTTTGTTGACCAATTTAATACTTATAACAACATATGTTACAAACTAGCTTATTTTAGTTACTATTCACAAAACAAGGCACATAGATGTGAAATTTTGATTTCCCATTGATATAGACTTCCAAATGTGATACTATATAGTACACATGTTATTAAAGAGTAATGATGGACATTTAGCCATTCAAAACTCATTTACAAAACAATTTTCAAAAACGTGCTTTAAGACTCCTTAAAGCACATTTTGTGTTTTAACTTGTTTTCAAGCTTGGTTTTCTTTGGTAATTGATTTAATATGTCATTAACATATTTATAAGGTATAGATATGACCATAGGTCTTATACAAATTTATCCCAAGCTTAGAGCACTTTTAGCCATATTGACCTTAAGGTATTTATTTATGTTTTATTTAGTTCCAATGTCTACCAGGTTCTCTGAGGGCTTAATTTGCCTTATTAAATCATAATTGAATATTATTAAGTCTGGTAGGCTCTTTGGGTCCTAACCAAGTTCACTCATAGCTTAGAGCATGTTTTTGCTCAAATTGTGTCTTAATGCTTTATTGCATTTTACTATGGTTTAAACTGTTCACTAATGTGTTTCTAAGGCATTTTTAGCCTTTACATACCATAGTTTGATATTTAAACCACATATCAAGGTTTGGGGTATTCATTGTATGTTGAATACATTTTATATGTGCCTTAGTGCACTGTTTGAGATATATATATATATAGTACCGCTGAGTACTTTGTTGATGTATTGGTTGTGCACCTTGTTTAGTGCTATGAAATAAATGAGTATATACAATGTGGTTGGGTTATTGATATATGCTGTATGTATAGATAGGTTTCAACTAGTGGGAGTTACTCCCTAGCGATGGACTGTTTGGTTACTTAGTGGAACTTGATTCCTTAGGTGAACTGTAGAGGATTAAGGACTTCAGGACGAAGCTTTTTAAGGGGGGTAGACTGAAATACCCCTAACTTTAAAATATAATTAAATGATCTATTAATGATCTAAGATGGTTAATAAACACCTAAATATTATGGGGAACAATCTAAAGATCTCAACAAGGCAAAACATGCCTTAAGATCGGTAAAGCCAAAAAGGTGCTTTAAGACACCATAAAGATTGTATGACCTCAGATAGGATCCAAAGTGGATTCCTAAGTATTATAATGAAAGTAAGGAACACAACAAAACAATTCTCAAAGAAAAACTAAGCTCAGAAACACCTTGCAACACAAAATGTGCACTAAAACTCCTTAAAGCACATTTTTGTGAAATTGATTTCTAAATTGGTTTTAATGGGCTTAAAGGTTATAAATACCTTTAAATATGATATTATATCACATTATACCATATTAGGAATTTAATTCCGAATTTTACGAATTTTTACAAATTTAATATTAAAATATTAATAAAACCCTAAAAGGGGGCCCACATGAGTCAACATGACTAAGATTGGTCAAGAGGTCAAAGTTGACCCCTTGGACCACATAAAATCGGCAGCAATAAGCAAGATAAGGCTGGATACAGCCACTTGCACACTCAAGAGACAAGACTCCAACATGTCTCCTTAAATTAAGGGTTACTTTTGCCTTTGATTAGTTTATACACCACTTTCACTCTATTATTTGATTAAGCTGCCCCAAAATCTGTAAGATCCACCCAGCCACCCCATTAGCCGATTTCCTTGCCCATTCTTATCCCTTGGTGAGTCATCTTTCACTAATAAACAATGAACTAATCTAATTTGTCTTTTACAATCAATTAAGGCCATTCCAATCACTCTCTCTCTCCTAGCTGCATTCCAATCGGTGAAGCAGCTCCTCCAAGTCCTCTCAACCGAGCTCCTTGAGTTAGGAAGGTAAATCCATCTTCTAAGCTTCTAAGTAATGGTTTAAGGCTCCTTTTTGACTCTTTTTCTTCATCTCTTCACCACCTATGCTTAGATCTCGTGACTAATCAGTTCCTATGGCTTATTCTCAGTGTTCTAAGGTTAGAACATCAATCAAATTCGTTGAAACAAGTTTAGAGACCAAGGTTGCTCAAAATCTCATTTTAAGGTAAAAACATACCTTAAGCTTCTCTACTCTTCATCTGATTTTCTTCCTCTGATTTTTATGGGTTTATACACCCATAATCTTTATATTTACATGTTCAATCAGTTGGTTAGCCATTTGGAGCAAGGGGTGGCCGAGATCCAAAGGAAATACCCTCTTTTAAGGCATTTTTCCAAGGTAAAACCTAATAACAAGGCAGCTGTTGAGATCTAGCTATTTCCTATGTCAATATGGTGGATCTAACACCTTGTGGTGTGTTTGATTCAGGCCAAAACCATCTGGAACTCTCCTTGCATTTTTAAGGTGATTTTTGCCTTAAATCTTACATTAATTATTCCTTATGGTTAAGCTCAAGCTTGGAGTGTGTAACATATCTTGTTTTTGTGTATTAAACATGTCTAAATCATGTGGTTATTTTCCTTCAAGTGTCCGAGAGCATACAAGGATAAATCAAGGTATAAACACCTTAAATCTATGATTTTTATAATTTCTAAGCTTATATATTAATATTGCCGAGAGTGAAATATTAAATAAGGGTCATATTGACCTAAAAATGGAAAAAAAAAAAATGACTAAGATAAATTAAGCTAGTCATTTAAGAGATTTAATTAACATAATGGTCAAATTATGACATTATGTGGAAAAATAATCAAATACAAGTGAGGCCGTGAGTATGTATTATATTTTGAGACATTTATTGTGTAATTTATTTTGCAAGTTCAAGGTTGTAATAAGGCCATGTCATTAGGCCATTTTAATTTAAGTTTATAAGCTTATTTAGTTTATTTATGCTTATAATTAAAATTGGGGCCAAACGGTAATTACTAACAAAGTATTAGGCGAGAGCTTAATATAGAGGAATTTAGGGTTTTTAAATGAATTTAATAAAAATTATAACATTTTATAAAGTTTTGGGTCAAAATTGTAAAAACAGAAAAGTATAGGTAAAGTCTTGTAATTACCGAAAGGTTTGGGTCCAATATGGCATTAGAAGTCAAAGTTGACTATATAGGAGACTTTGACCAAGTTGGAGAATTTTAGAAATTAAGATACAACCTTATATTAAGATAAGTATTAATTTGTAAAAGATTTAAAAGAGACGGGGCTATAATGTAATTTCGAAAACTAGGGGTACTAAATAGAGTTTAGTACAAACCTTAGGTTATTAGGAGTTTATAGAAATTTATTTGGTTAAATTTGGAGTTTAAATGAGCTATATAAGTATAATATAAGATTTTATAACATTGTTACAAATGAGTAACATATGTGGTAAAACCGAGATTTAGAGAAAATATAAGGTTAATAATGATGTTTATAACCTTTTGGTAAAGTTTGGTAATTTTGGAATGATATATAAGGTTTATAAAGATATATGTATAATATATAGTTTTGATGATATTAGAAAACTATATGTTATAAAGAGGAGAATTTGGTGAATAAAGGAAGTTAAGTGGTGGAAAGATAATTAGAATAGTGTTCGCTTATTTAAAAAAAAATAAAAACTATAGGTTATAATTATTTTAAGGCTTAAAGGGTATAATATAAGGTATATGATATAGGTGTAACAATGAAATATAATTTGGGATTGATTTGTGATTTATAGAAGTTTAGTGTTGTTTTTGAAAACCGAAAATATAGGGGCTGTTGGTATTTTTAAAACAATTTACAAACTATATGTTATAATTGTTTTAATGACTTAAATGACATAATATATGTTATACACTATAGTGTAACATTACATTAATTATGTGGTGATTTTATAAATATTTAAGAACATAAGTGCTGTTCGAAAATGTTGACATTTTAAAGTGGAATTTATAATATGGTTTTTATGTTATAAGAGTTATAACATTTATAATATAAGAGGTATTCAATAAAAATAATGAATATATATTATAAGACGTACCATATAAGAAATAGTTCCATAATACATAATTATAAGTAAATCTATGTTATGGTGTGGAAAGTATAACATGGTTTAGTGACCATGTATTTTCATAATTCAAATGACATATGATAAAAGGAAAGAGAATTACAACATTGGATATGAGACTCTAAAGTTAAGAGAGTGTACATGTGATAATAAGGATTCATGTAATTAAAAGTATTGTTTACAAATGTATTATACCACATTGAATTAAAAAAAAAGAAAAGAAAGAAACAAACCTTAGAAAAATAAATACTAAGGTGAGATGTATAGTGCATGACATAGAATCACACATGCAATAATGAAACAAACTATATGACATACAAGGGTATGTTAAGTCACAAGCGATAAACAAGTTCAACAATAACTATGTTAGTATACAAGACAAGACTACGCATGTAAAATAACACTTTTCAACCTCGAGTTAAACCGAAAGCCCGACAAATATTGACAGTAATAACGGGGGTTAACCGGGAGTTGCTAGTGACGGTACGGGGTACCGTAGGATTGTGTTGTTATACAGTATGCTCAGTCAGTAGCATTATGTATTGTTTAGACTAATAGAGACGACACACAGAGCATAGGATCTTGCTGATTCATACTCCACCGTAATACATCAGGGTGAACGGTATGTTGTTATGTGTCTCTGATTGTCTCTGAGGGCTTCCTCAGTTCAGACTTCTGTGTGATCTGTGATAAGATTGTTTGTCTGAATTGTTAATTAATATGCATGATTGTATATTTATAGCTGCTTATTATTTACTGTTGTTGAGTTAACAGTATTGGTTCGTATATATGAACCTATATATAAAAAACGAACTAGCGGCTATGGTGCTATCTTATATGATATATAAGGAACGTAAGTAAAACATTGTAGCACTATGATAATACAACTATACATATTATCTGAGACTTTTATACGGAGCATTGGCCTTTCCTACGCCGCTCTCGTAACTAACACTGGATCCCGAGTTTACAGACTCCGGATTGGACTAATGACTTAGTCTGCTGTGTTAGAAAATTTGGTAATGCGATGCGATGGTATAATTAATTAATTAATTAATGGAAGTAAAGCCAAGAGGATGTGGCTCTTGGTGCGCGCTGTGATCACAAAAACGATACCAGGATGTCCGCGTACGGGTCCGCAAGTATCAAGAAAATTCCCGTGAGTTAGAATGGCTCATTGGTCGAAGACTCTACCGTTGGAGTGGCTACTGCCGTGGGTGACGCCATAATATATGGGTAACTAGAGACATGTCGTTTTAACGAGACATTGTCACTAGGTAACTGAACAATTAAAACAATTGAGACTTATACAGTGGCGAACAATATTGGTTCTATACCATGGACGAGACTTAATACTTGTTTATTATTCTCGTTGTTTCACTTTGTTGTTCATTGGTTATACTTATGGTTATTGTATTGTGTGTTGATGGTTGTGTTATTGTATGGATATTAATGTTATTTGTTTACAGTTTTAAAAATTAAAACGGTATTGCATGTAACGAACCTCGTGCTCTCGACCAAATAATTGAGGGGTCTTTGGGGGCATGACGGGGCATGTGATGACATACTCAGCAGGGGCTGATTCCATACCACAAACCATATTTATTTCAGGTGATTGGCTGAGGGGGGACGCGAGGCGTGACGTTTGTGATATTACAGTTGGTTTAAACTTGGTACGGTTGGTACTGATGACGTTTTGGACTCGGGTTGTATAAACCGAGGTGTATTTGGTTAGATGCTCACGAGTACGGTCTGTAATAATTATGTTGTTGGATTTGTTTTTAAATTGTTAAGTTCTACTATCTATCTCTTGTGGTCACTGCGGGAATACGTTTCGCATGTTGATTATCAGGTAATTCGTTATCACCCGTATGGGTGAGTGATAACAGTGACACCTTTAGAGCGACAGTCTGTTATTTACCGCTACGATATGATATTATGTGCGACATTTATAGGATTATTAGGAGCCGAATTAGTAGGGGTGTTACACATAACATTCCGCCTCAATGGGCTCAACAAACAAATAGCACATCCATACTTGGTAGGTCACTCATGGTATTCATTACCCCTAGAGTGTTTCTACTCTAATGGAGCTACTTCCTTATTAGACGACACTTACCCATTAATCGGGATATCCTTAAACGCCTCTTATTACAAAATGGGATTCATATCCATGATCCACATGCTCCACATTTCACAACATATAACAGACATCACATAACAACACATAACAACACTTTTCACGTTTCAACGTGCACATAATAACATCGCAATAGAAATTGCATTACATCAACAACACATAACATAACGGGAGCGGTTCTCTTAGGAACCGACCCAAACATTGTTAATTCACTGGTGAGCCTAGAGAATGATGTCACCCTCATGATAAGCTCGTTATACAACCACTTATTACCGTCCTAATAGTCGGACGAGTAACTTAAGTTAAGATGGTTCGGTTTTGTGGGCCCGAACACACCACACAAAACACATGTTCCCCCTAAACCGATCATAAGTCAGAATAGCTAAGCTTTGGAATAAGCTAATGGGAGATCATAACCCATGAGGGAAACAACCATAACAGAGAGAAGGGTAAGGCTAAAAAGGATACCCACTCCCAAACAACGCGCGACCGGCCTAACCGGATTCCTCACCACTGTTAGTACATACTTACTTTTAGACATTAGTTAGAACCCCACTATGGAGTCTATCACATCTACACACCATACAGTATTACAACTGGGTTAAACATACAAGGGAGATCCCTACATTCACACAACACATATCACACATTAACACACGCATAGCCGTGGTTAGAACACCCCATGGTTCGGGTCGTTAATCCGAATACCGAACTCTCATGTGATCCTAGACTCAGTTAACTAAGGTTAACACTTCCGAGGTTAAATGGTATCGGAGTTGAACACGCCACATAAATGAATTACTATAAAATCATTACATGTTTTATCTTACAACGTGGCAAACATACAGAAAAACACATTGGCATACAAGCCGGTGTAATCCGTAGTAGGACACAGGTTGCAAGGAAAACCATACCTGTCACCGGAGTCCACTTTATCATGTCCACTTATGTTCCTCGAGCAATTCTCGAACAACTGATAACATTACATGTACTTTCTAACATCGGGGTAACATGATTGTTAAAGTCTAATGCTTATAATTTCCCCGTTAACTGAGTTAAATAAAACATCACATTTTAACTTATTTGACCTTTACATTTAAATACAACTTTTCCCCACCAAAATTGTATTATAACTCACTTAACAGTCCTAACAATCTTATAAAATCATTACTTAATATCCCAATCCATCATATTTTGGGTACCCCGTCCGACCCACCGTCCGACCCACAACGGGTCGGACCGTTCCAGAAGAACTTTTCACGTCTTTTAAATACACCTGTCCGACCCATGTTGACCCAAGACCTCTGGGTCAGACCATTCCAGAAACTCTAACGGTTGCATTAACAGAGCTGTCCGACCCACCCTGGGTCGGACCACTGGGTCGGAAAAACCAGAATTTGTCCAAAACTTGTCAAACTTTCTCCAAACTTTTCCTCAAGCCTCCTAATGTGTTCTAACATCATTTGGCACATCATACACACCTTTAGCCATGTACTAAACTCTTTAAATCACACACCAAAACCATCTTATCATTCACAAATTCTTACAAAATTCCTAGCACTTGGAATGTTTTCTCCTTAGGATTTCTAAGTGGTGTTTCACCTATAATGACCACTATACAAGGTGTTTCCTCTACACCCTTAACATCATCTCTCAACTTCTTTTCTTACTAACTAATCTCATTCGTGACAGTACTAAACATCATTTCTTCCTTGTACATCAACATTCCTAAACCTTAAACAAACTTCTCCAAGACTTTAATACATTCTCGAAAACACACATTGAATTCCTAGAACTTCCAAGGTAATACCTAAATCCTTATACCACTCTAAATCACCTTAATACATGCTTTCTTCCCTAGTAAAACACTTGTTCACCTTTAACACTTCCTAGTTCACCAAAACTCATTTAAAACACTTAGAACTCCTTATACATTTTCCAAATTTTGCCATAGCTTCTCTTGTATATTCTCACATCCAAACATTTAGGTTTTTACCTTATTTCATTCAACAACTCCTAAATCCACCAAGAACTTTCTCACACACAAAACTTCACCAAATTTACACTACATCACAATATAGTGCATAAACTTAAATTGCTTGGCACTTAGGCCCTTAAATAACATGGCTCTTAGGCCCTTAAATTGCATAAACCTTAAACACTGAATTTCCCACATAAATAATGCCTTTGACCTGTAATTACATACAACAACACATATGCCCTTTAATAGTTTCCTTAAGAGCATTTTACTAGGTCATTCACCATTGGCTCTTTAGGTATTTTATTAAGCAAATCAAGCTCATTTTTCCTAATGCATTTATACTACATTGAGATAGTTTGTTTACCTCTTTTCTCTCAAACTTCTTCCTTGTTTCCTTGAACCGAAAATCAGCAAGGAGTTTGATCACTTGTCAACTTTCTATTCAATATACATATAAGGGTAATGAGCTTAAGAATTCACACTTAAACTCATATGCAAACCCTAGTTTAACATAAGTGTTTTAATACACTAAAATGATGTTTACCTTTGGAATTTGAGAGGGAAACTTGAATAAGTAACAAGAGAGGTCTCCACCAAGCCCTTGAATGGTTGGAATGAAGCTAGAACAAGGCAAGATGAAGGCACCATAAGTGGTGATTTTCGGCCACACACTAAAACAAGAGGAAACATTGATTTTCTTTGACTTTCCTTACCTTGAAGCAAAGGAGAATGACAAGGCATGAAAAGGTGAGTTAAAGCTCCAACAATGGTGAATCTTCATGGCACCGAAATGGAGTTCTTGAAGATTTGAAAAGAGAGAAGTGTAGAGCTTGCTCCAACTAGAAGAATGGTGGTCTTGAAATTGAATTTGGACCATGGAGCTAGGAGTTACAAGCATTCAAAGATGGAGTTCTTGTGTGGTACTATAGCAAATCGTAAAAGAGAGAAAGAAGGGAGGTAGAAGACGGTGGGAAGTGGAGGAAATGAGAGAATGAAGATTGGAGTCTACTTTTAGAAGATATTTATGTACTAAAGTAACTTTCTTCTTTTTACTTACCTTTCCTTCCTTTCTTTAATTGTTTTTTTACATGGTGGTGACTCACCTTAATAAAAACCGGCCCCCATCATTTACTTAGGGGTAGTTTGGTCTTAGATGACCAATTAAATTACTTATAACAACATATGTTACAAACTAGCTTATAATAGTTACTATTCACTAACTAAGGCACATATTTGTGAAATTTTTGATTTCCCATTGATTTAGACCTCCAAATGTGATACTAAGTAGTACACATGTTAATTAAAGAGTAATGATGGAC
This sequence comes from Limonium bicolor, assembly GCA_023374045.1. Taxonomy (NCBI): domain Eukaryota; kingdom Viridiplantae; phylum Streptophyta; class Magnoliopsida; order Caryophyllales; family Plumbaginaceae; genus Limonium; species Limonium bicolor. The sequence goes on from CM041776.1 coordinate 491,219,878, forward strand.
ATTTAGCCATTCAAAACTCATTTACAAGACAATTTTTCAAAAACGTGCTTTAAGACTCCTTAAAGCACATTTTGTGTTTTAACTTGTTTTCAAGCTTGGTGTTCTTTGGTAATTGATTTAATATGTTCATTAACATATTTATAAGGTATAGGTATGACCATTAGGTCTTATACAAATTTATCCCAAGCTTAGAGCACATTTTTGCCCATATTGACTTTAAGGTATTTATTTGTGTTTTATTTGGTTTAACTGTCTACCAAAGTTTCCTAAGGACTTAATTAGCCTTATTAAATCATAATTGAATATCATTAAGTCTTGGTAGGCTCTTTGGGTCCTAATCAAGTTCACTCCGAGCTTAGAGCATATTTTTGCTCGAACTGTGTCTTAGTGCTTTATTGCATTTTACTATGGTTTAAATTGTTCACTGATGTTTCTAAGGCACTTTTTAGCCTTTACATACCATAGCTTAAATGTTTAACAGCATATCAAGGTTTGGGGTATTTCAATCTACCCCCCTTAAAAAGAACTTCATCCTCGAAGTTCACACTTTCCACACATCATTTAGTTTAGAACACAGGAATCACTTGGAAATAAACTTCCATAACCAAACATATTTTACACACACCCTCGGACTTAATGGTCCGGGTAACACATTCACATCCATACATAACATAACATATTCACATGATAACCTCGGACTCAATGGTCCGGGTATCTTAACAACATTTACACATACATAACAACCCTTAGACTCTCTGGTCTTGGGTAACATAACAACATTTAGACACATAGGTCTTGATAACATAACAGCCTTTAGACACATAGGTCTATGTAACACAACAACATTTAGATTCATAGGTCTTGATAACATACACTTTTGGAACTCAAGGTCAAAATAATATTTATTATACATACCACACAACATGTCATAGCATGTATAACAATCAAAAATATCCTTTACATACACTGTGATCCTGCAGAACCCGGTCGCGATGGACACCTTCTGGTCCCCGTTCCTTTGGGAGATCAAAACATTCACTTAATTTTTAACATATATACTTCTCATGTCACCGGTCCGAAGACAAAGGCTCATGCGTCCTCGGCTCGTGAGCAAGTACTACACAAATATTCTTTACTAGGTTAAGTATAAGAGAATCCTTTATTTCAAATGTTAACCGACTGTTTTGAAAACACCAATTGAAAATCCTTTTGAAAACACATGCAACTCCAAGTCCAACTTATGCTCTTTGCTTCTTTTCTTAGTGTGGTTATTTGTGACCACTTAAGGGGAGCTTCAAGAATCACCCAACCCTGATGTGATCAGCATCAGTGTTGAACTATCCTTCCACCCCAATTTGTGTTCGGCTTCCCTTGATCGCTTGCAAATCAAGTTCCACCTCCCACTTCAATTTCAAGTATCAAGTAAATCACTCATTTCCAATTTTCTATCTTTTTAATCATTCTAATCATGATCATAACATCTCCAAAGGATAGAACTTTGTCTATCAGTTATTTCCATTCACTTTAATGTTGTTACCTAGGGAATCTTATTCTCACTAGGTTCTATGTCGGTTTCATACCCTTTCATGAATCACTATATAGTATATATATACACATATATTTTATCAATATACCACACACAGTTTCACATTTATACACTGTCGGGGTTTTTGTTCCCCGGGAGTTTCTCTACTCCCCACACTTGTACCATCACACACAACTGTTAATAAATCAACACACTTATCACAATGGTATTCGCATCTTCTGTGCGCAATTACCACAATTAAACCATGAATGAATGCGTATGTTTACGTAACACACACACCAATCATCAAAACAATTATTTTGTGCTATGCACAACATAAGTCACATACACTTGTACGGTAATACACAATAAGTGGTTTTGCGCTCTACCCCCCTTAAAAGGGATTACACCCACGTAATCAATCACTAAACATTTGCTTAAAATGTTCTGCCGTCGTGAAGTGTTTTAACTTCCACGCGGTCTATTATACAATGGATTCTGATTAGAGGATCTTAACCATATTAGCGGTTTAGTCCCTAAACCAAGAATTCCCATTGGAGTTTGCTTTAACTCTTAACTGGTTTCGGTTCTGGCCTGTGAGGCTTCTAAGCGTTAATAATTAGCCATTTACTCATATTCGCTATTCACGTTGTACACTTGACTCACTGGTTCACTAGTGTCTGCTGCGCAACTCTGACAACTGTAGGGCTTAGTTTGCCCCATTCATTGTTCTCACTGTATTGTACATCTCCCATATATCACCTTTATCTTGGTAATAATGGTTTCTCAACCGACGCGTGGTATCTCTTACTGTGAGCGAATTCGGTGAGTTATAAACTTTCTATCCACTTCCATAATAATTGACTGTATATACTGTTACGTATTTCACAATGATTGACTTGATTCTTCCGACTTACTGTCGGTTGAGATTGAACTACCATCTAATGTGTAGTGCTCTCTCGGTTATTTCCCACACTTGAGGTATATTCCATACTGATATTTGGTATTTAGTGCTGCTGTAGTCACTTACTGTTAATCATGTCTTCACATTTGGTTTTGTACATGTATTCTTTCATTGGTGCGGCCTTGCATCTCCTATGCATCGGCCATTATGACATTATTCCTCCACAATTAACATGTTTCCATTTCCTAGCTATCCCACTCGATCATCACTGCGCAAGTGCAATACCAAAACACTCAGTCATACAGAGTGCAGAGGCGTAAACTCTTGACAGCAAATCTCCCATGCGATTCGCAACGGAATTCACACCGTGTTTCATTGAGATTCTGATCTCGTAATACTGGCCACTGGCTTACTGCCTAGTTTGTTTGGTATCACTTACTATGCATCTCCACTGAGTTTAACTCATAACTGGTCTTATCTGCCATATTATTATTCAACAACACTTATACAACGGTCGCTTACTGCGCACCGTGCTTATTGTATAACACTAACTTACATGGTATTTACTGTCACATTAACTTCCACACATATACTTACATCATTCGTATTATGGTTCATCACTCATTTGGATGACTACTGAATGCTCCTTGAGCATTGATCATTCGAGTCACAAGCCGGCATTATTCAGCTCGGTGTTTCACTTTATACACACATACTACTAAACTAACTGCTCTCTTTCAATAATAATATCGTCCATCCTTAACATATTTCTTGGACTTGGTTCTCATTACTACCGCTCCTGCGGTCTCACAATATCGAGAGGTATCCCCACTCTTAATGCAGTGGTTCGTTCTCCACTCTATTCACTTATACAACATAAACTTCTGCAATCAATCTAATTTATATAACACATTTTATTTGTGGCTTATGAGCCTTACTGCTTCGAGCTCTGTCCATTATGGATGGTTCACACACATTTATTTGTCCGTACAACATTACATGGTTAGAGGTTGTATTGGGCTCCATGACAGGGTCGTTGCATCACGTTTACTTTCATGGGATACCCCTTAGGATTGTCAGTCCGTCTCCTGACAACTTATGTCTAAACTGGGTGTTAGTTTCAACCCTTGTGCTTCTATCATGTCATTTCGTGCAACAATTGTTGATGTGAACACCCTTCAAGGATTTCTCCTGGGTGTTACTAAGTTATGCTTTTATATCTGGTTCACACTTATTGGTATATTCAGTTAGCCACGCTGTTTGCGTTCTTAACTGGCTTATTATCTTCTTCCGTGAAGATCAACATTTCCTGGTAGTGTAGGTACTCATTCTGGGAGTTTCATCCCGTTCATTGCACATTAATGTGTCCACATTAGGCATCTGCCTTGCCATGCATAGGCTGGGTCTCCGTTCCAGCTATCATGTTTATCCCTGAGGATCCTTAAGACATATATGATGTCTTTACATTCAGTTAGTGCACTTCGCACCTCCTGACTCTTAAACATTTCCTTGAAAGGAATTCACTAATTCCTTTAGTCTCGTTAACTTAACTGAGTTCCTTTACTTCAACCATTCATTGTAATCCTTAGCTCTTGTTTGACTTATACTGCTGACCGTAGTACGGAGTCGACTACTTCCCGTGTTTTGGACTCTACTCGTATACATATGTGGGGTACCATACTGATACATTGCTACTTACCCAACTAACCCATAAATAGGTCTGTCAAGCCCACAAGCTCCTCACGGAGTGTGGTCGTCCCACATTACAGTTGGTACACTCGTAGTGTCCGTCACACGCCTAGGTGAAGTATTCTGTTGTCAACTCCCTTGTATTGTCTTGTGACAATATGCATTCCGTGCTTCCCGAATTTATTCGAGGGAAAGTCTATCCACTGTTGTATTACCATGAACTCAATCCATTCCCTCGGGTTGTTACCCTTGGGTTTACCGGTTTCCTTTCAGGTTATTCAAAAGTAAACTGGGTATAACTTACCTACCGTGTGGCACTGAGGCCGGTGTAGGTCCTCTGGTTTGGTTTTTAAAAGAAGGTAGAAAGTGAGTATGGGTTCGAAAGAAAATTTGGTTTTGAAAAAGAGTTTGAAACAAATCCGATTTGAAAGAAAAATCCCTATGGTATTACAATGCCTTCTTGCCTTATCCAAGTCTAGCTTCTTGCTGACTGGTTTATTCCCACATACATTGGTTAGGCTGTTAAGCCCTTCCACGGTTATGATGATCTCCTTTAACTTCATGTTAAAAATTCCCGAACAGTCCTGTTATAGCAGCACTTGCCATGGCAAGTGCGCCATGCTAACTGGCTATCGGTTCAACACATACCGGTTGTGGTATTGTTTTTACCCGCACTGTCATCAGTGGCCTTGTTGGCCCTCACTTGATCTTACTGTCTTGACAATTAACCCTCTGGGCAACTTCTCACTGTATTCACATGATAATCATTAACTAGGGTGTTTCCCATTCTTGGAGTCCCTTTTTCTTAGCATTGCTTCCTCTGTGTAGCCCGTTCCACGCATTTGTCATGGTTACTGAGACTTGTCTCTTGTTTCGGCTGGTATACCGTTGGTGTGTCATTTAACAACCGTGGTCCCGTAGACTCTCGTCCCGGGTTCCACTACTTCACTTCTTGCCTGTTGCACGATTGGTGTGTTGCAAGCTGATTGTTCTCGACTGCTCGGCATGTCGACCCAGGTTGCCGGAAATTCTATTCTCTTATACACAAAATTCTTCATTCTTCGCTATTAAATGCGGTTAACAATGTTCAGAGGGAAACCGTCTCCGGGATTCCCACTTTTCGGGATCTACTGTATGACAGGTTCTCCGTACTCATAGTGGTACTTAATAACAGCCAGATCGGGTATTCCCGAGTAAGAGAGGACTTCCATCTCTCTGGCGTTCTTTCCCAAGTTATAAAACAGGGATTGTGGAGGGCGGGAAGGATATAGTAGGTTTCCAGTACACACTGGTAGTTCCTAACTAGCGTATCTCTCACGCTATCACTCAACCCTTAACCCAAAGTACTTAAACTCCTAACTCGGTACTTCCTAAGCTCGGTAATTCAGTCATCAGAGTGATACTTCGCTCTGATACCACTTTTTGTAACACCCCTTCCAACATTAACACACTTAACGACCAACTGCAGCGGAAAAACATACTTCATCACATTACTTAACTCGTTGGTGTTACACGCCGTTAACCACCCACGTGGCTAACAAGGCTATTACATATACATTGTATCGGTCTGATGGACTAGATTCCCGAGCGACTACACATTACTGTCCCTCTCCATAAACAACAACATAAACCTTAAACTGTACCGGGTATTCACAAACTAATGCTGATCACAATTTCGGTCTTACTACACCTACTGTATAGTGTACATACAACTTAAATGATTACCCATGTACAACGACTACCCCGTCCTACTCTCGAACGGGTTCCAGCTCCTTGTACCTGAAATAGGAAAAGATGAGAATAGGTGGCCCCCAAGGGGCTCAACACCTTTGCTGGTATGGTAATCCCGCAGCCCACATGCTACCGGGCCACGCACAACTAATTGTCGTCTTAGCATGCGGTTGATTTTAATTGAATCATGGATGTAACTATAAACACACGACACATAACATTCCGCCTCAATGGGCTCAACAAACAAATAGCACATCCATACTTGGTAGGTCACTCATGGTATTCATTACCCCTATAGTGTTTCTCCTCTAATGGAGCTACTTCCTTATTAGACGACACTTACCCATTAATCGGGATATCCTTAAACGCCTCTTATTACAAACTGGGATTCATATCCATGATCCACATACTCCACATTTCACAACATATAACATACATCACATAACAACACATAACAACACTTTTCACGTTTCAACGTGCACATAATAACATCGCAATAGAAATTGCATTACATCAACAACACATAACATAACGGGAGCGGTTCTCTTAGGAACCGACCCAAACATTGTTAATTCACTGGTGAGCCTAGAGAATGATGTCACCCTCATGATAAGCTCGTTATACAACACTCATTACCGTCCTAATAGTCGGACGAGTAACTTAAGTTAAGATGGTTCAGGTTTTGTGGCCCGAACACACCACACAAACACATGTTCCCCCTAAACCGATCATCAGTTAGAATAGCTAAGCTTTGGAATAAGCTAATGGGAGACCATAACCCGTGAGGGAAACAACCATAACAGAGAGAAGGGTAAGGCTAAAAAGGATACCCACTCCCAAACAACGCGCGACCGGCCTAACCGGATTCCTTTCCACTGTTAGTACATACTTACTTTTAGACATTAGTTAGAACCCCACTATGGAATCTATCACATCTACACACCATACAGTATTACAACTAGGTTAAACATACAAGGGAGATCCCTACATTCACACACACATATCACACAATTAACACACGCATAGCCGTGGTTAGAATGCCCCATGGTTTGGGTCGTTTAATCCGAATACCGAACTCTCATGTGATCCTAGACTCAGTTAACTAAGGTTAACACTTCCGAGGTTAAATGGTATCGGAGTTGAACACGCCACATAAATGAATTACTATAAACTCATTACATGTTTTATCTTACAACGTGGCAAACATACAGAAAAACACATTGGCATACAAGCCGGTGTAATCCGGTAGGACACAGGTTGCAAGAAAACCATACCTGTCACCGGAGTCCACTTTATCATGTCCACTTATGTTCCTCGAGCAATTCTCGAACAACTGATAACATTACATGTACTTTTATTAACATCGGGGTAACATGATTGTTTAAAGTCTAATGCTTATAACTTATCCCCGTTAACTTAGTTAAATAACTTCACATTTTAACTTATTTAATCTTTACATTTTAATACAACTTTTCCCCCACCAAATTGTCATTATAACTCACTTAACATGTCCTTAACAATCTTATAACATCATTACTTAATAATCCCCATCATCCTATAACCTTAAACAATGTTTTGATTTTTTTTTACATATTTTGGGCCGTCCGACCCACCGTCCGACCCACAACTGGGTCAGACCGTTCCAGAAACTTTTCCCGTCTTTTAAATACACCTGTCCGACCCATGTCCGACCCAAGACCTCTGGGTCGGACCATTCCAAAAACTCCAACGGTTGCATTAACAGAGCTGTCCGACCCACCCTGGGTCGGACCACTGGGTCGGACAACACCAGAATTTGTCCAAAACTTGTCAAACTTTCTCCAAACTTTTCCTCAAGCCTCCTAATGTGTTCTAACATCATTTGGCACATCATACACACCTTTAGCCATGTACTAAACTCTTTAAATCACACACCAAAACCATCTTATCATTCACAAATTTCTTACAAAATTCCTAGCACTTGGAATGTTTTCTCCTTAGGATTTCTAAGTGGTGTTTCACCTATAATGACCACTATACCAAGGTGTTTCCTCTACACCTTAACATCATCTCTCAAACTTCTTTTCTTACTAACTAATCTCCTTTTTAACATCTTACCTAAACATCATTTCTTCCTTGTACATCAACATTCCTAAACCTTAAACAAACTTCTCCAAGACTTTAATACATTCTCGAAAACACACATTGAATTCCTAGAACTTCCAAGGTAATACCTAAATCCTTATACCACTCTAAATCACCTTAATACATGCTTTCTTCCCTAGTAAAACACTTGTTAACCTTTAACACTTCCTAGTTCACCAAAACTCATTTAAAACACTTAGAACTCCTTATACATTTTCCAAATTTTGCCATAGCTTCTCTTGTATATTCTCACATCCAAACACTTAGGTTTTTACCTTATTTCATTCAAGAACACCTAAATCCACCAAGAACTTTCTCACACACAAAACTTCACCAAATTTACACTACATCACAATATAGTGCATAAACTTAAATTGCTTGGCATTTAGGCCCTTAAATAACATGGCTCTTAGGCCCTTAAATTGCATAAACCTTAAACACTGAATTTCCCACATAAATAATGCCTTTGACCTGCAATTACATACAACAACACATATGCCCTTTAATAGTTTCCTTAAGAGCATTTTACTAGGTCATTCACCATTGGCTCTTTAGGTATTTTATTAAGCAAATCAAGCTCATTTTTCCTAATGCATTTAAACTACATTAAGATAGTTTGTTTACCTCTTTTCTCTCAAACTTCTTCCTTGTTTCCTTGAACCGAAAATCAGCAAGGAGTTTGATTACTTGTCAACTTTCTATTCAATATACATATAAGGGTAATGAGCTTAAGAATTCACACTTAAACTCATATGCAAACCCTAGTTTAACATAAGTGTTTTAATACACTAAAATGATGTTTACCTTTGGAATTTGAGAGGGAAACTTGAATAAGTAACAAGAGAGGTCTCCACCAAGCCCTTGAATGGTTGGAATGAAGCTAGAACAAGGCAAGATGAAGGCACCATAAGTGGTGATTTTCGGCCACACACTAAAACAAGAGGAAACATTGATTTTCTTTGACTTTCCTTACCTTGAAGCAAAGTAGAATGACAAGGCATGAAAAGGTGAGTTCAAGCTCCAACAATGGTGAATCTATGGCATTCAAAATGGAGTTCTTGAAGATTTGAAAAGAGAGAAGTGTAGAGCTTGCTCCAACTAGAAGAATGGTGGCTTGAAATTGAATTTGGACCATGGAGCTAGGAGTTACAAGCATTCAAAGATGGAGTTCTTGTGTGGTACTATAGCAAATCGTAAAAGAGAGAAAGAAGGGAGGTAGAAGACAGTGGGAAGTGGAGGAAATGAGAGAATGAAGATTGGAGTCTACTTTTAGAAGATATTTATGTACTAAAGTAACTTTCTTCTTTTTACTTACCTTTCCTTCCTTTCTTTAATTGTTTTTTTTACATGGTGGTGACTCACCTTAATAAAAACCGGCCCCCATCATTTACTTAGGGGTAGTTTGGTCTTAGATGACCAATTAAATTACTTATAACAACATATGTTACAAACTAGCTTATAATAGTTACTATTCACTAACTAAGGCACATATTTGTGAAATTTTTGATTTCCCATTGATTTAGACCTCCAAATGTGATACTAAGTAGTACACATGTTAATTAAAGAGTAATGATGGACATTTAGCCATTCAAAACTCATTTACAAGACAATTTTTCAAAAACGTGCTTTAAGACTCCTTAAAGCACATTTTGTGTTTTAACTTGTTTTCAAGCTTGGTTTTCTTTGGTAATTGATTTAATATGTTCATTAACATATTTATAAGGTATAGGTATGACCATTAGGTCTTATACAAATTTATCCCAAGCTTAGAGCACATTTTTGCCCATATTGACTTTAAGGTATTTATTTGTGTTTTATTTGGTTTAACTGTCTACCAAAGTTTCCTAAGGACTTAATTAGCCTTATTAAATCATAATTGAATATCATTAAGTCTTGGTAGGCTCTTTGGGTCCTAATCAAGTTCACTCCGAGCTTAGAGCATATTTTTGCTCGAACTGTGTCTTAGTGCTTTATTGCATTTTACTATGGTTTAAATTGTTCACTGATGTTTCTAAGGCACTTTTTAGCCTTTACATACCATAGCTTAAATGTTTAACAACATATCAAGGTTTGGGGTATTTCATAACTGCTCTCTGAATAGTCGGTTCATAAGTTCCATAAATATTGCTGGGGCGTTCGACAAGCCAAATGGCATAACTGTGAACTCAGAGTGCCCATAGCGCGTTCGAAAGGCTGTCTTCTCTATATCTTCATCAGCTATCCGTATCTGGTGTTATCCTGATCTCAGATCAATCTTTGAGAAAACTGTAGCACCTCTCAACTGGTTAAATAGATCGTCAATCCGTGGTAACGGGTACTTGTTCTTCACCGTGACTGCGTTAAGCTCCCTGTAGTCAATGCATAGTCACATGCTACCATCCTTATTCTTCACAAACAATACTGGTGCTCCCCATGGTGATGCACTCGGTCTGATGAAACCTTTGTCAAGCAGATCCTCTAACTGAATCTTCAGCTCTTTCATCTCTGCTGGTGCCATTCTGTAGGGTGCTTTTGCAATAGGCCCCGTGCCTGGTATTAAGTCGATGGAGAACTCCACATCTCTCTTGGGTGGCATGCCTGGTAATTCTTCAGGAAATAAATCAGGGTAATCTGAAACGACTGGTATGTCTGACTGTGTATGCTCTTCCTGCCTTATATCCTGGACATAGCACAAATAGACTGGCTGTCCCTTCTTTACCTTCTTCATCAATGTGATAGCAGATACTAGCTTGAAATTAGGTTCTCTTGGAGTACTGCGATATGAAACTGTCCTGCCCTTCGGGCTCTTCAGTATTAATCTATGCTCTGCGCAATGTTGTCGACCTTTATATTTCTGAAGCCAAACCATGCCCATGATGATGTCAAAACCTAAATTATTCAGCTCAATCAAGTCTGCGTGAAACTCTTCATCCATGATATTAATCTGAACTCCCTTGTGTAGTTTCGTGCACCTCACTATCTCCTTCGTCGGTAGTGTGACTAGGAAATCTGAGAGAGGCACAGAGGTTGTCTCTAACTTCCTTGCTAATGCAGAAGATATAAAGGAGTGAGACGCTCCTGAATTGAATAGTATCGATGCACTCACGCCATTTACTGTGAAGGTTCCCATGATAACATTCCCCTTATCCTTGGCCTCGGTCTTGTCCAACACATTCAGCAATGCTCCTCTATTAGACTCGTGGCCTGGGGTTAACAATTCGTAAGATAGTGTGGTTGGGGTGTGTGTCTCAAAGGAATTAAAATGCCATTCATTAATCCAATGATTCTCACATACAATTTCCATAATTACATCAATATTGCCTAAAAGTTAAATTCAACCGTCCCGGTTTCAGATGTGTAGTATTTACTAAGGCTGATGGGGCTGTATTCAACTTGATGCCCTTAATCCCATGGTACACTAATCTTGATTCTCCACCAAATATCAAAACGTCTCCTGACTTCAAAATAATCTTGCTCGCTTTGTCCATCCTCTTCTGATCACCGTATAAAAACTCAACATCATCTCCAATGGAGAATGATACAAATGGTATCCCTTTGGTAATTGACTCAGATGTCTCATCTCGGTCCTGGTGTAATCCAAGCTTTCCCCTTTTCTCGTAGAAGTTCACAATACAAACGTTGGCTCTCATATCCGGTATGTGGTTTGTCTCTAATTGTTGTGCAATCTTGACCGCTTCTGTCACCAAAGTTTGGAAACTATCGGGTATCCTAGGAACTCGTGTTCCATCTATCTTTCTTACTTCTCTATACAACCTAGTCTGTGGATCCCAATCCTTACCCATACACATCATATATAATTTAAGTTTGATCCCCTCTCATATCCTGGAGTGTAAAATCCTCCAAGGCCTATTCCCACAGTTCTACATTCATTTACAATAGTTATTTGTTCATTTATAGTTAAGTATTGCTTGAGTAAGAACATGCCGGGTCAAAGAATTTGGCACTCTGCCTCTGGATATTCCCGACCTTCGCTCATAGGCTCAGGTGATCTCGGTCTCATAGGTAAGGGAAAACAAATGTCGAAGTATCCTATTATGTGAGAGGTTTCCTAAGTTAGGTCCCTCTAAATATTGATTCACACAAAACACATACAAGTCTCATCGACTGATAATTATAAACACACATTCATGCATCATGCTTTTGGTTTAGGTTCTAGGCTTACCGGTTTCGCGCTGAGCGCTAGTCTCAGCGCCTGAAGCTCCCACTGAATACAGGGTGTTTCTTCCTGGAACTATCTCCTTTCCCTTCTGACTTGCGGACGAGGATGGCTGTCCTCCCGGCCCTCTAGTATAGGTGTTATTCTGCGGCGCGTGACCTCCTCTTGGTCCGCCCGCCTCAGTAGTTGGGGTCCTCTGTGAACCTCTAGATCCCTTGTATACTCGGCTCCCTGGGTTGGAAAAGAATTCATACTCCCTATGGCCTTCCTTCTTGCAATAGCGACACTCCACCTTCCTTCCTGAACAATCTACGCCGGGGTGATCATTTCCACAGCGCTTACAGTAGAAGTGGCGCTGGGTTGGCTTATTGCCTATTGTTTGTACAACATGGTTTAGTATAGATTCAGCTAGTAACTATTTTGGTTAAGTGAGAGATGGGTATCCTTACCCTTAGGTGGTGCCGATCTAAGTGGCTGAGCATCAATAGCTGGGCCGGTCAGACGAGGGACCTATTCCTTCGTCTTCTGACCATGGAAGTCCTTCCGCCCCTTCTTCTTATCAAAGAATTTCTTCCCCTTCTTGTAGTAACCACCAGATGTTGCTCCCCCATCTTATCCTTTAGTATTCTTTCTCTTCTTTCCCTGGACTGAAGCATTAACTCCGTTGCTGATGCTGCGTCATAGCACTCTTGTATAGTAGTGAAATGTATTGCTCCCATGGCGCCCTGGATGCAGTATTGTAAACCTCCTCTAAATTTCTGAATCTTTACGGTATCGGAGTAGTCGACCCCTGGGATGTAGTCCAGCAGACTGATGAATCGTGCGTAGTATTGATCAACCGTCTGACTCCCCTGGATTAAGGTCTCGAACTCTTGCCTCTTCCTCGGCTTCAAGTGTTCGGGGTAGTACTTCTCCCGCAACACTTCTACAAACGTTGTCCATCCAAAGTCCGGTGTAGCTCTATGGTGGCCCTCCATAGACCGCCACCAAATATCAGCTGCGTCCTTCAGGTTGTACGCTGCTATGTCGACCTTCTGGCCTTCTGGAACTCGAACAGCTTTGAAGGCCTTCTGGTGCTCCACTATGAATTTCTCCAGTGCGGCAGGGTCTGGTTCCCCTGAATACGTTGGCACCCTAGCGTCTGCAACGCTCTTCAACCAGTTGGTCTCTCTGGGCTGCGGCGGGTGGGGTATGGCTCTCGCAAGTTGTGCTCCTAGCTGCTGGGCGAAGGCTACCATGGCCGCTACTAGGCCTGGTATCTCTGGGACATCCGCCGGTGTCTCGCCACCGCGTCCGCTGCTGCCTCCACGTGGTTTTCCAGCTCTTGACATCTATAAGATAGTATACTATTATTTCTACTCGGTTGCTACACCGTGTTCACATTCACAATCATAAACATGTAAGTAAGCTAACTACTAGCAATAAGATATTCCTAAAATTTCTCCCGTCTAAGTCACGAATCCTCACAGACGTTTCCCGTATCCCATATTTCCTATGCTCACTGTTCTTGACTTAGTATCTTTTCATCGGAGTGGAACTCCGCTCTGATACCACTTTTTGTAACACCCCTAATCTTAAACCTGTAATAACGTCGCAAGTCGTAGCATAATAAATAACATTCACAGCGGAAAATAAATCTATCTAACGTTGGTGTTACACGCCGTTACTCACCCTTGTGAGTAACAAGGCAACCTTACTCCATCCATCAACTTCAACTCCTCCCCGCTGTGATGAACAAGATACTGAGCATACTTAATATTACAAACCAAATCCAAACTGAGCAACTAAACCAAATACATCAAACTCCATAATACAATACATAGCAAGGCATAGGAATCCGAGCTGTTATTTCCATGAAGTTGAAGCGCCTTGAATTGCACATGTCTGCACCATAAAGACAATAACATCATTAAACAGCGTTTTAGTACAAAAACTACTTCAAGTCTTGCATTTATATAGAAAAAAGGTATGAGATCTCTCACATGACAGCTGACTTGAGGATTGATACATTTAACCAGTCCTTATTGAATACAACCCTCCATTTTGGTAGTGCAAAAGACCTTGGGCATCCTCAACAGTGATCGAATCACTGTGAGGTGACGTCAACAACAATGCCGAGTGTAGAAGTCTCATATTCTGTGACAACCCATCCAATATGCTTCGCTCTACTAAATCAGGTCTCACCATGAAATTGGTGGACGCCCTCATAGGAGCTGGTGTGGCAACACTTTTTCCTTTCCCTCTAGTAGTTTTTTCGACTTAACATTTTCCTAAGTTGTTAATTAATTAGGTTTAAGCAACCCACCCTAAACCATAGACTTGTTGAAATTTTGCATAATTATAATTTTAGAGTAAGTGTTCATTGCGTTTACTTGGCTCGGGATATTGACCCATCTAATCGGCCACTGGATTGTAGTAGTTGTCTGTGCAGACGACAGTGTTTGCCTCTATGGCAGAGGTACCGGTAGAGCACCATCAGCATGTTCTGCCACAAAATCATCCACAAGCACCCGGGCATGATACTGTCAAAGTGGTTCATCATTCACGTTGTCTTGTAGAAGATAAGGGGAACAATTTACCCCATTCGACCATAACATCCTAACCTCCCATCAGCAAGAACAACGTGCACTCAAGGGATTCTTGAACGTTAAGTAAAGAAGGGTTAGACAGACACAATCTAACTAGATCGATGATAATAAATAATGTCATTATCTAAGTTAATGTGTCTAACCTGAATAGATGCATATGGATACGGCTCTGTTGAGTGCACACTACTCTGCCGTACTGGTGTTGTAACACCCCTAATCCTAAACCTGTAATAATGTCGCAAGTCGTAGCATAATAAATAACATTCATAGTGGAAAATAAATCTATCTAACGTTGGTGTTACACGCCGTTACTCACCCTTGTGAGTAACAAGGCAACCTTACTCCATCCATCAACTTCAACTCCTCCCCGTTGTGATGAGCAAGATACTGAGCATACTTAATATTACAAACCAAATCCAATCTGAGCAACTAAACCAAATACATCAAACTCCATAATACAATACATAATAAAACTAGAGATTTCTTTATTAAAACCCATCAGCTACCCTGTGCCCCGCACTCCGGCTTGTGTCTTCTTCAGTAACCTGAAATGTTTTGCCCATTGAAGGGCTCAGCAATCGAAATGCTGGTATGTAAATGTAGTCCTAAGTCATCTAGATTCCTTAAGTCGTTTAGCCATCTTGATATTAGATTCATTACATGATAATCCATTTTACAACAATAGTAATAACTGTAATGTTAAATAAACACACAATAGTCCACCTGTCAATATCATCACAATAATAAACAACAACCAGATAATCACACACCAATAATCCATAACAATAACCAAACAAGATACGCGTATTAATTAACTGTGCTTGTTAATAGGTCACAAGACCCTTATCCTTTTAACCAACCACTTAAACTTTTCCAGATAAATTCCACCTCATGCGTCATGTTAAGACAACCCTTAATAACTTAAGAATGGACAGTAGTCCCCTGGGTTCCAATGGAACCGTTACCAGCTGACCTTATGGCCCTAGATAATTATTTTGACTGATCCGGTCGAACCTGTGCACCAACGGTAGTGCCCTCCGCCATCGTCGAATGTGGACAATGGATTCCCTTGAGTGACTCCCCATAGAAGTCCCTCGTAGTGATCACGATGCGCAACCAGAAAGTCGAAACAGTCTGGATTCCTCTCTTTATAAGTTATCCCTTTAGTCAGTGATACAATAACCAATCCTTGAGTAAAGACTATAACAGTTGACCATCAGTTAGGTTCTCATAATACCTAAAGGTCAGTTAGTCTTGTTCCAGTTTAAATGTATAAACTTCCAGTCATAAGACGTTCGCGTAAAATAAAACGCAATAGTTTCGAGCAATACAGTATACAATATCATATACATAAATCACAGATATTGCTCTTAACAATTAAACACACAATGTCTGGACCTCAGGAAAATCCTTAGGACATTCAGACCACACAATTAACATACCGTTCACCGTGTAACTTGCTAGCTTGACAGTTCACGCCTTAACAGTTTCTCCCCATACGCTGTTATATTTACATGCAATACCGGGTAACGTTAATATAACTATTCACTAAGTATTACAGTACTGTCATTACAAAACTAATACTCGTAATGTACTAACCCCGTATGTTCTTTATTTCTCCCTGTTATTTTACAGTGGTTCGGGATAGTCTATCAGTCTGTTATTTCATGTAATAACTACATTTGATAATGAATTCCCACCTTGTAGTATATTTCTATTTCTTTAATTATATACTCATAATTGTTTCCACTTATTCTTTATGTTATACAATTTGGTTATTTTTATTATAACCACCTTTATTTTATAAACTTTACATTATACTCCATAATATACCATAATACATTTTATTACTTAGTTTTAATTCCTTTCTTTATTATATTACAAAACCAACCTTATAAAATTCGGTAATTATATAATGGACACATTAACCTTTGTAATTTATTAAATAACAACATATACTTTCGGTATTTACAAACTTAATATACTAACTTTAATAACTTACAAATAATCCCTTAAACTTTCGGTTTCAACATATACTTTTCCTATATTTACAATTTAACCCCAAAACTTTATATAAGTTACATATTAATCCATAAACTATAGTTTTAATATTTAATTTCTTAAATAACCAAAATGACCCATATACTTTTATAAATTATGAATTCGCCCCTTATTCAATTCGGTTCCACACTTATATTTTCATAAATTACATATTCACCCCAAAACTTTTATAAGTGTAACACCCCATCCAACATTAACACACTTATAATAAACTGCAGCGGAAGACAAACTTCATCACATTACTTATCTCTTGGTGTTACACGCCGTTAACCACCCACGTGGCTAACAAGGCTATTACATATACATTGTACCAGTATGATGGACTAGGTTCCCGAGCGACTACACATTATTGTCCCTTAACAACAACCCATATACTTTATACATTCCAACCGTACCGAGTATTTACAAACTAATGCCGATAACAATTTCGGTCTTACTACGCTTACAATGCTTACGCCATTTAAATGGCTACCCATGCATGAACATCTACCCCGTCCTACTCTCGAACGGCTTCCAGCTCCTTGTACCTGAAATAGAAAAGGAGAGAAAGGGTGGCCCCCAAGGGGCTCAGCACCTTTGCTGGTATGGTAATCCCGCCCCCATGCTACCGGGCCACGCGCAACTAATTGTCGTCTTAGCATGCGATTGATTATATTTAAATCATGCATGCAACTGTAAACACACAACACAAACATTTCGCCTCAATGGGCTCAACAAACGGATAATACATCCTTACTTGATGAGTCACTCATGGTATTCATTATCCTTAGAGTGTTCCTCCTCTAACGGAGCTACTTCCTTAATAGACGACACTTACCCTTAAATCGGGTTATCCTTAAACGCCTCTTGTCACAAACTGGGATTCATTTCCATGATCCACACACTCCATATCCTACAACATATCACATTCCTCACATAACAGAACATAACAACACTTTTCTCATTTCGACGTACACATGATAACATCGCATTCATTTTAAACACCTAACGTATACATATCATAGCATAGCAAGGGAAATTGCCTAGCACAATAACAACACAAAACACCATAAGGTCGGTTCACACAAGGAACCTTCCACCATAGTTAGTATACATAGTGAGCCTAGAGATTAATGCCAATCTCATGCTAAGCTCGTTACCGTCCAGTTATATCGAACGGTTAACTTAAACCCAAGGTGTGTCGGATATAGTAATCCCAAGCACACCGAAATAACATTTGTATGCCCCTGTGGCCCGACGTGAGTCAGTAAACTAGCTTTGGATAAGCTAAGGGAAGGTCGAAACCAAATTGGAATACAACCTATACATACACCAAGAGAGCCGAACCGGATATGACATCGACTCCCGTCCTCACACGCGTGGCCGGAACAACCGGACTCCTCACCCCCCATTAGTACATATATACTTATAAATAAGTAGTTAGAGATCCATTATGGAGCCTACCACATCCACACACCATACGGTATCATAACCGAGTTAAGCACACAAGGGAGGTTCACACACTTGCATACAACAACAATATCCAACTAACTCACACATAGCCGTGGTTAGAACGTTCCCAAGGTTTGGGTCGTTAACTCCGAATACCGATCTCATCTCTCATGTGCTCCTAGTTCTAGTTAGCTAAGGTTTAACACTTATTTGAGGTTAAATGGTATCGGAGGCCAAATTCACCACATAAATGAATTACTATAAACTCATTACATGTTTTAATCTTACAAGGTGGCAAACTCAGAAAACACATTGGCATACAAGCCGGTGTAATCCGGTAGGACACAGGTTGCAAGAAAACCATACCTGTCACCGGAGTCCACTTTATCATGTCCACTTATGTTCCTCGAGCAATTCTCGAACAACTGATACATTACATGTATTTTTATTAACATCGGGGTAACATGATTGTTTAAAGTCTAATGCTTATAACTTTCCCGTTAACTTAGTTAAATAACTTGACATTTTTTTTTTTACTTTTAATACTCACACTAATACAACCACCCAATTGTCATTGAAACTCACCTAACATGTCCTTAACAACTTTATAACATCATTACCTATCAATCCCCATCATTACATATCATTTTATAACCATAAACAACATTTTGGTCCGACCGACCTTACCGACCGACCTTGTACAAGGTCGGTCCATTCCAGAACACCTTACCGTCAAAATTTTCTACTCCGACCGACCTTGTAAGTTCGGTCGCATGTTCGGTCGATTCCAGAAACTTAATCCGTACAGAAAATACAAGCCTGACCGACCTTGCAAGTCCGGTCCCCAAGGTCGGTCCATTCCAGAAACTAATTCTCACAGGGTAAACTGGGCTCGACCGACCTTGGCAAGTTCGGTCGCAAGGTCGGTCTGCCCCAGACCTTTATTTCCCATTGCCCATTTAACTCCAAACTTCACCTCAAACACCCTAATATGTTCTAACATCATTTATCACCTTTAATCCTTCATATAACATCCATAAAAACTCATTTTTATAACTCCTTAAACACTTACTCCCTTCTTACCATTTTCATACCTTGAACAACATCTTTAGAGTGGTCCGGGACTTGGTTCTTACCTTAAGTCCCGGACCAATACTTACAGAGACTCTCGGCTGTTTTTAATAGGGTGGTCCGGGACCTTGTACTCACCCCAAGTCCCGGACCAAGACAGTTTTCCAACTCTCGGCCTGTTTTTCATGTATGGTCCGGGACATCTCCCAATACCTAAGTCCCGACCTCTGTAACAGAATCCCAAATTTGACAATTTCAAGTCTTGTTTCATCTATTCTCTTCATCCACAGATTACCCAAACTTCATACATGAACTTAGCATATTCTAATACCCAAAATATCACTTTGATTCACCTTTAAACATTGTCCAATTTGTCACTCATTTTTCTTATAAATCTCTTAACACTTCCTAGTTCACCAAAACTCATTTAAAACACTTTGAACTCCTTATACATTTTCCAAATTTTGCCATAACTTCTCTTGTATATTCTCACATCCAAACACTTAGGTTTTTACCTTATTTCATTCAAGAACACCTAAAATCCATCAAACACATTTTATACTCAAGACTTCACCAAATTTACACTACATCACAATATAGTGCACAATTTAAATTGCTTGGCACTTAGGCCCTTAAATAACATGGCTCTTAGGCCCTTAAATTGCAATAACCATAAACACTGAATTTCCCACATAAATAATGCCTTTGACCTGCAAATACACCCAACAATACATATGTTCTTTTACTAGTCTCCTTGAGAACACTTTACTAAGTCATTCACCATTGGCTCCTTAGATCATTTTAACAAGCAATTTAAACTCACTTCTCCTAAGGCATTATACCACATTAGGTTAGTATGTTTACCTCTTTTCCATACAAACTTCTTTCTTGTTTCCTTATAGAACCGGTAAGGTATTTGATTCCTTGTCAACTACTAAACAATATACAAGCAATGAAATGAGTATACAAGCTTCAAGCTTAAACTCATTATAAACCCTAGGTTTACGTTGTTTCAAAAACATTAATGTAGTTGTTTTACCTTGATCTTTGAAGAGAGTTTGAATATCTATGAAGAGAGGACTCCACCTAGTCCTTGAAAGATTCAAATGGAGCTAGAACAAAGCAACACAATGAGCACCATTAATGGTGATTTTCGGACATCACACCAACATGAAGGAAATGTCATTTTTCTTTGAGTTTCCTTACCTTGGAGCAAAGGAGAACAATAATATGTGAAAAGGTGAGCTCAAGCTCCTCCCATGGAGATTCCTCTTGGCACCGAAATGGAGCTCTTGGAATTTTGAAAGGATAGAATTGAAGAGCTTGATGAGACAAAGAGAATGGTGGTGTTTGTTTTTGATTTGGTTAAGTGAGCTAGGAAATATTGGCAATGGAAGATGGCATTTGGTGCTGTTGCTGTAGCATCACCGTGAGAACAGAAAGAAGAGAGGTAGAAGAGAGCTTAGAGGCATGTGAAATGAAGGAGGAAGGGAGAAATGAAGATAAGTTCTACTTTTAGAAGATATTAAGTAGTAAAGTAGAATAGTACTTTACTTTATAAGCTTTACTTTACTTATTTGATTTCTTTTACATATTGGTGACTCACACCTTGAAAAACCAGCCCCCATATAGTTAGAAGGGTATAATAGTCTTTGTTGACCAATTTAATTACTTATAACAATATATGTTACAAACTAGCTTATAAAAGTTACTATTCATGAAAACAAGGCACATTGTTGTGAAATTTTTGATTTCCCATTGATATAGACTTCCAAATGTGATACTATATAGTACACATGTTAATTAAAGAGTAATGATGGACATTTAGCCATCCAAAACTCATTTACAAGACAATTTTTCAAAAACGTGCTTTAAGACTCCTTAAAGCACTTTTTGTGTTTTAACTTGTTTTCAAGCTTGGTTTTCTTTGGTAATTGATTTAATATGTTCATTAACATATTTATAAGGTATAGGTATGACCATTAGGTCTTTTACAAATTTATCCCAAGCTTAGAGCACATTTTAGCCCATATTGCCTTTAAGGTATTTTCTTGTGTTTTATTTGGTTTAACTGTCTACCAAAATTTCCTAAGGACTTAATTAGCCTTATTAAATCACAATTGAATATTATTTAGTCTTGGTAGGCTCTTTGGGTCCTAACCAAGTTCACTCATAGCTTAGAGCATGTTTTTGCTCAAGCCGTATCTTAGTGCTTTATTGCATTTACTATAGTTTAAATGGTTCACTGATGTCTCTAAGGCACTTTTTAGCCTTTACATACCATAGTTTAGTATTTTAAACCACATATCAAGGTTTAGGGTATTTCAATAAGCTTAATATTTTATGTCATAAATCATTTTAACCCAAAGTTTTTGGTCAACACTTTGACCAAAGTCTAATTTCATATTCAATACTTTAATATACCCAGAAAAGTCATATATATTCTCGGCTATACACTATAGTTTCCAATAATTACAAAATAGCCCCAAAACTTTATAAAATGTTATTTAAGCACTTAAATACTTATTTAAATTCACCAAAATTCTTAATATTAATTCCTACCTTATATTATATCATAATTATGCCTAAAGCACCATTAACTCTCGACAATTCCAATTAATACCCTATACTTTTCAAAATTTACATTTTAGCCACATAACTTAATAAACTAGCCATTTAAATACTTGTAGCTATTTTTAATACTCCCAAAATTTATAATATAAGTTAATGTACTTATATATTTCGAAAATCACCAAATAACCCAATTTGTTTCGGCTTTAACAAATATTTACCATATGGTTTTAAAACTTGATTCATACCTTATAATAAATACATATAAATGTATATAAGCCATATAACACTTCTAAAAATTATGCTAATGACTTAGAATGATTATAAACTCAAAATAGAACATTTTATCCTTAGACAATTCGGCTTGAACATATATGTATCCTAATTAATTTTTGTGACACAAATTTATACCTTAAGGTAATAATCTTACCTTATATGTTATAAATTATTTTCTTGACATTTTAACCCATAATATTTCAGCCTTAATATTACTAAGTCTTATACATAATTTTTATACCAAAGTTTGAAGCTTAAATCAAACTTAAACTTAATAAACCTTAATTATAGAAACTTACTCCTTAAATCAAGATAATTCTTGTACTTGATTTCTCCTTGAATTCCAAGCTCCTCCAATGGTATTTTGTTGAAGAACTTTCGGCCTCCATATATATGTTTAGGAGATCCAAGTGTTAGACTTCTACCAGGATTTAAAAGTAAGATTTAGAGTAGTTTTTACAAGAGTTTACCTTAGGTATTTTTCAAGGATTTTTTGGTACACCTTGAGATGATTGTAGATCCAAGTTTCCTTCATGAAATGATGAAGAGAATATAGATTTAGAAGCTCTAAATTTTCGGTAATAGCTTAGGTATTTATTTAGGATTTTCAAACATGAAAATATACCTTAACTTGATCTTGTTGTTCCTTGTGTTGTTGTTGAATCAAGGTGACTCCTTGGAACACTTAAGCTTGGCGAAATCTTAGATAGTTGCTAGGATGATTCTTGCTTCAAGACTTAGTAGATTTAACTAGGAAAATTACATAGAAATGGTGTTAGAACTTAATTCGCCATTAATGGAGCTTTGAAGCTCTATGGAATAAACTAGCAAATGAAGAAAAAAAAAGAGAGGAGATAGGAGCTTACCAATTCGGTGGAATGAGGGGCAAAGGAAAGAATGGCTACCATGAGAATTTTAGAGAAACAAAGGCAAGGAATGAAGGAATCTCACTTTGACAAAATAATGTCTAAAATTGTCTAGCTTTTCTTTGTTTATTCATTTGTCCCATGGCTCCATAAAATCCCTTAATTGCTGCTTGCTTTCAGCTATAGACAAGGAGGAGAGGACAGCTTTGTTTGACAAATGAAACAAGAGGACAAAGAGCTAAGGTAGGTATATTTTTTCTTTTGATTTTTCTAAGCTAATTACCAATACTAACTTGTCTTATTTTCTTGTTTGTTTACGGTAATGTGAGCTGAATGTAAGCATTTGATTCTTGATAATTGAAGACATTAGAACATGCCTAGGTAGGTAGGTATCTTAGTTTAATTTTAATAAGGCAATCAAGCCCTCTTTTCTAGCTTGGTTTCGGCAGCCATGTGTTGTAGGAGATTCTTTGGTTTTTATTGTATTAGACATAGGAAACTAGCTTAATTAGGTAGCTGTTTTATTTGATTATTGTAAGGCAATCAAACTTGCTTTCTCCTTGAGAATTACCGGCAGTCATATGCTAGGGGATGGGCTGCTCAATTATCATGAATTAACTAGTATACACCATGTGCAAAAGTAGATCTAGCTTTAGTTGTATTTTATTTCATGACTTTACAAAACTAATTTATTCTTGTTTTCTTGCAGGTTTCAGTAATGGAGGAGCCTCCTTGACTGATTCTATTTGACATAATGTTACTAGGCACATGGAAGATGAGTCACCATTCCATAAGACATATTTTTTGCTAAAACCATGTCAAATGACACCCTAAATGGCGGCCCCTTTCGTGACCAATGGGAATTGATTTTTAATTTGATTCCTGTCACACTATATTGTATTAAGACCATATTATAACATGTTATAAGTCACAACATTTAATTGGTACATTTATACTAAGGTAAAAGATGAAAGTTTTAAGGTAAAAATGCTGATTTATGGTACCTTTTTGATCTAAAAATCGGACCTATTTTTGCTATGTGTTTAGCACTGGATTTAATTGATTTAGATGGTCACTTCCTCCCCATTTAATATTATCAACTCTTGGCTCCTCAAAAACTTCAAGGTAATTGCGTAAAACGCGTTTTTATGACACCCGAAGGTGCGTTTTTGTGCTTTAAGGATATTCCGGAAAATAAGTAGTCGCTATGAGTTCCAAGTGTTTATAAACATTTATTATGGTCAATAATAATATGTTAAGGTGTTACATTGAGTTATATGGGGTTATATCAACTCGTAACTCAATTTCCGGGCTACCGGGACACTCCCGAGCAAAATAGGAGTGTTAAGAATTTCCCCCGAGCACTTTGTTTATTTTTGAAAAATTAGCTCGAGCATTCTCTTTGGAATGATGAATATTGATGATAGGAACTCTAAGAATGAATTATATAGGAGTTCGTGCCACCTCGGCACTCCTCCGGGGCATTCCCGGGGGTTTATGGGGCCCCCATCGGGAACTTCCGAGCACTTTGTATTTAACTGGGAATTTAGCATGAGAACTTCATCTTATATGTTTATTAAAGTGTTATGGTGTATTTGGAATGAAGTGTAATGCTTTATTTCATCTTATAAAATATTTCCGGGACTTTCGGGTCTTTCGGGCCCTTAAGGGGACTCCCGGGCATTTTGAATTTTTACTTAGTTCTAGATGAGGTCCTACGTTCCAAAGGTCATATAATGATCCTTGATTAACTTCATATGAAGTTTATAGTTTATATAACTTGTTTAGCTTAAGGTCCGGCTTAACGCCCGTTTATGACCTTAAGGAGTTTAGGTGTGTTTTTAACGCCTAACTGTTTATATTCTTTTCTCAGGGTTTAATAATCCCCTAGATAATATTTATTTACCTTTATTTAATTATTTAAAGGTTAGGGGTATTTCAGGTGTGCTCTCCTCCCGATCAGTTGATGGTTGAGGTGGTGGTCTAGTCACGTCTTGATTGTTGAACATCCGTGAGCGCACTTTGGACATCTCTTCAGCGACCATCTACTGAAGATCTTGCTTAAACCTTTGCCCAAGCCTCTGCTCAATATTTTGCTCTAGATCAGTAGTTATCTTTAAATGTTCCTCGTAGCTGATCATCCTTCCATGCGAGCCTAACCTAGGCCCGGGATTACCAAAGCTTTGCGGATACCAACTTGTCCACCAAAACCAATAGCACGGCCAGGATGATCCGTCTTTCCTAGAGCACGAGAAAGAGGATCATACTGTCTACTTGGAGTCCAAGAACCTTCAGTTACTTGAGAGCTTAACTTCTCCTATAAAACACATAAATAACATAGTTCATTAGTCTGCAGTTACCCAAACCAATATTAAACTTATGTACCAAAATTAGATACTCACCATCTGATTAATAATGGATTTCGTGATGTCATCATACTGAGGATTTTCCGGCGTCGAGTTTTTGGCACTCGACTCAACGTTCAGACCTTCATCCTCCTACCGCTAGGATCCAGTGACTCATCCAATGGCAGCAAGCCCTGTTGTTCCCACCCTTACACATTCAGTAATACCTTTGCCGCCTAAGTGATGTGGGTATAGATTTTTCTTCGTGTTTGCTTGTTGTTTTGCATGAAGAGCCTATAAATACGTATATAATATGTAAGATACAAATAAGAAAATAAAATTCGAATAAGATAAAAAGATAAATGATTATTAGCTCCACCTGGTACTCCGGCGTGTGATACTCAACGAACTGTATCCACTGCTCTTCTGTGATGCATTCATACCTCTCCCAGGGTGGCAGTTCATCACCTGCTCCTTCTGGATCATCTATATCTGGGTCTTGATTCGACAGCCCTTTGTAAATTAGCAAGAAAACAATAGAAGTATTAGCTCTAGACCACCAACATTAAACATGGATTATAACTCTGCAAGTACTCAGAAGCATTCCAGTAATAACATCTCATCATGGTAAAGTTTGCAGACATCATCACCCATGAACACAATAGTCAGAGAGTTTCTAAAGCTCCAGAAATGGTGTACCAGGAAAGATGATGAAAAACCTCATGCAAAACAATATGTTCAGGTCGATTTGTTAACAGATTCCGCTCTGACAATCAATGTCTCTAGGAAATTGGAGATCAGGCCCTACTGAAACTAAAAACAAATATACTTTCGATGAAAGGAGTGTCAGTTTAATCTGGTGGAGATAAACCGAAATTACTACCACCTTAGTGACCTCAAGAGAAATCTCAGAGGAGCATCCCCCGAGCTTGACCGATGAATTGCAAAACATCAGAAAGAAAAACGAAGGGGAAGTTGGACCTGTAGAGGAAGGACTTGTTTTCTCTTGAAGACAAAATGTAGAGCGATTTCACATTACGGCTTATACATAGTTTTTGAGCAGTTTCGCAGATTCCTTAACATGGATTACGCGTCAACTAAACTGCAACAAAGTCTTTGAGACAAACAGATGAAGGAATTAAACAACCCAAATACTCGCTGTGAACGAGTCAAAGTCGAAGTGACGGTGGTAAAAAAATACAATAATGAGAACACGTCGAAAAACTGCATAAGAGAGTACCTCTAACTTGAGACCCGAAGTAAAACTTCGTTTTATCACCATGTCCATGAACTTGTAGGCTCATAAGAAGCTGTATATTCATCCAAAAGAGCATGCGAAGTAGAGAAGATTGAAACAGAGTGGGAGATAGGAGAGAAAGAAAACAAACGGAGTAAGAGATGATGGTTTATATTTCAAGATTGTCTCTGGAAACCATATCCGCTTCTCCAATAGCAACTCTAAGCACATAATTTTTGTGCATTTTCTAGAACCAGAGGCGTGCGAAATAAAGATTCGAGGCTCTGGTTCCGAAATCTAGAAGAAACAAATAGGAGAAGATAAACAGACTCTTCTTCTATTCTTTCTTTCAGAAATATAGAGCCGCAATTTTTACAATGCAAAACCGACTGAAATCGTAAGAAAAACACGAAACCAGAATAAAATGAACAATGCAAAATCGAGTATATATGTAGAAAAGACAGAAGAATAACATAACTGAAGGTGTTTCTGTAAGGGAGCTTGGAATCGAACAGAAGAAGCAAAATAAATAACAAAAGAAAATAAAAAGGAGGACAAAAAAGAGTCGATTGCAAGGAAGAACTGGCGCGATCTGCTCCTGGAAGGTCGAAGTCAAGTAATGGATGGGTGGCTAAAGTTTGACGACGGGTGATCGGTTGAAGACAATGAAGATGGCAAGTTCATAGAAGAGGAAACTCAGGGGCATGGATTTGAAGGAGATTTTTAGCGGAGGTGTAGAGTCAATGGTGGAAGGATTTCTGGCGTAGATGGTGGTGGCGGAGCGTTTTCCGACGGGAAATGAAGAGGTGAGGAGGGAGTTCGAGGTTTCTCCTTTCTCGGGATTTCAAACTGAGGGAGACCAAATGGATATTCTAGAACAAAAACCCGTCTGTGTCTGCTACTGTTCTTCTATTTTATAATGAGGGGCTAGGGTTTTTCCTTGGGTACAAGTGTTGGCTGATTAGGTAGGGTTTGATGGGTCAATGGGCCTTGACCGCATGGGTCATTGGGGCCTAGCTTAATGGGTTGGTTTGGTCACAGAAAAAGAGCAGGAGGAGATATAAAGAAACAAAACGTCTCCTTGCCTTTCACCAAATTCAAACCCTGGTCTCCTGGTTTCATCATGCGCGCCCCGTCCAGTCAAGCTGTGACGACATTCTGTGCTTTGACTGCGAGAAAACAAAAAAAAGATTTCCAACGTGAGAAGAAGGAAAATAAAACTAGACCCTTGTTCTCTGTCGGTTTCAAACCTGAGACCATCTGATTCTTGAGTGGATGTGTAAACCGACTAAGCTGACTCAGAACTCAATATGCACATGAGAGAAATCATACTAAAGCTATACTTCGAACTGAATAATCCTCAAAACGCTAATGTTCGTCTACGATATGAATGTACAGTAAGATGACAGAATTCAATCTAGTAAAATGAGTTATTTTCATTGTAGGAATTATGAAACTATGGTATGTAAATAATAAAATAATATAAAATAAACGAAATGACGCATTGATAAATACATAAAATAATGAAATAGCACTAGTATGATGGAAATAAAATGAAAGTGATGATGATAAAACAATGAATGAAATCTAGAAGAAAACTAAAAGAGTCGTAGATAGGATGAAGTAGGTATACACGTACGAGTTTACAATAGTATGAAAATAAGGGTGAGAAATCAAAATTGGGTACATAAAATAATAAGAGGTAATAATAAAAACTGGAGTGGATAAAAAAAGAAAGCAATAAAATAGTTATCCAAAATAAAGTAGGACGAAATATATTACAATAAAAAGGCTCATGCTCCTTTTCATAAGGAATGTGAGATTTAAATACCGGGAAAAAGAAATTCATTTGATCGAAGATGGGGATGACTTCTTGTTTTTGCTTCTTCATTAAAATAATTAAATAAAATGGGGTGTGGGGGGGGGGGGATTTTTGGTGTCTACACCTTGTAGGGATCAGAAGCTGGATTCGAACTCAATTTGAGATCAACACCGACGAAGCTTCAAAGGATTCCTGACGTGAAGGATCACACTAATCGTGAAGGTAAAACAGGTTAGGAATAACCTTTTCTAACTCTCTTTGACTACTAACCGTGTGTTAAGTGTTGGGATTGAACTGACCTTTTCCAGCTCCTACATTTGCGTTTGTTTTTTATTTTGCTTAATAACTTGTTCATTAAGTTTTGGCCTTAATTTGTAATTAAATTAAATTCTTTCAAGCACTAATGTGTTTATAACCCATGAACGCCCTCAGACGGTGGCGGGACAATTATACTTAGAAATTTAGGTTTGCTTATAATATGTCCGGGCCCATGGACATTTTGTCCATGACCCCAGACTTTTCAAAATTTTATTTTCTTGTTATTTTGACTTTTATGATTATCTAGGTTAACTAGGGTCTGAGGGTTCGGATATTAGGTCCATGACCACGAACATAATTAAAATTTGACCCAATTTGGCCTTCAAAACCCTAATTTGGATAATTTTAATCTCCACTATAATTTCAATCAAGAAATAAAAAAAATCAGAAACTTGTGCATTTAGATCATAATGACCTTTTAAGAAGCCATTGTAACACCCCTACATCTTACTTTACAACTAATTGAAATCACAGCGGAAATAAACGACTAACATTAACTAAACGTTTCGGTGCTACAACGCCGTCAACCACCCACGTGGTTAACAAGGCAGAATAAATACATGTGTACCGGTCTGATGATCAGACTCCCGAGCATAGAACTAGAACCATAAATACATCATATACAATACCGAGTATTTAAATACATTCCTTTACTGTAAACTGTCAATATACCGCCACAGTAGTTTCAACGGAATCAAAATATAATGCCACGGGAGCACAAGCGCATCCCGGGCTCAACATCCAAAATAAACCAAAGTACAACTGCAGCCTAGAACCTACAGCCACTATGCTTCCTCGATCCTCATCCTGCCGTAAAAATATGGAGCCCCCGAGGGGGTCAGCAACCCTTGGCTGGTATGGTTAACGCGCAGCCCATCGGCTACCGGGATACGCACAACTAATTGTCATGATAGCATGGCATTCATTTTAAACATAACATAACATAACATAATATGTGGCATAGCATCATTATTGCATAGCACAACATCACGTACACAGTGGATACTCTTTCCACAATAACAAACCAAGAAGGTTAAACAACATAAGAGCCTAGAGAATGATTCACCCTCATGTTAAGCTCGTTACACACACTCATTACCGTTCTGTTATTCGAACGAGTAACTTAAGTCACAGATGGTTCGGATATAGTGACCTAAACACACCACACAAACACATGTTCCCACTAAACCGATCATAAGTCAGAATAGGTAAGCTTTGGAGGAAGCTAGCGGGAGATCGAACGCCAAATTAAGGAGAACAATCTTAACAACATAAGAGTCGAATCTGATTCAGATATCTACTCTTAACTTACATGTATGACCGGACAACCGGATTCCTCACTTCCCAGTTAGCACTTGTTAGAAGTTCAACAGTGGAACTTAACAACAATTCACAAGAAGTGGTAAGTCATGTTAGACACACACAAGGGAAATGAGTCACATCATAACATCACCATAATATGAACAACTGTAAACTCATTACATGATTTAATCTCATAATGTCATAAACACACAGAAAAACAAACAACACACAAGCCGGTGTAAACCGGTAGGCAACAGACTACAAGAAAACCATACCTTGGTCCTTGCTTCGATTTGTTTCCACCTTGAGAGAATCCTAAACACATTAGTAACGTCGGTTAATTAACGCACTAGTCCATTGTTAACTTGTTACTTCACATATCTAGTTTATTTTATTTTCACACTTGTTATAACTCTTCACCATTTTAATTGCCATTATAACACTCCTAACATGTCTTAATTAACCTCATATCATCATTACTAACTAATCACCATTTTTAGACATCATTTTCTACCTTAAAACAAAGTTTTTGGTCCATACAGTGGCCTGTCCGAACTTGTGTCCGGACTTCCCAAGTTCGGACACAAGTCGAGACTCAAAACTGAATACAGACGCATGTCCGAACTTGTGTCCGGACTTCGGAAGTTCGGACATGGGTCGAGATGAAATTGAAAGAAGAAGCAGGTACGTCCGAACTTGTGTCCGGACTTCCCAAGGTCGGACACAAGTCGAGACTCTGAAAATTTTTACGCAACAGGCCTGTCCGAACGTCCATGTCCGGACGGATGTTCGGACAAGGCAAAACACTCATTTTCTAAGCCTTTAAACACTTAACCAATTTCATCAAACTTCTCCTAAAGCCTCATAATGTTTCCTAACATCATTTGGTACACTCACACCCTCATACAACATCAATAAAACTCATTTTCTATCTCCTTAAACACTTACTCATTTCATACCGAAATTCCTTACACTTATGATATTCTCCTTAGGTTTCTAAGTGGTGTTCCATACCTATGATAACCACTATGCCAATAATGTTTCCTCACCACTACAACATCATCTCTCAAGCATCTATTCCCATAACTAACTCCTTATGTCATTCTTGAAATCCCTTTTTCAAGTTTACCCTTCCTACTTGTTCACCAAAGTTTGCATAAACCTCAACACAAGTCTAAATGACTTTGGTGTATCCCAAAACATTCCTTTGCATTATAAAATCCTCTAGAACATTGCCTAGGCCCTTTTCACATCCTTGAACACCTTAATGCTTGTTTCTTTCACTAGGACAACACTTAACCATTCTAAACATTTCCTAACTTACCAAACTCATTTTAAACCTTTAGAACTTCTTGTTTGTTACCTAAATTTTGACATGAACTCTCCTAGAACATTACTAAACCAAAACACATTGTTTCCATCATTGAACAACCAAGAACACTAAAATCCATCAAACACATTCGTATACACAAACTTCACACATTTAGCACTACATCATAATATAGTGCATAATTTAAATTGCATGGCACTTAGGCCCTTAAATAACATGGCTCTTAGGCCCTTAAGATGCTTAAACCGTAAACACTGAATTTCCCACATTATATTTGCCTTTAACCTGCAAATACACTCAACAATACATATGCCTTTTACTAAGCCTTGAGAACATTTTACTAAGTCATTCACCATTGGCTCCTTAGATCATTTTAATAAGCAACATAAGCTCATTTCTCCCAAGACTTTAAACCACATTAGGTTAGTATATTTACCTCTTTTTCCTCACAAACTTCTTTCTTGTTTCCTTATAAAACCGGTAATGATGTTTGATAGCTTGTCAACTTCTATACATTGTACAAACAATATAATGAGCATTCAAGCTTCAAGCTTAATCTCATTGTAAACCCTAGGTACATATATTGTTTTAAAGCATTAAGGTAGTTGTTTTACCTTGGTATTTGAAGAGAGTTTGAATATCTATCAAGAGAGGACTCCACCTAGTCCTTGAAAGGTTGGATTGAAGCTAGAACAAAGCAATATAATGAGCACCATCAATGGTGATTTTCGGTCATGATAAAAACTTGAAGGAAACATTATTTTTCTTTGAGATTCCTTACCTAGAAGCAAAAGAGATCAATAATATGTAGAAATATAAGCTCAAGCTCCTTCAATGGTGGAACTCCATGGCACCGAAATGGTGGTCTTGAAGTTTTGAGAAGATAGGAATGAAGAGCTTGATGAGACTAAGAGAATGGTGGTGTTTGTTTTTGATTTGGTTAAGTGAGCTAGGAATTACAAGAGATCAAAGATGGAGTTTTGATGGTGGTGGTGTATTATCGTGAAAGAGAGAAAGAAGGAAGATGGTGAAGTGTTGGAGACGGTGGGAAATGAAGGAAGAATGAAGCAAATGAGATAAGTTTGCTTTTTAAGATATTTTAGCTTAAAGTAAATAGTACTTGCTTTATTACTTGTTTATTTACTTAATAGGCTAGCAAAAGTGGTGACTCACCACATAAGAAACCGGCCCCCATTATGATATAAGGGGTTACTTAGTCTTTATTGACTCATTAAATTACTTAATATAACATATGTTACAAACTAGCTTATAAAAGTCACTATTCATAAAAACAAGGCACATAGAAGTGAAATTTTTGATTTCCCATTGATATAGACTTCCAAATGTGATACTATATAGTACACATGTTAATTAAAGAGTAATGATGGACATTTAGCCATTCAAAACTCATTTACAAGACAATTTTTCAAAAATGTGCTTTAAGACTCCTTAAAGCACATTTTGTGTTTTAACTTGTTTTCAACCTTGGTTTTCTTTGCTAATTGGTTTAATATGTTCATTAGTATATAAATAAGGTCTTGGTAAGTTCATTAGGTCTTAACCAAGCTTATCCCAAACTTAGAGCACATTTTGGCTCTTTATTGACCTTAAAGCACATTTTGTGTTTTCTATGGTTTAATTTGCTTACTAATGCTTCTAAGACTCTTTTTTAGTCTTAATATACCATATTTAAATGTTTAAACAACATAACTAGGTTTGGGGTATTTCAGTCGTAAATAACATAAGTAGAGTAAGAACAACTTAGAATGGTAGTAAAAGTAATTTGAACTCAAAAAAGTTGAATATCATTCCCCTAAGCCTGAACTCTATCTTTCATAATTTCCCGTAGGTTAAAATTAGGTCGCCACTCTTAAATAAGTTATAATGAGCCAGCTTAGGTTTTAGTAATTAATGTTTTATGACATAGTTGTTGACCTTAGGTTATAAGTAGACCCAATCAGATCCCAGTTAACCCGAATCAACATAGGATGGTTGTTCGAAAACCGAGGCTCACAGTACTTAGACTTTGACTAATACTTAATAGATTTTATATGATGCGCTCATATCCTTTTTTGTATTATTTTGATGGCCTTTTCATATAGTAAAAGTTATCTGATGGATGTGAAAATTGAAGTTGCTGAAGAGTGAGCAAAGTTGGAGATGGTGGACATGGTTGATTTGGCTAGTTAAGTGCGATCCTTGATGGTTGTACACTTTACTTTTGGTATACTCATGGAGGTATGTTAGATTGTAGAGATATGTATATAGAGCTTGAAAGTGGATATTTTTTTGATATGGTACATGAATGGTTAAATATTTTACTTTTAGAAGACACGCGGAGGTTTTTTTATATTGTAAAAAAACGACGTGTAGTATGGTAATGGATAGTTTTTGTATAATGGAAGATGAATGGTTTGATATGATTAATTATAGATTTTGAACTTGACTGATAATAGTATTATTGTGTAATGAAATTTCATCACGTGGTGGCATTTTGAAGAAGGATGTGTGTTGGTTCTTATATCCGATAAATGCGATTCAAAGCAACTAGTTTTTGGTGTTTCAGCGTTGAAACAGCCATAGGTTTTCGGTGTTAGTACACCCGCAGGATTTTGGAAATTTTGATAATTGAAACCATACCGAAGAGAAGGGCTCTACGACACCAACAACCGCCTACCTTCTTTTTCTCAACCGGTGAAAAGAATCTACTTTTAACGTCTTCCATGCTGGAGGCGAGCGAAGGTTTCCACTTTCCAGGATGATTAATGGAGAATTTATCTAAATTTATATGTTTTATTATTTATTATTTTAAGTTTTAATGTTATATGTTTTTCCATTTAAATGCTTAATTATATTAAATGTTTAGATTATTCTTTATATTTAGTTTTTATGTTAAAACAGATTAAAACAATGAAAAAAAGAGCCAAGACTTGCATGTCAAGAACCTAACGATTCTGTGTCCGGGAGTATAAACCTGGAAGGCACATATTTTCTCGCGTCGTTGAATTCATCTACTAGTCCGGACGTTTAATCTGTTCACTACCCCGGACCAAATGTAATCAAGTAGCGGTGCAACATATTCACGTCAGAATAATTAGCACTCATGTGGGCCAGCACTTTTGGATCAGACTGCACTCTTGAACGTTGATATCCATGCACACAATGATTCACTCAGACATGCAGAGGGGGGTTTGATAAATGTGATTGGGCTTTAACCCATCTCATTCACGTACAACATCACTAGGAGAATCGATTGGACTAAACTTCTTCACGTACACACTTGCACAAGGCTGCACATGACGAGTTTGTAAAAGAAGACTTTGGCAGTGTTTTCCTGACCCTAGTCGTGGACTAAGAGAATAGCGGCAAGCAGAGATGAGCCAAAGTGGGCCGCAAGCACCCACGGGAAAACAAGAAACCGATATACTGGGTTGTTTCATATTAGGCCGACAGTACAGAAGATAGGCGCAGACTCAGAGGCGCAGACTTTCTTGGGCTGGGTGGCTGCACATAAGAGATGAATGGACCGAGCCATGCAGAAGGATAAAATCAGTACCCATGCACACCATTATCCACGTAATAGGAGAATTGGATAAGTCTCTTTCACAAAATTGATATTGCACATGAAATAATGGGCTGTATACAGAGAATGGGCTGTACACGGAGATCGGACAGAATTCGAAACCCTAGCTAGCGACATACAGAGCCGAGTCAGAGAACAGAGAGAGATTCCAGTTCATGGTAGACCGAAGATAGCACAACAGATTCGGATTTTGACATCAGTTCTTCATCGCAGATTTGATGGTGTTCTTCCTCTCTATTATTGTTGTTTCTGCATTTATCGTGTCTGAGTATGCTAACAAGATTTTTGGTAGGGAAAATAATGTACAAAATGAATAAAAGAATCCTACTAAACTCTAATACTGGTAGCGAAAATCCCGGTCGTAATAAAGTGTAAATAAATTACGACCAAAAGTATCGAACACAAGGGACTTAATAGAAAATCAGTCCTAATCCTTAGTAATTACTTATTCTAATAAAAGAGGGGGAAAATGAATAATAATTCAAACTAGAGTAACTAACTAATAATCTAATTAAATGGATTATGTACAATGAATTATCCCAAGTTCGGGATTACAATCAGCCTAAATATCAATATGATCACAAAATTTAATCAACAAGCCTCGAATTAACCAAACAAATGATCGCACCGGATATCATGCCGGATACGAAACACACGACACATTCAAAGACGTTGAATGTGCCGGACGCAGCCACCCGGCAGTACACCTGGCAGGATCAAATTGTCAATATTATTTTCGGTTTTCGGGCCTGACAACAGGAAACTCACCATCCATTATCGAATCGAGCATATGTCATGCCACGAAACTAACAAGACAGCGGGGAAACATGGATTAATTCGTAATCTTAAAGGCTAACTCCTAAATCATAGAAGATAATAATAAGACCATTAAGATTTCTAAACTCATTCTACTCTTGGCTTGTCTTCCTTAAGTAGAATTTGCACAAAGAGAATAAGTGGCCAACAATATTCACTTGACTAAAGAACCAAATCTTAATGAATGCTTGAAATTATATTGAGATGAACATATTGTTTACAAAGAAGAATTCATCCCTAACCAAGAATAACAAGGAATTCTACTTCACCATCCATGAAAATACAAGAAGAAATACAAAGAGGAGAAGGGAATTTGACATAGCCTTAACCCGACAGAAACCTCTTCTTCTTCGTGGATGGATGCGCAAAACTTCCTTGGTAGAAACGGTATGGATTTTGTGAAGTTTGAGTCGAGTATAATGAATGATGAAGTGTGCAGACTCTCGGCCTATTTATAAACTTTAATCTCCATATGTGCCGAGAGTCATGCCGGATCAGTAGTACCCGGCACCACGTGCTTTAACGGTAAATTAAAATGCCAAATCCACACGAAAAGGTTCTTGTGCCGGACAGGGGATGTCCAGCACCATACCCGGCATTAGCCAGTTTGTTAATAGTAATTAAATGCTAACTTCTGGTGGACCGAAACGACTTTTCTCTTGTGCCGGCTAAGGGTCACCCGACATTGCATCCGACATATCTTCTGTGTTGCTCCATATTGATGCCGTGAATTGGACATCCGACATCTTGCCCGACAAAAATTCATATTTTGATTAAAGATTTATTTCGGACATGAAAAACATGTCAAACATAAGTTTGAACTTATATAATAGACTTTATATGTAAGAAAAATATAAAAACTAGCTATTTTATGCTTATTTCCGTTATAATTCTAACTTATAAATATGATAAGTCCGAGGCTTATCAACGCCCTACACTTACCTTTTGCTAGTCCTCAAGCAAAACTTAATCAGAAAAGAATAACTGCTTGTGCACAAAACAGATACCCTTAATAATGACAACTAGATAAATCTTTCCCAACTACCTGACTTTAATTCACAAGCATCACTTAATTCCCCTTGTTCCATCAAAGACATACTAAAGGGTATAAAACAAAATATAGAATTTCAAAAACTGATCAAAAACATTTGGGTTATTTTATATAAGGGATTTGTAGTCTCTCTTTTTTCCGGTTTCCATAATTTGACCCTATTTTTGAAGGGTTTCTGAATATGGGCAAGACTCTCATCAATGGTTTTCATAATCCAGGCCTATTTTTCAAGGGTTTTTGAACCTGGCTATGATTTTATTTAAGAATCGGAAATTTAGGAATAAAACAAAAGGAAAACCTCTAGAGTGTTTCTTTATTCTGAGGCAATTTTTGCAACCTCATAGAATAACACTTCATTGCTTTTCTTTTTTTTTCTTTTTTCTTCTCTTTGTTCTATATCTTTTTTCTTTTCTTTCTTTTTTTCTCAACAAACTCTATTTAAGATTTTCACCTAAAAAGAATTTTTACTGTTTTTGGAAAAGCAAGGAAGACAAACATTACCCAGAAGTAAATCAGAGATTAAAATAGGAGTAAGGTCATATACGCATATGATAATTAATAAAGAGAGTCATGAAGCTAAAATAGAAATCTAAAGGTCATTAGAAAGCTTACCTGTAACACCCAACTCGTAAACATGTAATAGTCACTCTCGAAGCATTAATTAAACAAACGTCTCACAGCAAAAGTCGAACGATAATAATCCTCACTTGGGTGTCACATGCCATTACTCGCCCATGCGAGTAAAGAAATAGAAACAAAATAAGTAATAAGTACACAACACTGGTATTAAAATTACCGCAGTGATAACGAGATACTAACCTATACATCATTCTAAATCCAAAAGTAATACTATCAATGACAAGTGAGCATCTAGTCATACCCGATTGTTTACAACGTCATCATAATATAACTAAGGTCTAACTTAATACAATACAGAATTCTCATGCGGTAGTCGAAACAAAACCCTAACTACCCGGGTCCAGCACTTCGACTTCAACGGTAGTCATCAGCTGCACAAATGCCGTAAATGCTCAGCGATAAACGCTGAGTATGCCAGGTTTGGACCCTATTGGTCACTTAATAGTCATGGTCGCCATTATATTGGATTCATTACATGCTTTACCGGTGTACACTGTACAGGTATATTAAAGCGGTAAACACATGAGTCGCGATAAAATGAAACAGTTAAGACAGTCACTACAGTTCAAACACAACAGTACACACATGAAAAATTTAATCACAACAAACGATAAGCACATAGCCGTTAAGTAACGGTCTGGTATTCAAACTTCACATACGACCCCTCGGGCCCTCACATAACTTTGCATTTTGTTTTAGTTAGCACTGTCGGGAGTCAAGTTAGGACATCCCGAAATAACTCACATGGACGGTGGTCCCAGGTACACACGAGGTGCTCATTGCCAGAGGATCAGGAGATTCCGGATCTTTCTCTTTGCCTTTTTAAAGGCATCCACAAATGGCCAATGGCCTGGTGCCAACAGTAGCACACTCTGCCTGACGATCGATATAGGCTCGATTAGGATTTCACAAGAGTAGACCCGATCCGGGTGTTAACTCTAGAGATCTCTATGCGCAACCAGTAGCCGGTGGCTATCTGGGTTTAGGTATATCATCACACTCCAACGTTTGACTTAGTTAGTCAGTTACCCAAGTACAATTTTAGGTATGGAGAATTCACTTACTTATTGGCTGCCCTGTGGGTCTTACGAATGCCTAGAAGTAATCTAGGTCGTATTCATGTTCGAGTCCAAGCTCTAGAGATCGACAATGTCGTATCTCGTTCCTAAGTATTTTACTTAGGTTATAATTTACATAACTTATAATACTTAGAGTATTATGTCAGATAACGGTAGTCACAAACACATTGCTTGTATAGGTATGTTTATATTAGTAGGTCTATAGTCGACGTAGTATTAGTCCCGAAGGACGTTCGCGCATAAGTAATTAATGCAGGAAAAGAAACAATCAATCATCACATAACGTTTTACACATACACGCATACATAAATTCACACACGTTATATATCAAACACATCTGAGCCCGACGAAGCCCTCAGAACATCTCAGATCAAACCCCTTTACATACCATACACCTCAGACCTAGGATGCGCAGTAGACCACTAAGCTCGTAGGGCGCCTCCGTCTGAAGTACGATCTAGAAATTCAAAGAACGCTAGAAGTCAATACACATGACTAGCTGACTCGGTATTTCTGAATAACGTCAGTAATCCCGATATTACATCCCCAGATTTCAACAGTTAATTGTTTAAGGTAGCGTTACGTAAAACTACTAACATCCGGGTTTATTTAAATACGTCGGTTATAAAAATGTCTTAGTTGTAGGGTTTTCGAGTATTAGGATTTATTTTATTATGTCCCACAGTATTTACGAGTATATAAATACGCATTCACGTTTATACTTCGATATTAAATTCAACCAATTCGGTTAGGTATACGAGTATACATTTATAACTTATAGTGGCATGTATACATGCAACGTTAATTCGTGTAATATTTTATGCTCGTATACTGACGTTCATACTTCATTACATGCGTTAATAATATTGTTCTAATTTGAACTTAAGTATATAATATATAGTTGCATGAATACATGCACTAATGTTCATATGACATTATTATTTAGCCATTTATTATAATACAATGTATTTTAATATACAAGACTTGTAACAAGTTTCATTTAATTCCAACTAAATAACTTGTACTTATAACTCATCATTATAATCACATTTACTCTTTTATATTATATAGTTTCCAACTATATCATATACCCATTATTTATATTTCTCCACATATGCTTGCGCATTTATATATATATATATATACATACATTTATATTTCATGAATCATACTCTTATATTATATGTCACATTTTTATCACCTTAATGTAAGATGATTATTTTCATTTGTTGCATTATATTATGCAATTTATATTAAGAATTTTATCTTAATATTTTGTAACATTCCATGACATATCTTTATAATTCCTAAGGTTTAATTTAATATTAACCTTAGTTTATAAACCCCATTTTCTCATTAATTGTCACATCATTTTATGTGAATGTTATTAATGATAATTGTTTCACTTAATCACATTAACACTATATAATATCTATAGTATTTATATCATTGTAAACCATAGCTTAAAATTTATTTTCCAACTCTTATTATTTGCACCAAGGCCCTTAAGTTTCATTAATTATGTTTTGACCACATAATCTTATACAATGTTACATTAAAATCATTATACCATATACTATGATATTTTATCTCATTAAATATTATAACCTAGAGTTTTAATAAAAACTATATTATTGTCGAAAGGCATATACATCAACATTCTTATTTTTATCAACTCTTAATATTTTTCCATTATTACAATATTGCCACAAATTTAATATAATGTTATACATAGCATATGTTATAACATTTTCACTTTATAATAAATATAACTTATAGTTTTATTACAAACTATTATATTGCTGAAATGGCACTTATGTTATAACTTCATTTTTCTTCATATTATATACTTTCCTTTTATTCCCTTTTATACCACACATTTTATATAATATAACATATACTTTATATTATACCATTTTAACCTTATAATTAATATAACCTATGGTTATATTTCCCAAAATTACGAACAGGCCCCAAGGGCTGTCCTTATTCATTTTCCATCATTTTAACGTCTTATAATTACATAATCACCACATATTTCATGGTATGTTACATATACCATATGTTATAAGTTATAATATTTAAATCTTGTAATAAGATATAACCTATGCTTTTTATTCATTTAAATTACCGAACAGACCCTACGGTCTGTTTGGTTTGTTTTTTTTCCAGCACACAATGTTTTCTATATTTACACTCTTACCACAAATATCACAACATGTCACATATATCTTATATTATATAATTTCTTCATTTGAAACATGTATGACCTATAGTTTAGGTTTATTTAATTTACGAACAAGCCCTAAGGCCATTTTAACTTATTTTCTCTCCCCACATACTTCTTATATTTACGGTTTTGCCACATTTTTTTAGTCTATACTTTTAATTTCATTAAAACCTTATATTATACACTTATCTTAATGTATAGCCTTTTATTTAATTCCAAAAATCACCAAACTTTATACAAATGTTATAAACTGTTATATTAACCATATGAACCCAAAACTTTTCAGTTATTGCACTTATACCCCTAAAGTTTTGTAAATTTGATATTTAACTCATAATATCATCATAAGATCATAATTTAATCACTTATGTTATAAATTTTGGTCAAGACTCTTAACATGGCCAATGTTAACCTATAGTATACTGGTTTGACCATAAGTTACATTAAATTACAGTTTTGACCCCAATCTTTTTAAGAATCACATTTTGCCCCCAAATTTTAATGAAACTTTATAAAACTTATTTTAATAGTTTTTAAAATATGGTTTTCGGCTATATTCATTATTCAGCCTCTAAATTTTATTTTAATTATAAACCAACCCCAAATTTCATTTTGGTAATATTTATTTAATTTAAAAACTTGATTTAAACTTAATAAAACATAAAATAAGATGGCTTAAGATGTATAGCCTTATTACAACCCTTAATTCATAATTAAATTACACATAAATGTCACAATTAGCATCAAAGGCTCACGGCTTTAATTATTTATACCCAAATACTTTCTAAAATTATATTTTTGCCACATAAATTATTTCCTTGACTTAATAAGCCATTTATACACTAAGTAAACTCTCCAACAATGTTATATAACATTTTAATACACAACTAAGCTATTTAACTCCTTATTAACTCACAGCTTTATAATATATATGTAACATAATTTTATAAATTGTGTTTTAACCATTTAATTAATTTCTATGACATTATATGTCACATAAACATTAGGTTATCTACCCAAAATGTTATAAAACATTTTAATATATAGTTTGGTCATTTTAACCCTCTAATGTTCTTGGCTTCATTAATCATGTAACATAATGATATAAAACCTTATAATATGTAAGTATTGTATACTTACTTGGTTTTGAGCAACAATTCCAACCAACCATCACCCCAAGCTCACGGCTACATATACCATATATACTTAGGTTAGTTTTTGACATTAAACTCACATACACACTTAATTAGCACATAATTAAGGTAGTAATTAGCTTACTTTGCTAGGTTTAAGCTTGGATTTGTTTTCCTCAAATTGTGCAGAACTTTTCCCAAGTTTCCAAAGCCTTGCGCCACCATTTTATGCAAGAAAAAGATGGGCATTAGTCCTTGTAACATTAATGACTAATTAAGCCATAATATAAGCGTAAAGATGTCATGACTTTACCTTGGTTGTAGGGCTGATTACTGGCTGTTACCGCCTGAATTTTAAAGCATAAGTAAGGTGTTAAACAACATTTAAACCAACGTACAGAACCGGTAGAAAAACAAGGAAGAAGGCTGGGTAAGATCCTTACCTAAACTTAGCCAAAATGGAGTCTTTTGGCTTGAATCAAGCTATAGCTTCAAGGGTTTGTTGTATAAACCGAATGAGTATGAAAAGAGAATAAAAACAAGCTTAAAGAGCCATGAAACCAGTTTGGTAATGAAGAGAACAAGATTTAGAAGCTTAAAAGGTATGATTTTTACCTTAGAAATAACTTTAGGCTAACTTCTTTTCCTCTTTGATTTCCAACCTAGAAGACACCTCACTTTGCAAGCCAACACAAGCTGGAATGATGAATGGAAGTGGGATTAGGTTACACCACTAAGAAGAGGAAGAAATGAGGAAGAAAATGGTGGTTTTTGTACCTTAAAACTTTACCTAGTTCAAGAGTTATCTTCCATGGAAGTAGGATGCTTCACCACGTCAAAGGAGACGGGAAGGGAGGGTTTGAGCTGGTTCTCTCGGCTGAGAGGAAAATAATGAGAGGAAAGAGGGTGCATTTAGTTTATAAAGTAAGCTTAAGTTATTTTAATGAATAGGCTTTGATGAGTCATCATGGATATTTTTTGTATTTCAGATGATAAGGAAGGACTTAATAAGGGCCGGGTGAGTGCTAATTACGGCTGGAATGGAAAAGGAATGAAGAAGATAATTACATTATCTTATAAGATAATATAAAGCGACTTTATGAATAGTAATGTTGTGT
Source organism: Limonium bicolor (assembly GCA_023374045.1). NCBI lineage: Eukaryota > Viridiplantae > Streptophyta > Magnoliopsida > Caryophyllales > Plumbaginaceae > Limonium > Limonium bicolor. The sequence continues at coordinate 491,262,874 of CM041776.1, forward strand.
CATCACATGGGAAGATGTTTTGTTAGCTTAATGAAGAGGGAATACCCCTTATTTGGCGGAAATAAGCAGCCTAGGTCAATGGATGAGTTTTGACCATTAGCTAGATTAAGTACTTAAATGTTATAAAAGTACTATTCACACCAAAATCACCCATTTTGATTTTATTTGAAAATTTTGATTTAGACTTTATAATATGGTGGATAATGTCACATTAATGTTATTATGAATGTAATCTAGTCCTTAACGTGACATAAAATCAATACTTTTGAAGTCATACACAAAAATGTGCTTTAAGGTGTTTTAGTGCACATTTTGTGTTAAAGCTTGTTTTTGAGCTTGGTTTTCATCGGTAGTTGACTAATTACATGATTAATAAATTATAAATCCAATTTGGAATCAAATGGAGGTCACAAGACCTTTAAGGCTTATTTAAAGCACAGTTTGCCCTAAGTGACTTTTAAGCATGCTAATGCTTGTTCTTGATGATGGAGTGTTGTCCAATAGTTTTATTACATTCATTTATGTGTTGATATGCTTAGGAATTAATGTTGGGTCCAAACGAGTTCATTTGGGCATATATTTGCCCTAAATGGTCAAAGGGTGCAATATCTGCTTTATGTTGACCATTGTTGTTTTTAAATTGGTTTTAAGGCATGCTTAGGCCTTACTGTAATTGATTAGATGTTTAACCAATGTTTAATTTGTTAGGGGTATTTCATTACCTCTTGAGGGAACAATCACTTATCCTTCACTAATCTTACTTTATCAAGGGACATGCAAAAAGCTTAGTAAAATATTGATAAGATTTCAACTTATCATATTAAACAAACTATTTTTTTAATGAAATATATTAAAGGGGAACCACTGTCCTACACTTGGTAGGAACACTATCCCCAGTGTTATAGGCCCATAAGGCATCATCGAGCTTTTGGGATCAATCTCGTCGAGATGAACTGACTATTTTCTATAGTATCCATTTAAGTTCATGGTTGGAAACCTCAGCCTGTCCATTGCTCTGTGGGTGATATGGGAGTGCTACCTTATGGTGAACACCATATTTCTGTAGGAGGGCATCAAACTGGCGGTTACAAAAGTGGGAACCACCATCAGAGATAATTGCCCAGGGCACTCCGAATCTGTTGAAGATATTTTTCTTGAGAAACTTGAGGACTGTCTTGGCATCTGCAGAGGCGTAGGAAATGGCTTCGACCCATTTTGATACGTAGTCCACAGTGACCAAAATGTATTGATGTCCTTGAGATGGGGGGAAAGGACCCATGAAATCTATCCCTCATACATCAAATAATTCCACTTCTAAGATGTTGTTTAGAGGCATCTCGTGGTGCCTGGAGGTGTTTCCCATTCGTTGACAACTATCACACTGTGAGACAAATTTGTGAGCATCTTTATGCAGTGTAGGCCAAAACTAACATGATTCCAGAACCTTAGCAACAGTTCGGGTTGATCCATGATGACCACCAGCCTCTTTTGAATGACAAAAGTGTAGAACTGAGGTGGCCTCATCATCAGGAGTACACCTCCGGATGACCCCATCAGCACATACCTTAAAAAGGTAAGGGTCATCCCAGAAGAAGTGTTTGATTTGAGAGAGAAACCTCTTCTTTTGCTAAGAAGATACACCATGGGGCAATATTCCGGATGCTAGGTAATTTGCTATGTCGGCATACCATGGTTCTTCAGAGCTTACTCGTAAAGCATCACACAATGTAACCGAATCTGTAAAAATTTCCTTGTCGGGTATATCTGAAATCTGCTGGATGCTGAACACTATCTCGTCTGGAAAATATTCTCTATTAGGAATTCCATCATAAGGCCTCTCGATACGAGAGAGGTGATCAGCTACACCTGTAACACCCCTATTAACTCGGCTCCTAATTATTGAATAATCGTCGTACTTAAACATTTAAATCGTAGCTGTAATGAAAGACTGTCGAACTAACGGTGTTACCATCACCATTTGCCCATACGAGTGATAGCGCGTTACAAGATAATCAACATACAAAACGTATTCCCGCAGTGATCACAAGAGATAGATAGCGGTTTTAATAATCCAAAAGCAATACAACAACAGTTCATCTCGTACTTAATCCGTACACGTGAGCATCTAAAAATATGTACACCTCGGTTCATAAAACCCGAGTCCAAAATAACCATACCAGTTTGTACTAAAGTGTATACCAAAATGTGCAGCTAAACAAAGTCGCACCCCGCGTCAGCAATCAGCTACTCTCCTGAAAAGTAATATGGTTTGTGGTATGGAATCAGCCCCTGCTGAGTATGTTATCACATGTCCTATCATGCCCCCTCAAACCCCCCAATTAATTGATCGAGAGCATGCGATTCATTTACATGCAATACCGTTTTACATTTAAATTGTAAAAAAATTAACAGTAATACCCATACAATAAAATAACCATTCACATACGATTCATACAACACACAACCACATAGCATAACCAATGAACGACAAGGAGAAATAACGAGGATTATAAACAAGTATAGATTCCCGTCTTTGGCATTCAAGCCAAAATAATGTCGCCTAATGTACGAGCTAATATAGCTGTTCGTAATTGTTTAGTTATGCCTAATGACAACGTCTCGTTAAAACGATGTGTCTCTTTATTACCCATATCTTATGGTGGATCACTCAGGGCAGTAGCCACTCCAGCAGTAGAGTCTCCGACCAACGAACCGTTTTAGTTTACGGGAATTGCTTTGATACTTACGGACCCGTACACGGACATCCTAGTATCGTTTTTGTGGTCACAGCGCCCACCAAGAGCCACATCCTCCTGGATTTATTCATCTATATCGTTGCATCGCATTACCATTTCCATAACACAACTTACTAAGGTCGTTAGTCCAATCCTAAGTATATCGATGATAAGCCTCAGAATTATCATGTTTTAGTAGATATAATTATAAGATTATTAGTCAAATTAGGGTTAGAATAATTAATATTTGTGTTATATTATGTATAAAGTTTGTTATATATGTTCAGACTTATGTTTCTATGTTTTTATTCAAGGAATAGCTTCTGACCAAGTAATGCCGTGCATAATGCCGGATGGTTTCTGCATGGCACAAGTATGGAGCAGAAAGGAAGTATTGTCAGGCATAGTGTCGGGTACTCCCTATCTGGCACAAGTAAAAAGTTGTCACTGTTCGCCAAATGATAGTAGTTATTTACCGTTGATGACTCAACTGATGCCGGGTATGGTGTCGGACATTCCCTGTCCGACACATGCATTGTTTCGCTCCAATTTGGCGGTTTCGACCGTTAACAGTTGGCACATGATTTATTATGTGCCGGGTACTTCTTACCCGACATTACATCCGGCACAATGAGAAAATGAAGTCTATAAATAGGCCGTGAGCCTACTCATTTCTCTACACTTCAACACCCCTATACACTCCATTCACAACTCCATTTCCGCCTTCATTCCATGTGTTGGTGTCCAAGGAAGTTCTGCCTAATCATCCACGCGAAGAGAAGGAATCTCCATTAGGTTAAGGCTACGATCATTTCCTTCTTCCTCTTGTGTTTCCTTCTTACATTTTGTATAGATGGTTGAGTAGGAATTCTCTGTGTTCTTTGGTTAGGGATGATTTTCCTTATAAGACTCTTGTGATTATCAATAAAATTTTGTGAGTTTCAACTAATATTTAGTTCCTAGTGTAGAGAGGAAAAGTTCGCTACTTGTTCTTATTTATCTACAAAATTCTAAGAGAATTGGTTAAGGGATCTTAGTGGTCTTAAAGTTTGTTGTTCTATGGATTGGCAATAAGAACTAAGATTTGAATTAACCTATTTTATTCTCCTCCTTCTTGTTTGTTTTTGGCGAGAGATTTGCTGGATTCGATAATGGTCTGAGAGTGATCTTGACATTTTGAACAGGCCGGATGACATGCCTGGTGTCTGATGCCTGGCACATTCAAAGTCTTGAATGTGCCGTGTATCCTTTGCCCGACAACCTATCCGGCACATTCAAAAGTTGGTTAATTCGAAACTTGTCGACTTGGTTTTTGTGATCATACTTGTTCTTATGTTGATCATCATCTCGAATCAAAGATATTTCATTGTATATACCACTTAGTTAGGATTTTTAGTTAGTTTATTTTGTTTAGAATTGATATTTACATTCCCCCCTTTGTTTTAGAATAGGCTATTACTAGGATTAGGACTGATTTTCTATTAAGTCCCTTGGGTTCGATACTCTCGGTCGTAATCTACTCACACTGTACTCCGACCGGGATTTTTGCTACCCGTAGTAGAGTTGTAGGTTATTTATTCTAGTTATTGTTTTATTCTTTGTACATACTTTCCCCCTACAAATCATTTGTTAGCAATCGACTCGGGATCCAGTGTTAGATACGAGAGCGGTGTTAAAAAAGCCAATGCTCCGTATATAAGTTGTGGATAATATATATCTTATTATCCTATGCTACAACATTTTTCTTACGTTCCTTATATTACACATATAAGATAACATCATAGCTGCTAGTTCGTTTTATATATAAGTTCATATATATGAACAATACTGTTATCGCAAAACAGTAAATATAAAGCAGCATTAATATACAGTTCATGCATATTAATTCATCCAAAGAGACATTCAATCTTATCACATATTTCATAGAAGTCTGAACTGAGGAAGTCCTTAGGGACAATCAAGGACACGTAACAACATACCGTTCGCCGAAATATACGCTAACGTAATTGTATATCACGCTAAACCCGATGCTCCTCGAGAAAGTCTCTAACAATCTGATAATACGTATCACACTCAGTATTAGCATTCCATGTAAAAACAAAAAAAGTTGTCCACTCGCCAATCATCAATCACCATTCACCCTCCCACAAAAAAGTCACGCTCTCACAAACAACTAATCACCACTCACCTCAACATGCAAAAGGGCATTCAAAAGGTTTGTCAAAAGACCCAAAATCAATACTGGGGGCAATCTGAGTTTTGAATAGATGAAATTTAACTCTTTCACGTATAAACAAGTCTCATAGTGAAATCTTCGCAAGAGTGCCTTGAGCGGTAAGACCAAAAGACAATGAGTGTTTCATTTTTACATAACTCTAGAAAGATTACACACAAAGGTAAGGTAAATGGCATAACTCCGGTCGAAGGAAATCATTTGTAAATTTACTCTTAGACCTGTGAAAAGTAACAAAGAACGGATACACAAATATTAGGGATGACGAAGCACCTAGGTACAACACCACATAGCCAAAAACTTGTGAACCCTGAAATTAAACCCTAGCCCATGATGAATGTCTGTCTCGGTGACTAAAGAAGTGAGGAGCCTGACTCTTGGACAGTGTTTTCATCAGTCCAAAGAAGCAAGACCGCTACCAGCATGACGAAATGATCCGTAAATGGTCCTAAGTGACACAAGATCCAAAGAGCTCATATCAAAAACAGCTCTCAAAGTTCAAAACTGGGAAACACAAGAACCCTGAGAAAAATAAAAAAATGATTCATAGAAAGGCAATAAACAACCTCAAAGAAATCCAAAAATCAGAAGAGAGAAATGATGTAAAGGACAACTTCATAGTCCAAAGTTCCAAGCTCACAAGCAAAGTCAGTAAAAAATAGGCAAACAACTTCAAGACGAGAAGAGGCGAATCTGAGTGAAGGGGCAAGTTGTAGCTTTGGTCACTCTTATAGCTCCACATATTCTAAACATTCCTTCATGGTCCAATTGTCTTTCATCACACCCATGGCCACATTATAAGCTCTAAAGACTTTCGACTTAGTATTGTGTATTCAATCAAGTGAATGTTACAGATTGAACATGTAAATCTTATAAATATCAAATTCAATGGTCGAGATGTTTTGACCAAGAGAAAAACATGAATGAAAATATCAAATACATCAAGTGTAGGATATGAAGCACCACATCAAACAAATATTGACCCATTAGAGTTAGACTTGTTTTGCATAATTAATCAAAGAAATACTGGGGGCAATTGATCGTTCCGATAGATTTCCACAAGTTCTAAACTCAGTTTTCTCAAAGGAAAAATAGTAAAGGCAATTTTTGATTTCAACAAACAATCACAGTAATAACATCAATTGAAACCTAAATAGCTTAAGCCCTCCACAAGCTTTAAGCACCCTCCACATCATAGGCCGTCATAAGCCCTGACCTACCTCCACATCACTGGCCTGTCATATGCCCTGACCTACCACCACATCACAGACCCATCATAAGTCCTGACCTACCTCCACATCACACACCACGGGCCCGTCATGAGCCCTGGTCCATGATAAGTCAGGAATTTGTCTAAGTTTACTAGACTAATTCAAGCTTAATTTTCTACATTATGACATTAACTTTCCTCTTTAATGCTTTAATTACTCTTTATTGTGATATTTGTCTCCAATGATCGATTTCATATGTTTTCAGGATAAAATGCTCAACAAAGTGCTTAAATGAAGATTTTAGAGGTTAGAGCAACATGGAAAGTCAAACCAGAGTCAAAAGGGAGATTTTCATTAACCACGGCTGTGTTTCATTGCGGGTCCGGGTTTGCAGCTGGGTTTAGAAACCCGAACCATCTCATCGCAGAGCCTTCTGCCTATTTTCAGATGCGGTCCGGGTTTGTGTCCTACTTTGCAAACCCGGACCATTCCAAGGCGAGACTCTTCTGCCTCTTTTTAGACGTGGTCCTGGTTTGCGTCCTACTTTGCAAACCCGGACCAATACAAGCGGAGCGACTTAATCAGTTTCGGAAATAACGGAATTCGTGTTTTATCTTTAATATCTCTTACTATATCTTTTGTCCGACGTTTAATTAGGTTAGATTAGAGATAGATTTGAGAGAGGTTAAAGATAGACATCTTTTGTTATAAAGAGAGGAGTCTAGCCAACGTGAGAATATACTTCGACAACGCACAAAATCGCCACAATACAGAGAGTTTAGTTGAAGTTGGAGTTTGAGTCTGGTTTGGAGTTGAAGCAGAGCAGAGCAGAAAGTTCATCACAGAGACTTCACCAGAAGTCTCAGAATAGAGTTTCTTCTTGTTCTTTATTACTATTGTGCTTATTGTAAACATGTCAATGGCTGAGTAGTTCCTTTAGATTTCGGTTTGCTATGTATCCCTAAATTGACTATTCCTGTTCCTTTGTGATTTAATGCAATTTGATTGAGTAAAGTTATTTTCCTTGCTTAATTTCTTTAATCTTTATAATTTGGCCAATTATAAGGATTAGTATTTTGTTAGCTTATATGTGACGACTGCGGCTTTCAATTGAATACAGGAAAATAACCGGTCAGTCTAGAGATGGTAATTCCTCTAAATTGCTAATTGACCAATAAACTAGATTGTTCTTAAGGCGGTTAGTAAACAGTGGGTTTATAACGAGAGTTAAAATTCAGTCTTTGCTAACTAGTATTTGCTAAGCGGGAGACCGGAGGTAAATTATCTTTGTTCTAGGGTTTTACTCAGAATTGTCTTATAAATCACTTAGGGATAGGAATCACAGATTTAGGGTGCAGTAGTAAACCGGGATCTCCTTTCCAAATCAGTTTCACAACATTTATTTTTCTGCTTGTTATTGTTTGCATTCTGTTTACAGTTTCTAATTATCATCAAATCAAACCCCAATTTCCTGTTTTAATTTGTCATTAATAAAGATTTAAACTAGACACATCGCCTCCTCTGGTTCGATACTTAGGGAATTCTCTCTATTAAAACTTGCTAGAATTGACCGGTACACTTGCCGTTAGGTTTTATCCGAACAAGTTTTTGGCGCCGTTGCCGGGGAGGCACGGTTATTTAGTTTAGTCTTTATTTTGTTTATTTTTTTTTCTTGTTATTTATTTTCATTTATTTCGTTTAGTTAATCTGATTTTTGCTGTTCTTTTAATTTACGCTATCTTAGCTTCAGTTCACTAACTCTCGGTTTATGGTTAAAACCCGTTCTGCAGGAGAACCGGAGTTCGAGCTCAATCTTGAGATCGAGAGGTTTGCGAGACAGCTTAGAAGAGACTTGAACCTGGATCCACCAGTTGAGGAGGGGGTGCTCGAACCACCTGTTATTGAAGAGGGTCCAGAAGTTCAACCAGCAGTGAACATGGCGAATAACGAGAGGCAGATGAGGGACTACACCCGCCCAAGTGTTGAGGGGTTGGTGTCGCCAATAGTGATTCCAGCATTGCCAGCAGGAGTGCAGTGGCAGTTCAAGACCCACTACGTGACCATGGTGATGAACGCGCCTCAGTTCAGCGGGATGGTCACTGAAGATCCGAATGTCCATCTCACTACATTCCTGAGATTGGTAGGAGCGTGTTCGACACCAGCTTCGCAGGAGGTGGCTCGGCTCACTCTGTTTCCATTATCCCTGAGGGATAGAGCCGCTGAATGGTTAAACTCGCTGACGCCTGACAGTATCACTACTTGGGAAGAGCTGGCTAATGCATTCTTGGCAAAGTACTTCCCACCCTCTCGGATGCTGACCATGAGAGGAGAAATTACAAACTTCAAACAGTTCGCCGGTGAGTCCTTGTCTGAAGCTTGGGAGCGTTTTAAGGGAATAGTGAGGAAGGTACCACATCACGTACTAGGTGAAGAGGTTATACTGCAGTCCTTTTACAAGGACTTGGATCCGTCTAGCCGGTTGTTGGTTGATACTTGTGCTGGAGGTAGTTTGATGGAGCTGCCCATTACACGGATTAAAGAGTTGCTAGAGACTATCACCACAGCAGCTAATCAATGGGGAGGTACGAGAGCAGGAGAAGCTGCACCGAAGAAACCAACTGGGGTTTATGAAGTAGATTCAAACACCTTCTTGGCTGCCAAGATAGAAGCAATGTCGAAGCAGTTTGAGCGTATGTGTGCAGTTATGAATCCACAGTCCAGTGCAGCAGCTCCTGAGGTTTATCCATCGTGCGAGTACTGTGGTAGAGCTTCTAACATGTGCCAGTGTTCTCCACCACAAGAAGAGGCAGAGAATTATGTTGGTAACAGACCGGGTAATTATTTTGGGAATCAAGGCAATCCGGGTTACCAAGCTCAGCAGCAGAACCGTTACCAAGCTGGTGGTAACAACAACTACAATCAGAGACCTCAACAGCAGTATAATCCTTCCTATCAGAAGCAGCCGCTGCAGAATCAGCAAGCACAGAATTCGGATGCTGGAGCGTCTTCTAGTATGGATGAAGTTCTGGCCAGGATGGATGATTTCATCTCAGTTAGCACGAAGAAATTCAATGAGCTGGAAGCTTTCAATCAGGAGCAGAGGACTTTCAACGCTGATCAAAGGACATTCAACAGGAACATCGAGACTCAGCTGTCTCAGATATCTGAGCAGCTAGTTCAGCGTCCTTTGGGTTCCTTGCCTAGTCAGTCAGAGCAAAATCCAAGAGAGTATGCCAAAGCTGTTTTTGTTGTGGAAGATGATGCTCCACTTGTTGCTGTCATTCAGCCCGTTCAAAAAGAGGTTGAGGACTCTAGTAAAGCTTTTGAAACACCCAAGGAGAAGGAGTCTCCTGAAACTCGACCTTCTTACTCTTCTGCTTCTAATCATAAATTTGAAGAACCTATTCCTTTTCCTGACAGGTTAAAGAAAAGGGACCTTGATGAACAGCTTGGGAAATTTCTTAACATTTTTAAGAAATCAACCAAGGATATGCCTTTTTCTGAAGTGATTAAGTTTATGCCAAATTATGCTAAACTAGTAGATGATATCTTGGCTAAAAAATCTTCTTTGCAGGAAAAGGAAACGGTGAAGAAGGTAACTACTAGGAGCGGTAAAGGTAAAACTAATGAGCTTGAGGTGGTAAATATAGAGGAACCGGTGCTAGAAAATGAGCGTAATTGCAAAACAACCCAATCTCCTCCACCTACACCACCTGTAGTTGACGTTTCTCCTCCGGTTCCCTTCCCAAGCAGAACCAAGCATTTCAAGGAGGATAGTGAGTTTGATAAGTTTCTTACTTTACTTCGTCAACTATCTGTTGATATTCCTTTTGTTGAATTAGTTGCGAAGGTGCCTAACTATGCCAAGTATTTAAGGAAGCTTTTATCTAATAAGGAAAAGTTAGTTGAGACAGGGACTATTCAGCTTACAGGAACTTGTTCAGCGATCATACAAAAGCGCCAACCAGAAAAATGCAAAGATCCTGGAAGTTTCACAATTCCTTGCAGAGTAGGAGACATTGACTTCGCCCACTGTCTTGCTGATTTGGGAGCATCAATCAGTCTCATGCCATACACTATTTTTGAAAAGCTTGGGATTTGGGACTTACAGCCTACACGAATGACGCTTCAGCTAGCAGATCGCTCAATGGTTTATCCTTGTGGAATCGCTAAGGATGTGATGGTTAAGGTGGAGCATCTGTACTTTCCTTGCGATTTTGTCGTACTCGACATGGCTGCAGACCCAACAGTTCCTATCATCCTTGGAAGACCCTTCCTAGCCACAGCCGACGCTCGAATCGAAGTTGCTCATGGTACGATCACTTTGAATGCAGAAGGTGAGCAACTACTGTTTTATGCTGGTAGGTCTTCAAAACAAGTTTTGGAAGCATTTCGAACTTCTTGTCGCTGGGACCCCAAGACAGCTCAATCCTCTGGAGTCTCTTGAGAGAATGAGGCACGTTCTAGCCAAAGACCGAAAAGACGGGCGGCTGGCTGGGAGACAACCCAGTTTTGTGAGTTTTATTATTTTCGTTTTTGTTTATTTCTCGTAAGTTTTATTGTTTTTCATTCTTTATTTTTGGGCTAATGAGTTTGTTAGGCATGTTCGGTTTAGTTTTTCGTGGGTTTGAAGGTGAATTCAGGAGTTTGGAGGGACATCGGTTACCAATTTGAGTTTCTGGCCACTTTTGAGGGTGGTCTGGGTTTGGAGCTTGGTTTATAAACCCGGACCAAGAGGGCGTGCTACTTACTGTCGACTTTTGGAGGTGGTCCGGGTTTGCGTATTGGTTTGCAAACCCGGACCACATAAGCGGAAACCTCACTGGCATGATTTTCGTGTGGTCCGGGTTTGGGTATTGGTTTGCAAACCCGGACTGCACAAGCGCAATACTTACTGGCGTGTTTTTCGTATACTTCTATCTTACTTTAGATTCGAATACTGCCTGTTTCATAACGTCTGTATCACTTAACTATGCTGTTTCACTCACACACTTACTGTTTCTACAAGTTCGTGTTGCCTGGTTCTATTTCTTGAGCTACAGGTCTGCTTTTGCTGCGTGTGAGGTATTGAGGGAACCAAAGGAAACTCTGTCGAATTTTCTGCAGAATTCAACACCCCGCTGTTTTACATAAGTGTGAGGACGTTGTCCTCACCATACTCCAGGGGCGTGATTGTCTAACTTCTTTTATTTTTCAAACGTTGTTTTCTGCAAATTTTTGTTTTCCTTCCGTCTTAATCATTTTCATGAAGCAATGAGGGCATTGCTAAGTTTTAAGTGTGAGGAAGGGAAATTACACATGCTCAGTTACATTCGAATGCGCTAATTTTGAACAAATTTCTTTTAAGACTATCATTCCATTTGCACAATATTTTTGTTGGCCCTCAAAAATATTTTGGTTGCATAACATACCTGAGTCTTATTCAGTGGTTGGATAAGTTGGTTTGGAACACCGCACGAGTAGCACTAGTTCTTATGAGATCGAAGCTGGAAAACAGTTGTAGGAATTCTGGTTGCACTACTTGTATGTACAGTTTTGATTAATGCTTGTCTATTTCTTCACTAAAAAGTTAAGCCTATTAGTATAACTATTTGTCTTTGATTTCACCTGGGGACTTTGGGAATGATTATTGAATGAAAGGAAGGAAGGACAAAGGCAAGGTACTCCTCTAATCGAACTTTTAACCCAGAAACAGGCCTCGTCCATTTGGTAATTAAGTCCTCGGGGTGCCTCATCACTCATCTACCTAAGGTCATCTGATCTGGGATAGAAGACCCAACACCGCTACATGAATGGAGAGAAAAGTCTGAGGGATATAAAAGAGAAAGCTAATGCCTGTTTAGAAAGTTGAAGAAATTTATTAATTTCAAATGCAAAGTGCAAAGTCTTTCTTGATTATGAGTACGTGGTGATGAAAGGTAATATGGAATAAGATATTACTTCTCACCCCTTGTCGTCCATGGATTGTGGAAGGTAAATCGGAAAGTAGTCCCAGAGTGAAATTGGAGTCAGTGGTTTTACTATGTGTCTTAAGCTCTTGCAAAATACTTCTCAATTCACTGTTTATGAAAACCTGCAAGTGTGGATCATTGTTCTCTATGATTGCTTTTCATTATTAGATCTCCTTGTGCACAGTTCTAAACTGACGACTCCCTTCTGTAAGATTTCAGTATGTTTCTATTTGTTTGAGGGCAAGCAAAGATTAAGTGTGAGGAAGTTGATAAGTCAGGAATTTGTCTAAGTTTACTAGACTAATTCATGCTTAATTTTCTACATTATGACATTAACTTTCCTCTTTAATGCTTTAATTACTCTTTATTGTGATATTTGTCTCCAATGATCGATTTCATATGTTTTCAGGATAAAATGCTCAACAAAGTGCTTAAATGAAGATTTTAGAGGTTAGAGCAACATGGGAAGTCCAACCAGAGTCAAAAGGGAGATTTTCATTAACCACGGCTGTGTTTCATTGCGGGTCCGGGTTTGCAGCTGGGTTTAGAAACCCGGACCATCTCATCGTAGAGCCTTCTGCCTACTTTCAGATGCGGTCCGGGTTTGTGTCCTACTTTGCAAACCCGGACCATTCCAAGGCGAGACTCTTCTGCCTCTTTTTAGACGTGGTCCGGGTTTGCGTCCTACTTTGCAAACCCGGACCAATACAAGCGGAGTGACTTACTCAGTTTTGGAAATAACGGAATTCGTGTTTTATCTTTAATATCTCTCACTATATCTTTTGTCTGACGTTTAATTAGGTTAGATTAGAGATAGATTTGAGAGAGGTTAAAGATAGAATTCTTTTGTTATAAAGAGAGGAGTCTAGCCAACGTGAGAATATACTTCGACAACGCACAAAATCGCCACAATACAGAGAGTTTAGTTGAAGTTGGAGTTTGAGTCTGGTTTGGAGTTGGAGCAGAGCAGAGCAGAAAGTTCATCACGGAGACTTCACCAGAAGTCTCAGAACAGAGTTTCTTCTTGTTCTTTATTACTATTGTGCTTATTGTAAACATGTCAGTGGTTGAGTAGTTCCTTTAGATTTCGGTTTGCTATGTATCCCTAAATTGACTATTCCCGTTCCTTTGTGATTTAATGCAATTTGATTGAGTAAAGTTATTTTCCTTGCTTAATTTCTTTAATCTTTATAATTTGGCCAATTATAAGGATTAGTATTTTGTTAGCTTATATGTGACGACTGCGGCTTTCAATTGAATACAGGAAAATAACCGGTCAGTCTAGAGATGGTAATTCCTCTAAATTGCTAATTGACCAATAAACTAGATTGTTCTTAAGGCGGTTAGTAAACAGTGGGTTTGTAACGAGAGTTAAAATCCAGTCTTTGCTAACTAGTATTTGCTAAGCGGGAGACCGGAGGTAAATTATCTTTGTTCTAGGGTTTTACTGCTAACAGAGAAATTGTTAGGATAAACTATATACAAAAGGAATAAAATACTAAACTAATCCTACAACTCTACTACGGGTAGCAAAATAAAACCCGGTCGGAGTATAGTGTAAATATATTACGACCGAGAGTATCGTACCCAAGGGACTTATAGAAAATTAGTCCTAATCCGGTAATACCTATTCTAAGACAAGGGGGGAAATTGAAATGTTTTCTAATCTAAATACAACTAACTAAACTATGTGGTAATTACAATGAAATTATCCTTGATCCATGGTGTGAAACCATCTAAGCATCAATATGAACTCTAAACATAATCACAGGCCTTCGAATTAACCAACAACTGAACACGCCGGGTGTCCTGCCGGATACCACTTGCACGGCATATTTAAAGACATTGAATATGCCGGACACTGACCACCCGGCAGTGCGTCCGGCATAGTCATAATGCATATTCTTTCTCCAGTTTCCGAGTAGAAAACAGAAGACTCATCCCTATTAACAAATCGAGCATATATCATGCGCCGCAAAATGAACAAGGAAATGGGGGAAAATGGATTAATTCTCACTCTTACCACTAACCCTTAAGTCATAAGAAGAGAGTCGAAAGACCATTAAGAGAGTCTAACCTATCTTACTTGGGACTTGTCTTCCACAAGTAAGAATTGCATGAAGAGAAAAAGAGATCAACCTATTCTCTTTCAATAAGAACCTTACTCTTAATAAACTTGAAAATTATATTAAAGAAATCATATTGTTTACAAGAAGGAATTCATCCCTAACCAAGAATAAGCAAGGAGTTCTACATCTCCATCCACACAACTACAAGAAGAGAATACAAAGGGGAGAAGGGAATGGTCATAGCCTTAACCCGACAGGATCTTCTTCTTCTTCTTCGCGTGGATGGAACTGTAGAAACTTCCTTGGACACCAATAATGGAATGGGGCGAAATTGGAGTTGTGAGTGGAGTGTATAGGGGTGTTGAAGTGTGTCAAATTGCTGCCTTCCTCGGCCTATTTATAGGCATTAATTGTGTCTTTGCCGGGCGTCGTGCCGGGTCCCCAATAGCCGGCACACGTGTCAAATGCGCCCAACTGTTAACGGTCGAAACCGTCGATGTCCGTGCGAAACAGTGCTTATGCCGGGTAGGAATTACCCGGCATCACACCCGGCAGCGGTTGGAAAACACGTGGATCACATGTGCTGTCGTATGGTCAATCGAGGCGATTTTACACTCATGCCGGATAGCGTTTACCCGGCATCACATCCGGCAAGGCTTCTTTCTGTTCTGTACTGCCGTGCAGAAACTACCCGGCATGGAGTCCGGCTTCAACTGAACTTTTGCCTAGAAAATCATTCCTTGCACATAAAACTCATAAAAACATAAATCTGTACAAATAATATATTTTAACACATAATAAGCATAAATAACATAAATATAACTTTATTTAGATAAATATAATACTAAATCTAGTGCATAAAATATGATAAGTCTGCGGCTTATCAAGGCCCTACACTTACCTTTTGCTAGTCCTCGAGCAAAACAAGATTAGAACGGACTAATTACTTATGCACAAAACAGATAAACTCTAGAATGAAATGTAGATAAATATTTCCAACTATATGACTCTAATTCATAAGTATCACTTATCTACCTTATTCTATCGGAACATACTAATGGGTATAAAACAAGGAATTTCAAAATCGATCAAAAACTTTTGGGCTATTTTGCATAAGGGATTTTTGTAATCTCTCCTTTTTCCGGTTTCCATCATTCAACTCTATTTTTCAAGAGTTTCTGAATGTGGCCAAGACTCTCATCAATGGTTTTATGAATCAGCCCTATTTTGCAAGAGTTTCTGAATCAACCATGATTTTTTTTTTGCATTGAAGAACGGGGAATTTAGGAGAAAAATAAAAGGAAAAACTCTCGTTTCTTGCTTTTATTCTGAGGCACTTTATGCAACCTCTAGGAATATATTGCTTTCCTTTGAAAGAAGATTTTTTTTCTTCTTTTTTTTCTTTTTCTTCTTCTTTCTTTTGCACAAAAACCCTTTTTAAGATTTTCACCCAAAAGATTTTTCACAATTTGGAAAGAAAAGAATAACACCCATAAGTACATAAAGGAAAGAATTAGGAGCAAGATCATGTACTCATGTTAATAAAGAGAATCAAAAAGTTAAAAACAGGAATCTATAAGTCATTAGAAAGCTTACCTCTTGAGAGAACAAGCATTTATTCATTCCTAATCTTATCTCGATCAAAAACATGCAAAAAGTTTAGTAAAACATTGATAAAACGCAAAACTTATGCATATTGCTAAAAAAACTTATTTTTTTAAGGGGGGTCCCTGCCCTACACTTGGCAGGAACACTGTCCCCAGTGTTCGAAAGAAAACGAATAAGCAAAACTCTTTTTTTTTTAAAAGAAACTTAAAATAACTATAATGAAAGCAATTTAAAAAAACAAGAACATAAATTTAAAGGAGAAAAATTAAATTGGAAGAAAGGCTCCCCTGTTTGATAGTGAAGGCGTGAGGAGGAACCGCCCTACACTTAGCCTTTTAGGCTACTTGGCGTTATCTGAGATCCTTGGCAGGATAGTGACCGAATTCGCATGCTCCCGTGGATTGGTTTGAGTTTGGGACGGGAGCTGACCTTGCTGTCGTGGTTGCATCAGAAGTTGCTGTAACTGCAACTGCAACGATTTGTGCTCCTTGCGAATGGTCGAGATCTCATTTTGAGTATCCTGGGTCTTATTCATCAGGGCTGACATCATGTCACGAAGTTCAGTTCAACCATTTCATCACGCCTCTGATGATGATGCAGGGTGGGATGGTCTGTATTGCCTTGGACCTCCCTGGTAGCCGGCTTGACTCTGGAAGTGTTGAGGGGGTTGGTTTCCCTGTTGCCATGGCTGCCGATACCCTTGGTTACTCACATAGTTGACTTCCTCAACATTCTGAAAGTCTGGAATGTCAGGGCTTGGAGCGTGCGGTCGTGCACTAACCACGTTCGCTTGTTGAGGAAGTTTGTTCATTGCTATTTGCTCCACCACTTTCTGTAGAGCGCTAACCTTCGTTGACGTCTGGGCATTACTCTCCAATAACTGCTCATGACTTTGCATCAATTTGTCGAGTTTGGAGTCGCCCTCTCCCACTTGAAATAAACCAGTAGTACTGCCCCTGGTTCCACCGGTGGCCCAATCTCTAATCTCTTGCACAGAGATTCAACTCCACTAAGGAATTGATCTCCAGGCTTCTTTAATATATCTGCACCAAGGGAGGAAAGGATCATGGTCTTGCATTGGTTGACCAATCCCTTGTAAAACAACTGAGATAGTTGTTCCTTGGTGAGGCCGTGGTGTGGACATGTGCGCAGCAACCCTTTGAATCTGTCCCAAGTCTCACAGATGTTCTCCGAGCTAGGTTGTCTGAAGTTGTAAATGTCGGCGATCATCTCCAGGGTGCGACTTGGAGGCGTGAACTTGTCATAAAACTTGGTTGCCATGTCCTCCCATGTGGTGATGGTACTGGGGGTTAGACTGTGGTACCACTTGCTGGCGTTCCCCGTAAGGCTATGGGGAAAGAGGGAAAGTCTGGCGTATTGGAGGACATTATTTGTGGAGGTTAGGCTGTTTGTATGCTGTAGAAATTTAGTGATGTGGAGCAAGGCATCGTCCGGGTTTGTACCATCGAACAATCCTAACTCTTTTATGCATCTAATTTGATGATATGGCTTAAGTTTTTTCCATTCATCGTATTCAGTTTGAGGAAGGAGAGGAAGGTCGATTGCTGGTTTCTGGCCTTGGTTGGAAGGCCGGTTTATGTTACGGACGGTAGGTGTTGCCATTGGTGTAGGATCTGCTTCTTGTAGAATTCGTTGTTGCCTTAAAGTATGAAGCAGGGTTCTCTCGATCTCCGGATCAAAGTTGGCTAAATTTGTAACACCCCAACTCAATCCAATTGTGGTCTCGCAACTTAACAGCATATATATATACATGTCACAGCGGAATTCTTTACAATCCAGGACCTTGCCACGGTCTGACTACAGAATATACCGAACATTAGTACAACAATCTTAACCATATACATATCCTTCTTACAACCCCCTCACATCCTATACATCTTACTAACTCAAATTGCCATACGAGTGTACATGCACAACTCGTAGGCCACACTAAACCCTTAACAACTGTATCCTCTTCTTACTCTCACGTCGGCCGCTTCCTGATGTACCTGTGTAGTAAAAACAGCCCCCAAAGGGGGTCAGCACGAATGCTGGTACGATCCCCTAATGGCCCCCAAGCTAACGTGGCTACGACGACTAATTGTCGATAGCATGGAGGTTGATTATATGCACAACATAATAGTAAATGCTGTAAACAACAATCCAAATATGAACAATCAAAGTTCACACACAACGAACGACTTAAATGCGTTCCCTTAATTAGAGAGTTAGTTATTTAACTCCTTAAGTAATGTTCCCTCTTAATCTTAGTCCATCCTTATCTCACCTCAATCTTAGTCTTATCTTAAACTGAGAAACAACCAACCTTTAATAAGGAGTGGAAGTCGCTTATCTTAATCTTAATTATACAAACCATCCTTTAAAAAGGAATGGTTGCAACTTATCTTAACCTTACCTTAAGTATGCCAACCGTTCTCTCATTGGGAACAGGTTAGCCCTTAGTTCGTTGTTTATTTTTGTAGGGCTTGGTTAACCCTAGCCAGCAGCAGGACACTTACCGGCAATAAACAACATTCTTAAATTGTTGGGGATGTAGGCTAGATCCCCCCCACGCCATCTTAAAGCCACCTACCTTGGACTGGATGTCCAATGTAGCCGAGCCGGTCAACCGACCCAAGGCTACTAGTCCGAGGACTAGTCCTTAATCGGAAGTCGAATCTGCTATAGATACCGACCCCCTTTCCTTAGCATGCATGACCGGAGATCGGTCCCGGGTTTCCTCACTCAAGTTCCAGTTAGTAGTTATCTCAAGACCATGTTTGTTGGTTAACCTCTTTCGGTTCATATCGTCCCTTATTAGGGGGCGTTCCTTAGTCTCACTCAATTCCTTACTAAACATTGGTTAGTAAGTTCTCACGGTATGTTGTGTTAGTTTTCAAACATCACACAACAATACAAGAAAATAATATATCGGTTGCATGCTTTATCTTGTTTAGTGAGCACACAAAAACAAATAGCACACAAGCCGAGGGACACCTCGTTAGCAAGCAGGTCACAAGAGAACTGTACCGTTCACCGTTGGTCGTTCGGCTGCTTACTCTCTTCCAGAGTCCAAACTCCCAAGTCCTAAAACATTCATTCAGTTTTAGGTTGTTAATCACTTAACTTAATATGACTTACTTAACTTGTTTAACTTACTTAATTCCTTAATGATCCCCACCTAACACCTCTTAGGTCTTACACTTAATCTTACAAACTTAATCTTAAACTTTCAAGTTTATACTTAACTTAACTTAATCTCTTAAGTTCTTAGGGTCTCAATCATTACTACCCTACCAAAGGAATACCTTATTACCCATTGCCATTCTTAGAATTCAAAATTTCTTTTTTTTTTGTTTTTAGGCTCGACCGGACTTACCGACCGGACTTGCCAAGTCCGGTCCGTTCCAGTACCCTTTACCGTTTGAAAATTCTACCCCGACCGGACTTACAAGTCCGGTCCTATGTCCGGTCGATTCCAGAGACTTATTACCGTACAAAATTCAAGCCCGACCGGACTTGACAAGTCCGGTCCCATGTCCGGTCTATTCCAGAAACATTTTCCGGTATTGTAACAGAGCCCGACCGACCTTACAAGTCCGGTCCTAAGGCCGTTCGGCTCTAGAAACTTGTTTCTAAATTCTCTTTCAACTCCAAACTTCTCCTCATATATTCTAATATGTTATAACCTCATTTGGGCACCTCAAATACACCTTAAGCCCTCCTTTAAATACCTTAAATCATCCACCAAGATCCACCTTAGTCATTATGCATTTTCCTTGTAATAATGCTAACACTTGTAACGTTTTCCTCTAGGTTCTAGGTGGTGGTTCATACCTAATGTAACCACTATGCCAAATGTTTTCTTCACCACTATAACATCATCTCACAAGCATCTTTCACCATCGAAAATCCTTTTATGCACTTACTTAAAGTTCCTTCCTAAGCTTAAGCTTCCATCCACCAACACCTTATTTCCTTCCTAGTTGTTTACCAACATTTGCCTAAGTCCTACATGCTCAATTACATCCTCTCGATTCTTAAATCCTCCAAGGTAATGCCTAAGTCATTATATCTCATTACCACACTTTATCTTACCCCTTTTTCATCAAGGCAACCTCTAAAACTTCCTAGTACTTCCTTAGTCATTATTTCCCCTTAGAACACATTCAAATCACCTTAATCGTTACACCTTCTCCTTAAACTTATGCACACTTCTTATATTCCTCATCTCATGATTTTGGTGTGCTCAAAACACTCGCCATTCCTCTAACTCCTCCTAGACATCTCTAGGTCATCCTAAACCTCAAGAACTCCTTAGTTAACTAATTCTCCACTCAAATTCCTCATAATGATTCCTAGTAAACCCTAGGTCATATTAGTTCACCACCATCGCCTAAACACTTATTTTCTACTCAAATTTTGCCATAGCACCTCTAGCATCATAGCATGCCCAGACACATTATTTTTCCTCATTTAACCATCTCACACACCTCAAGTTCTTTCTCATCATATCTCATCACCCAAACCAACTCATTCACCACAAACTCAATATGTTGCAATAATCTTAAATTGCATAGCACTAAGGCTCTTAAATGACATGGCTCTTAGGCCCTTAAATGACTTAAACTTAAACACTGAATTTCCCACATATATAAGCTTTCAACCTGCAAATACACTCATCAATCTCATAGTAGTTATAATGCTCTTAAAATCCACCTTAACCTTATGTTACTAACTCATTCTCATTAGCTCCTTAATCACAAGTTCATAAGCTTGTTTAAGTTCTTTTTTCTTAGGTTATATAACCCAATACACAATGTAAGCTTTAAGCCACATTGGTATTTATCTAAAACTCATTCCTTAATCTTAAACCACCATTAGGTAAGCATTTTACCTTGTTTTCTCAAGCTTATCTTAATCTCCTCCTTAGGCCTTCTTCTTGCATAGATCTCGGCCACCACTTAAATTCCTTTTGCCAATGTTCTAATCAATATTTAAGGACCCATATGAGTACTAAACAATGCACTAACCTCAAGGAATGAAAACCTGGGTTAGAAATGTGTTCTAAGGCATAAAAGTGGATGATTACCTTTGAAGTCTCAAGGTAGACTTTGGCATTGAATGAAATAGGACCTCCACTAGTCCTTGGTGAATAAATCAAGCTAGAACAAGGCATAAAAACATAGCCCCATGAGAAGGAATTTTCGGCCATGTACAAGAAATGATGGAAACATGGTTTTTCTTACATTTTCTTTACCTTAAGAGAATGGAGAAGCTAATGAGCTCTTCAAACTTGATTTTCCCCCATCAATGGAGTTTTCTCATGGCACCAAAATGGAGCTTTGAAAGATTTGAAAAGATAGAAAGATAGGTCTTGACCTAACTAAGACAAATATGCAATTTGTTTTGGATTTGGAGCTTGGAGTTGTATTTGGCAAGTGATTGAAGATGGAGAACCATGGAGGGCAGCACTCTCGGTTTTGGAACAGAGAGAAGAAGAAGAAACCGTGGGTGAAAGAGAGAAATGGAGGATAGAGGAGAGAAGGTAGCTTATAAGGATATTTTGCTTTAATAAAGCAAATAGTAACTTCTTTATATCTCTTCTTTTTTCCTTATTTGACTACTTATGGTGACTCACCCTCCTTAGAAAAACCGGCCCCCTACCTTAAATGAGGCTAGTCATGGTCTTTGTTGACCAACTAATTAGCTTAAGTTGATTAAAACTTAAACTAGTCACTATTTGGCACTATTCACTAATCAGTGCACATATTTCTGAAATTTTGATTTCCCATTGATTTAGACCTCCTAATGTGATACTAATTAGTACACATGTTGATTAAAGAGTAATGATGGACATTTAGCCACTCAAAACTCAATTCTAAGACAATTTCTCAAAAATGTGCTTTAAGACTTCTTAAAGCACATTTTGTGTTTAACTTGTTTTCAAGTTTGGTTTTCTTTGCTAATTGATTTAAAATGACCATTAGAAATTACTAAGGTCTTATCATGATATTTGGGTACTCACCCAAGTCTCTCCAAGCTCAGAGCACATTTTTGCCCTAATTGCCCTTAAGGCATTTCCTTGTGTTTTCCTTGGTTTAAATTATCTACCAATCTTTCTAAGGCATATTTTAGCCTTAATACATCATGATTTGATGTTTACTTAGCATACTTAGGTTTGGGGTATTTCAATCTACCCCCCTTAAAAGAACTTTGTCCCCAAAGTTCCCATGCATCTTTCTTATTAGAATGCATGTCTTACCTCATTCCTTAGATCATATAGATCATACTTATGTATACTTAATCTCATTGGATCATTGGATCCACCATATTCTCATACTTAAATATCACACAACATGCTTAAGCATGTGCAGCACTCAAAATTCCTTTTGTTCCTTTTGATGATTAAAACATTCACATAACTTCCAACGTATTCTCCCATGTCACCGGTCCGTAGACAATGGCTCATTCGTCCTCGTCACCATGGGCCAGAATACAAAACACGCTGCTCTCCCCATGTCACCGGTCCAAAGACAAAGGCTCGTGCGTCCTCGACTTCATGGGCGAGACTCAGTAAAAAGGTAATCCTTTTTACGAGGTCATGTGAGGAATAATTCCTCTAATTAAAAATACAAGCAACTCCAATTTCATTTTTATCCTAAGGTTCTATCCTTAGTGTGATTTAATTGTGACCACTGGTAGGGAGTTTCAGGAATCATCCAACCCTGATGTGATCAGCATCAGTGTAGAACTATCCTTCCACCCCAATTTGTGTTCGGTTTCCCTTGATCCCTAGAAAATCAAGTTCCACCTCCCACGTCATTTTCAAACATCCAAATAATTCACTCATGTCCAATTTTCTATCTTTTTAGTTCTTCTAATCATAATCAATACATCTCCAAAGTGTGAACTCATTCCATCAAGCATTCCCAATTCATCTCTTAGTAATTACCTCAAGACTTAAATTCCTACTAAATTCTATATCAGTCTCATACCAACTTCCACTGTCTCATACCACATAGCATTACTATATCCTAACTCATGCTCATATCAAATAATATCTCATAGTGTTATCTTATTCTTATCTCACACATAGTCTCATATCGACTCATACCTCATATATTCTTATTTCTTAAGTCTCCTTAATCCTCTTCCTTAATTCTCTTAACTTGTACTCACACCGGAGTTAACAAGATAGGTACTTAATATGTATGGTATTCACATCTTCTGTGTGCAATAACCATGATTTACCTCCAAATGTTTATGTAAAACATATTCTCAAATTATTTTGTGCTATGCACACCGTAGTTTATGTACTCAGTACACAAACATACGCTAAGCGGTTTTCGCTCTACCCCCCTTAAAATGGATTACGCCCACGTAATCAGCGTTACATCATCTTTGAACATAAGTTCAAGATGTCTAATTCTCACCAAGCATTCTAGCTTCCACGTCATCTATCTTACTTATAATTCGATCAGAAATGACTTAGTCTCTGTATCGAGGATTCTTAACGGTACTTATACCGTTTCCTTAACTTAGTTTGGTCTAATCTCAAAGGTAGTGATCTGCTAGCTTCCGCTGCACCACTCTGATAATCTTAGGCCTAATTGTCTCAATGGGCACGTGTTATCTTTATATATACACGGCCTTAATGAGTTGTAACTCGTCTATCCATTCTTCTTGAAGATCTTACGCTCATACTCTTAGTATTTTCTCGAATGTCTAAATTGTTCTCCCCAACTGACCTTTGGTCTGAGGATGATTCTTAGTCTGAAACTACTGTTTAGTGCATAATGCGCTTTACAGTCTTAATCCCTTACATCTTAAGGCATGTTCAATGTCTGTACTTAACAATCCGTGCTCTTCGCACTTCATAGTCCTTAATTATTTGTTCTCTGGTTCCTCTGTGTTGCTGGTTCAACTGAGCTCTTCTCTTCGACTGTTTGTGGTAGTAGCTGCTCTTGTCTGGTCTTGCGTCGTTGTCGGTGGTACGGAGTCGACTACTTCCCGTGTTCCTTACACCACTCGTTCACATGCATGGGGTACCTTACTGGTACATTACTACTTACCCAACTAACTCATAAATGAGCGTGTCAGGCCTGCAAGCCCCTGTGGGGTGCAGTCGTCCCACGTCTCGTTTTAGTAAACTCATAGTGTCCATCACACGTTTAGCTATCGCTAATTATGAAGTATTCTGTTGTCGATCTCCTCTTTCATCGTTCCAAAATAACATTTATTGTTCTTCTTGAAGTCAATCAAGGGAAGTCCATTTACTGTGTTCTTGGGTATGGTATGCTCTAGCTCCTTTCTGTATTCCGTATTGATTCGGTCACTTAATATCTGAGGTCTCTTTCCGTAGAGCCTCTTATCTTTTTCTCATATTTATGCTACTAGGAATGCACTTCCAGTTCCTTAAGGAATGGATAGTGTGCTTCCTGTGAAATTTTACCTAACGAGGTCCAGACTACTGGCATTAATGCTCAGTTCGTCTACCATCTTATTTTCTTACTTATGCTGGTCTTAACTCATAAATCTAATTGCCTCAGTGTCAATATTTGACGGCTCATACATAATGGTCGCCTTACCGCGCACCATGACTTTATCCACTTATCTAACTATTGTACTCACGACCACTACTACCGTGGTAGTTGGCCTTTACCATGTTGCCCATTAATGGTGCAACCTCTTACTCACTATTCTAATGTCTTACCTTATACTCAATCCCTTCTTGGTGTAAAACACTGGGAGTTCTCTATTCCGTATTGGCGGTTGTCGTACCGTGTTGTAAATAGTTGACTCTTGATATGAAGTGTTATGCTCCAATCTCAGATTCGTAAGTAGGCTAATTTCTTTGCTTTCTTTCATCCTTAGTGATGTTATCTACCATGTAGTTTAACTGGTTACTGAAGAAGTCATCCACTGATCACAAGCTCTCTGAGCATTGATTAATTGACGTGCCATAATGTGCAGTCACAATGTTTATCTCTGACCATACTAATTCTTACATCCTGGGTGTGGATATGGGGTCTATCTGTGCAACCTTCCTTATTACTCAAGTGTATCTGGTATGTTCTAAGGTAATCTCAAGGTTCATAGTTCCCATCTTCTAAATAAAGTGTATTTTATCTCTAATATGTGAAAGCCCTTTTGAGGGGTTCATTCCCACTCATGGCCTCACAACAAGGAGAGGTATCCCCACCCTAAAAAGGCATGGTTCGTTCTCCGCTCCTGTCCTTAGCATTATCTCAATATTCTCATTGGTACCCTTTCTTGGCTTACACAAGCTCTCTTATAACTTATTGCGCCTCGGGCTCTGATGTGGTTAACATCCTTGGCTCGTAGGCTCTTAGTGCTTAATGTCTCAGTTCATTATTTGTACTCTTACTCATCTGTAGGTTATCCTCATAAACTTCTGGTCCCTTGGAACACCATCAATCATTAGGTTACATACTAAATGTAGTATCGGGTTTATGGTAAGTTGTTACATCCTGCTTCCTGCTATGGAAGTTGTTCAGGTGATCTGAGGTTACTTAATGTCTTTGACAATACTGTCATTTTACTAGACTTATGTCTTTTGGCAATTAAGGATAAGTTCGTATTAGGCGTTTGCCTTACGGTGTCCAAGTTGGATATCATCCTGGCATCTTATACTTCTATCTCAACGCTTCGTTCAACTTCCGTTGACTACGCCACCCGTTGATGATCAATCATACTTGGGTATTAATGAGTTAGACGAACAGTACTAGCTGTCATTCATCAGTTTGTTCGGCTCGACTATGCCCGCTCTGTGGGGGTAGTCCTCTGAGCTTTCCTTTTCCAGGGTTGTACGACTTTAATTCTTAGTAGGTTATAGCTTATGTTTATTTCTTTTATCCTTGATTTCCGGGTTTTCCAACATCTTCATTGAAGAATGTTGTTATTGGTGTCCTTAATGGTCACTCTGAGAGTCTTATCCCGTTTTCGTTGTAGTCGATGCTTCACAGTCTCAATAGTATTTTATAATACATCCCTTGTATATCATTGCTTATATAGTGTTTTTGCTCGCGATACCGAGCAATCTCTTAGGTTTTCCCCTTGGAGTTTGAGATTGGTGTTCTTACCATACTGTCGGTTGTTGTTGTAGTGGGTTATACCGTTGCTAGTATTTATATGGTTTAATATTTCATCTAAGCTCAGCTCCCTGCTGGCTGATGTGTCGGTTCATCTCATCATGGTCAGGCCGTCAGGCCCTTCCAAGGTCCTATTTTCCTGTTCTTATGGTTTACAATCCGGTGTTAATGTGTTACAACTGTAGCGTTCTCCTATCTTGCCATGATGGCTTTCCGTGTGGCTTAACCGTGGTAGCACTTGCATAGCAAGTGCGCCATGCAGGATGGGTATTGGTACAAGGTGCACTGTAGTGATTCCTTCTAATTTCCATGTAATTGGTAGTCCTCGGACTCCTTCTATAATCTCTTATTTTAGATAACCGACCATCCGGCAGTTTCCTTGTAGTTTGACAGTACTGTCATCTCAGGGCGTTCCTCTTCTGAGGAACCCCTTAATATTTTCTTATGTCTTAATCCTCGCTCCTTCTCCACACATTTGTTGTGGTTACTAAGTAATGATTTCTTAGGCACTACATGTAGTCCTATTTGGTATACAATTTATATGTGTTTCCACCGTTGTCCGCGTTATGTTGGCAGGTTTGGAACCTTTTTCATTGTATGGGGTTTGGAGTTCTCGGTTCTCAACTGGGCTTTCCAGTAATCTCAATCCTCATGCTCTGTATTATCATACTGTTATGCTCCTTCGGACCACTGTCCGGTACTCATGTCGTTTCCCTTTTTCCTTTCTATTGCACCCGTAGTGCTTTCCTTATCATTGGTATGGCGGGTTATTTCGACTGCGTAGCATGTCGACCCATGTTGCCGGTAATTACCGTTCCTTTATTGATAGTATTCCATAGGTAGCGCCTGTTTCTCTGTTGATGCGCTCCATTTAAAATCTCCCAGTTCTCCATAACTGTTGTACGACAAGTTGTTTCTCGTATTGCTTACTGTTAGCTAACTGCCAGATCGGGTTTCCCGAGTAAGAGAAGGCTTTCTTCTCTCTGGCGTTTGTTCCACATATTTAGGGTTAGGGATGTGGAGGGCGGGCCTAGGCACTATGGATATCCGGTAAACACCGGGAGTCCTGGCTAACGCACCTCACACTCTATCTCTCAACCCTTAACCCATAACTCAATCTCAACCTCATCATTCTCCTAAGTTCGGTATTTCTTGTCTTCAGAGCGTAACTACGCTCTGATACCACTTTTTGTAACACCCCAACTCAATCCAAATGTGGTCTCGCAACTTAACAGTATATATATACATATCGCAGCGGAATTCTTTACAAATCCAGGACCTTGCCACGGTCTGACTACAGAATATACCGAACATTAGTGCAACAACCTTAAACATTTACATATCCTTCTTACAACCCCCTCACATCCTATACATCTTACTAACTCATATTGCCATACGAGTGTACATGCACAACTCGTAGGCCACTCTTAACCCTTAACACTTGTATCCTCTTCTTACCCTCGCGACGGCCGCTTCCTGTTGTACCTGTGTAGTAAAAACAGCCCCCAAAGGGGGTCAGCACGAATGCTGGTACGATCCCCTCATGGCCCCCAAGCTAACGTGGCTACGACGACTAATTGTCGATAGCATGGAGGTTGATTAATGCACAACATAATAGTAAATGCTGTAAACAACAATCCAATATGAACAATCAAGTTCACACACAATGAACGACTTAAATGCGTTCCCTTAATTAGAGAGTTAATTATTTAACTCCTTAAGTAATGTTCCCTCCTAATCTTAGTCCATCCTTATCTCACCTCAATCTTAGTCTTATCTTAATCTTAGAAACAACCACCTTTAATAAGGAGGGAGTCTTATCTTAATCTTAATATACAAACCATCCTTTAAAAAGGAATGGTTGCAACTTATCTTAACCTTACCTTAAGTATGCCAACCGTTCTCTCATTGGGAACAGGTTAGCCCTTAGTTCGTTGTTTATTTTTGTAGGGCTTGGTTAACCCTAGCCAGCAGCAGGACACTTACCGGCAATAAACAACATTCTTAAATTGTTGGGGATGTAGGCTAGATCCCCCCACGCCATCTTAAAGCCACCTACCTTGGACTGGATGTCCAATGTAGCCGAGCCGGTCAACCGACCCAAGGCTACTAGTCCGAGGACTAGTCCTTAATCGGAAGTCGAATCTGCTATAGATACCGACCCCCTTTCCTTAGCATGCATGACCGGAGATCGGTCCCGGGTTTCCTCACTCAAGTTCCAGTTAGTAGTTATCTCAAGACCATGTTTGTTGGTTAACCTCTTTCGGTTCATATCGTCCCTTATTAGGGGGTGTTCCTTAGTCTCACTCAATTCCTTACTAAACATTGGTTAGTAAGTTCTCACGGTATGTTGTGTTAGTTTTCAAACATCACACAACAATACAAGAAATATAATATATTCCGGTTGCATGCTTTATCTTGTTAGTGAGCACACAAAACAAATAGCACACAAGCCGAGGGACACCTCGTTAGCAAGCAGGTCACAAGAGAACTGTACCGTTCACCGTTGGTCGTTCGGCTGCTTACTCTCTTCCAGAGTCCAAACTCCCAAGTCCTAAAACATTCATTCAGTTTTAGGTTGTTAATCACTTAACTTAATATGACTTACTTAACTTGTTTAACTTACTTAATTCCTTAATGATCCCCACCTAACACCTCTTAGGTCTTACACTTAATCTTACAAACTTAATCTTAAACTTTCAAGTTTATACTTAACTTAACTTAATCTCTTAAGTTCTTAGGGTCTCAATCATTACTACCCTACCAAAGGCATACCTTATTACCCATTGCCATTCTTAGAATTCAAAATTTCTTTTTTTTTTGTTTTTAGGCTCGACCGGACTTACCGACCGGACTTGCCAAGTCCGGTCCGTTCCAGTACCCTTTACCGTTTGAAAATTCTACCCCGACCGGACTTACAAGTCCGGTCCTATGTCCGGTCGATTCCAGAGACTTATTACCGTACAAAATTCAAGCCCGACCGGACTTGACAAGTCCGGTCCCATGTCCGGTCTATTCCAGAAACATTTCCGGTATTGTAACAGAGCCCGACCGACCTTACAAGTCCGGTCCTAAGGCCGTTCGGCTCTAGAAACTTGTTTCTAAATTCTCTTTCAACTCCAAACTTCTCCTCATATATTCTAATATGTTATAACCTCATTTGGGCACCTCAAATACACCTTAAGCCCTCCTTTAAATACCTTAAATCATCCACCAAGATCCACCTTAGTCATTATGCATTTTCCTTGTAATAATGCTAACACTTGTAACGTTTCCTCTAGGTTCTAGGTGGTGGTTCATACCTAATGTAACCACTATGCCAAATGTTTCTTCACACTATAACATCATCTCACAAGCATCTTTCACCATCGAAAATCCTTTTATGCACTTACTTAAAGTTCCTTCCTAAGCTTAAGCTTCCATCCACCAACACCTTATTCCTTCCTAGTTGTTTACAACATTGCCTAAGTCCTACATGCTCAATTACATTCCTATCGATTCTTAAATCCTCAAGGTAATGCCTAAGTCATTATATCTCATACCACACTTTATATTACCCCTTTTTCATCAAGGCAACCTCTAAAACTTCTAGTACTTCCTTAGTCATTATTTCCCCTTAGAACACATTCAAATCACCTTAATGTACACTTCTCCTTAACTTATGCACACTTCTTATATTCCTCATCTCATGATTTTGGTGTGCTCAAAAACACTCGCATTCCTCAACTCCTCCTAGACATCTCTAGGTCATCCTAAACCTCAAGAACCTTATTAACTAATTCTCCACTCAAATTCATAATGATCCTAGTAAACCCTAGGTCATATTAGTTCACCACCATCGCCTAAACACTTATTTTCTACTCAAATTTTGCCATAGCACCTCTAGCATCATAGCATGCCCAGACACATTATTTTCCTCATTAACCATCTCCACACCTCAAGTTCTTTCTCAATATTCTCATCACCCAACCAACTCATTCATAACAAACTCATATATTGCAATAATCTTAATTGCATAGCACTAAGGCTTCTTAAATGACATGGCTCTTAGGCCCTTAAATGACTTAAACTTAAACACTGAATTTCCCACTATATAAGCTTTCAACTGCAAATACACTCATCAATCTCATAGTAGTTATAATGCTCTTAAAATCCACCTTAACTTATGTATAACTCATTCTCATTAGCCTTATACAAGTTCATAAGCTTGTTTAGTTCTTTTTCTTAGGTTATATAACCCAATACACAATGTAAGCTTTAAGCACATTGGTATTTATCTAAAACTCATTCTTAATCTTAAACACCATTAGGTAGCTTTTAACCTTGTTTCCTCAAGCTTATCTTAATCTCCTCTTAGGCTTTTCTTGCATAGATCTCGGCCACCACTTAAATTCCTTTGCCAAATGTTCTAATCAATATTTAAGGACTCATATGAGTACTAAACAATGCACTAACCTCAAGAAAAACCTGGGTTAGAATGTGTTCTAAGGCATAAAAGTGGATGATTACCTTTGAAGTCTCAAGGTAGACTTGGCATTGAATGAAATAGGACCTCCACTAGTCCTTGGTGAATAAATCAAGCTAGAACAAGGCATAAAAACATAGCCCCATGAGAAGGAATTTCGGCCATGACAAGAAATGATGGAAACATGGTTTTTCTTACATTTTCTTTACCTTAAGAGAATGGGAGAAGCTAAGGAGCTCTTCAACTTGATTTTCCCCATCAATGGAGTTTTCTCATGGCACCAAAATGGAGCTTTGAAAGATTTGAAAAGATAGAAAGATAGGTCTTGGACCTACTAAGACAAATATGCAATTTGTTTTGGGATTGGAGTGGAGTGTATTTGGCAAGTGATTGAAGATGGAGAACCATGGAGGGCAGCACTCTCGGTTTGGAACAGAGAGAAGAAGAAGAAACCGTGGGGTGAAGGAGAGAAATGGAGAATAAGAGGAGAGAAGGTAGAGCTTATAAGGATATTTTGCTTATATAAAGCAAATAGTAACTTCTTTACTTATCTCTTCTTTTCTTCCTTATTTGACTACTTATGGTGACTCACCCTCCTTAGAAAAACCGGCCCCCTACCTTAAATGAGGCTAGTCATGGTCTTTGTTGACCAACTAATTAGCTTAAGTTGATTAAAACTTAAACTAGTCACTATTTGGCACTATTCACTAATCAGTGCACATATTTCTGAAATTTTTGATTTCCCATTGATTTAGACCTCCTAATGTGATACTAATTAGTACACATGTTGATTAAAGAGTAATGATGGACATTTAGCCACTCAAAACTCAATTCTAAGACAATTTCTCAAAAATGTGCTTTAAGACTTCTTAAAGCACATTTTGTGTTTTAACTTGTTTTCAAGTTTGGTTTTCTTTGCTAATTGATTTAAAATGACCATTAGAATATTACTAAGGTCTTATCATGATATTTGGGTACTCACCCAAGTCTCTCCAAGCTCAGAGCACATTTTTGCCCTAATTGCCCTTAAGGCATTTCCTTGTGTTTTCCTTGGTTTAAATTATCTACCAATCTTTCTAAGGCATATTTTAGCCTTAATACATCATGATTTGATGTTTACTTAGCATACTTAGGTTTGGGGTATTTCAAAATTTTCAGGAGTACTTGTTGACCGAAGAAGCATTCACTTTGATAACTTCAGGAGGAGCAAGAGAAAATGTTATAATATTTCGTAAAAATAAAAGAATTAATATTTAGACATATTTAGACTTACGAAAATACAAGGAGAAATAAAGTTTTGGTTCTGCCGGACATAGTGCCGGGTGACCCTTACCCGGCAGTGGACTTCCTCAACTATTGTCGGGTTCATACAACCCGGCATGGTGCCCGGCGTGAACAAAAATTGAAAAAAATAACTTTAAGTGAAGAAAATAATCAATAAAGATACAAGAGGAGATCATACCTAACTTTCCCTCCTATTTACGACAATAATAATGAGAGAATTTGAATATGCCGGGTGACATGCCGGGTACAACCCGTCCGGCATAGGACTTCCTCCGAAATGCCGTGTGGAGAAAACCCGGCATATTACACGGCAAGTTCAAACTCGAAATCTAAATTAAAGAATCATGATATAGGGACTACTAAGAGAGGGAAATAACGAAAGGGAATAAGCAAGAACAACTTTAAATTGCCGAGAACTCAATACTGTAATAAATTTTTAAAAAACTTTGAACATGCCGGACGCAGTGCCGGGTACAACGTATCCGGCATCAGACTTCCTCCGGGTAGGCCGGGTGACAGACGCCCGGCACCAAGCACGGCACATTCAAGTCTGCAAAACTAAGGGCGAAAATAAATTAAAGAATCAAGAATCAAAGAGTCAAACAAATAAAGAATAGGGCGTTTTACCGAATTTAAGGACTTGGACTAATTCCAAGTCCCCGGCAACGGCGCCAATTTGCTAACAGAGAAATTGTTAGGATAAACTATATACAAAAGGAATAAAGTACTAAACTAATCCTACAACTCTACTACGGGTAGCAAAATAAAACCCGGTCGGAGTATAGTGTAAATATATTACGACCGAGAGTATCGTACCCAAGGGACTTATAGAAAATTAGTCCTAATCCGGTAATACCTATTCTAAGACAAGGGGGGAAATTGAAATGTTTTCTAATCTAAATACAACTAACTAAACTATGTGGTAATTACAATGAAATTATCCTTGATCCATGGTGTGAAACCATCTAAGCATCAATATGAACTCTAAACATAAACACAGGCCTTCGAATTAACCAACAACTGAACACGCCGGGTGTCCTGCCGGATACCACTTGCACGGCATATTCAAAGACATTGAATATGCCGGACACTGACCACCCGGCAGTGCGTCCGGCATAGTCATAATGCATATTCTTTCTCCAGTTTCCGAGTAGAAAACAGAAGACTCATCCCTATTAACAAATCGAGCATATATCATGCCGCAAAATGAACAAGGAAATGGGGGGAAATGGATTAATTCTCACTCTTACCACTAACCCTTAAGTCATAAGAAGAGAGTCAAAAGACCATTAAGAGAGTCTAACCTATCTTACTTGGGACTTGTCTTCCACAAGTAAGAATTGCATGAAGAGAAAAAGAGATCAACCTATTCTCTTTCAATAAGAACCTTACTCTTAATAAACTTGAAAATTATATTAAAGAAATCATATTGTTTACAAGAAGGAATTCATCCCTAACCAAGAATAAGCAAGGAGTTCTACATCTCCATCCACACAACTACAAGAAGAGAATACAAAGGGGAGAAGGGAATGGTCATAGCCTTAACCCGACAGGATCTTCTTCTTCTTCTTCGCGTGGATGGAACTGTAGAAACTTCCTTGGACACCAACAATGGAATGGGGCGAAATTGGAGTTGTGAGTGGAGTGTATAGGGGTGTTGAAGTGTGTCAAATTGCTGCCTTCCTCGGCCTATTTATAGGCATTAATTGTGTCTTTGCCGGGCGTCGTGCCGGGTCCCCAATAGCCGGCACACGTGTTAAATGCGCCCAACTGTTAACGGTCGAAACCGTCGATGTCCGTGCGAAACAGTGCTTATGCCGGGTAGGAATTACCCGGCATCACACCCGGCAGCGGTTGGAAAACACGTGGATCACATGTGCTGTCGTATGGTCAATCGAGGCGATTTTACACTCATGCCGGATAGCGTTTACCCGGCATCACATCCGGCAAGGCTTCTTTCTGTTCTGTACTGCCGTGCAGAAACTACCCGGCATGGAGTCCGGCTTCAACTGAACTTTTCCCTAGAAAATCATTCCTTGCACATAAAACTCATAAAAACATAAATCTGTACAAATAATATATTTTAACACATAATAAGCATAAATAGCATAAATATAACTTTATTTAGATAAATATAATACTAAATCTAGTGCATAAAATATGATAAGTCCGCGGCTTATCATTTACTCAGAATTGTCTTATAAATCACTTAGGGATAGGAATCACAGATTTAGGTGCAGTAGTAAACCGGGATCTCCTTTCCAAATCAGTTTCACAACATTTATTTTCCTGCTTGTTATTGTTTGCATTCTGTTTACAGTTTCTAATTATCATCAAATCAAACCCCAATTTCCTGTTTTAATTTGTCATTAATAAAGATTTAAACTAGACACATCGCCTCCTCTAGTTCGATACTTAGGGAATTCTCTCTATTAAAACTTGCTAGAATTGACCGGTACACTTGCCGTTAGGTTTTATCCCAATAGTCCACTACCACAAAAACTTCTGTAGGCACGTAATAAGTCCTACATATATTCATATAGGCACATCACAAGCCCTGCCTGCATTACGTCCGGGCATGTCATAAGCCCTACCTACATTCATTCATGCACGTCATATACCCTACCTGCATTCATTCAGGCACGTCATAAGCCCTACTTACATTCATTCAGGCACGTTACACGCCCTACCCGCATTCATATAGGCACGTCATAAGCCATACTTACATTTCATCCAAGCATGTCATAAGCCCTACTTGCATTCATCCAGGCACGTATAAGTATTACTTGCATTTATCCAGGCTCGTCATAAGCTCTACCTGCATTTATCCAGGCACGTCATAAGCCCTACATACATTCATTCAAGCATGTCATAAGACCTAGCTACATTCATCCAGGCACGTCATACGCTCTACCTGCATTCATTCAGGCATGTCATAAGTCCTATCTACAACACAGACATGTCATAAGCACTACCTACATTCATCCAGGCACATCATAAGCCTTACCTGCATTCATATAGGCTCATCATAAGTCCTATAATCTTTTAGCATCCACCGCCTTTAGCCCTCTCAACTTGCATTTCACATGCTTTGGAATAAGTTCTGGTCCCTAGATGTACTCTGGTCATATCATTCATCAAACACACTGCGCCATGAAACATTATCTCATTCATTTAGGCATGTAATAAGTCCTGACTTGAATTACCCAGGCTCGTTATAAGACCTGGCAAAAAGTTGGCAAGGTGATGGCAATAAATCCTCCTTTGTTATGTCAACTTATTTTGGGATTAGTCCCCAGGGTGTATAACAGGAATTATTCCTGCACACCGGTTTGGGGGGTAATGACAATAAGTCAACAATGGATTCAACCAGAAGTAATAACACGGGTTTCGGTCCCTAGATGCACCGAGAATCATTAGCATATCATCTTCATCTACATATAATTAGCATATCATCTTCATCTGCATATCATTCGCATGTCATCCACATTTGCACTGTACTCATTCACAGGTTCCTGACACCTTAGAATGCTAGGTGTATTTTACTCATTTTTTGGGTTCCTAACAACTTAGAATGCTTGGTATAGTTTATTCGGTCTTATTTCACCATTTTATCATTTTAAGTAGTCATCACCTTAGAATAGCTCAACAGCATTTTATCATTTTAAGTAGTCAGCACCTTAGAATAGCTCATCAACATTTTATCATTTCAGGTAGTCAATGCTTTAGAATAGCTCGACAACATTTTATCAGTTTAGGTAGTCAGCACCTAAGAATAGCTCAATAACATGTTATCATTTTAGGTAGTTAGCGCTTTAGAATAGTTTGATAACCTTTTATCATCTTAGGTAGTCAGCACCTTAGAATAGCTCTGCATAGTCTATGGGTTTTCGGTAACATCTAGGATTTTTTAGAATCAGGAAAATTTTAGGGTATCACTCAAGTATCAACTAGCCTTTTCTTATACATTCTAAAGTCTAGTTGACATGGGGAAATCTATTATACCCAAAAGTTTAACCCGTAGAAAAGAGTGTCTAAGACACAAGTACTATAAGGATTAGTTTATTCAAGTGATGCAAAATCCCAATTTAATTAGTGCATTTCAAGGTGCTAGTGATAGCTTGGTCACCACAAGGAATGTTTTCCTATCTTTTGAGGCTCTTGAGCCGTTCCGTACACTTTCTCTCTCCTCTAAAAATGACTCATCTCAACTTGGAATGCTTCAAAATTTTGATTAATGATAGAGGATGACATTTAGATCATAATAGTCTTGAAATTTTGAATTTTTAAATTTCTTAAAATTTCCTAATAATTTTTTAGATAATATGACAAGAAATTGAATTTAAAAATATTCCATCATAAAAAAATCCAATTTCTCTTTAGAAAAATCATAACCATCTTCCTCTACATGTGGTTAATATTTCATAGTCAGATTCACTGCAGAAGTCACTCGACCAAATCTTGGTAAACCTCGGTTCTTACTGAATTTACTCTATCTTTAGTGTTGTCAATATAAGGGACCTTACCCCTTGATCAAATTTGAACTCCAAGAACCCTAGAGCACGAGAATACCCAGCCATTTTAAGTCTCCCACGTCTTTCAACTTTTGAGCACCGAAATCTCACAAAAATTCACCGAAATCACTTCCTAAACACGTTTTCCAATCCCCATTGCTATTACAATCTTCAAATAGCCTCAAAATCACCTTCAAAACATGAAGAACGCCACCAATAACTAGTAGTCACAAGCCGGGTTTGAGCTCAATCAAGGACCAACTCCGACAAAGCTTCAAGTGATTCTCGACTTGAATAATCGTATCAATTCCAAGGTTAAAACAGGTTAGAATTATATTTTTCTAACTCTCCTCAAATTCATTAATCTTCTGTTAAAATTCGAGTGTAAAACTGCCCTTTTCTGGCTTCCAAATTGCTGTTTGCTTTTGTTTCTACCCTATTAATTATGTGTTATGTTTCATATTGAAATTTACTTCAAATTGAATTCTTTCAATCACTAACGTACTTAGAATCTTTGAGGCTACATGTCCATAAAATTTGAGGTGAAAAAACTGCCAGAAAAAGCACAAACGTCACCAATCTGTGGTCCCGGACTCCCTGTCCGCGGCCACGGACGCCCTCAGACATTGGTGGGATTTCTTTTTTTTTTCAAGTATTAGGGTTATTAACACATACCTGGGCCCATGGACAAGATGTCTGTGGCCCCGGACTTTTCAAATTTTTGTTTTCTTCTAATTTTGACTTTTTTATTATCTAGGTTAACTTAGGTCTGTGGGTTCAGAGATTAAGTTCGCACATTAGGTCCTAGGCCATGGATGATTTAAAATTTGCCCTAATTTGGCCTCCAAAACCCTAATTGGTTAATTTTAATTTCCACTTTAATTTTCATTTAAAATTGTAAAAACATAAAAAAATCAGAAACTAGTGCATTTTAGTTTAACTGACCTCCTATAAGCCATAATTTTCACAATTATAGGAAACATGACTTAGAATGGTAGTGAAAGTAATTTGAACCCGGAGAAGTCGAATATCAAGCCCCCGAACCCGAACTCTACCTTTCCTAATTTACCGTAGGTTAAATTAGGTGGCGACTCGTAAATAGGTTCCAGTGAGATAACTTAGGCATAAATAATTAATGTTTTATGACATAGTTATTAACCATGGGTTATAAGTGGACCTAGAACCCGATGAAATTCTAGTCAACCTGAATCAACATAGGATAGTGTTTTGAAAAATGATGCTCACAAAATGACGCCTCTGCTGGGGACTAATTCTTAAATTTAACTTGTTTAATTTTATGAAAGAGGGCTTAACTTGAAATTGTTTATTTATAATTTTTATTATGCTGCTTGTATCCATTACATTGAATCTCGAGTAGAAGATTGCCACATTCAGTGGACCCTTGTACAAATCTACGAATAAATTTGTTTAGTATGGAAACATCATTTGACTGTAATATATATATTAATTATCAATGTATATAATTATGAATGTAGTTAAGTACTCAATAGTGTACATAGACACTCACATATGAACGGAACCAAAGTGGAAAATCCCTTTCCATCTTGAGGTTTATAGTCTTCTCGTTTAGTGTTGGTTCTACTTGTCATTGATCATGCTTGTATATTCTTTCACATAGATAAATTCAAGTGTCAACACAATAATAAACAGCCAAAACAAATTAATACAATTAAGACAAGTTTCTTACTCAAAGTAAACCTTCAATTTTGCACAATTCTGAAGAACGTAAGACTGAGTAGCATCTAACTCACAAATTTTGAAAAGTTACGAGGATGCTCCCGCTCTTTCCCTCCCCTCTCCTTGTTGACTGGTCGTTCTCAATTCCTCCACCATGCCAATCCCAACCCACCTCCCCCTAAACCGTCCAGTGAACCACCGTTTCAAACTCGTAGTCAATCATTTCTCCCCATAAAGTCCTCTCTTAACGTCACAACAAATCCTCTCCTAACTTCACATTTTAACTCCACAAAACGGCTTAATCCTAAACCACCCAGATCCAACATCACCCCCTTTTTACCTCCACAAACCGTTTCACCAATAGCTCCAAGTCCGTAGCACCACAATTCGTGTTCACTTCACCGCTTCTGGTCTGTAGCAATGAAGAGATTTGAATCTTTTGCGGGGATAAGAGGCCAAAGAAATAGTTGAAACTGTTCTAAGGGACGGGAGTACTTGAGTCCGGGTAAAAAAAATGGAGACACCATAAGACGTCTTTCAACCACGACAGTCTAAAGTATAAGCATGCTCCAGTTTCTCGACATGGTAGAGGCAGTCCAAGAGGTAACTCCACTACCAAAATTTTCATTGACAACATCCATAGAGAAGTGTTGAAGTATCAACTGGGTAGGTTAGTGAGATGATTTACTCGTTGGAGTAGGTTATACATTTGTATAAAACGGTGATCATGGAATCATAATGCGTGTGCCTTTGTTGATGTTTACCACGTTGGTGATGCCAAAAAAGTAATTGATGACATCAAAGGTTGGAATATTAACGGGTGTAGTCTTTGGGCAAGGATGGAGTTCCAAGGCCACAAAGCAAAAGAGAGAAGAGAGGTTCCCGCTAGTAGCTTGTTTGAGGCCAAAAATTCATCTAACCATGTCCGAAAGGAGCATCGTAGTGCTAAATCTAGACTTTCTATTAAGATTAATGCAGATGAAGAGATGAAGGCATGCCTGTCCAAATGTGTGGTTATCCCTTCGAGAGGACAAGAATCCGAAAAAAGCTATGGGTTTCCTTCTTAGTCGGTGGCCAAATCTTTTAGGGCTACTAGTGTTGTCAAGGAGACAATTTCTCATGCTCTTCAAGTCAACACAGGAAGTGAAGGAAGTTGTTAAGCAGAATCAAGTAACAAACAAGGAAAATGGAGGATTGGTAGTTTGGCAATGGGAAAGGGAGGACCAAGTTGAAAAGCATAGGATGTGGGTTGTCCTTCATGGAATACCACTCCATGCTTGGAACAAAGTTAATGTGCGTAAAATTACACAAACTGTGGGTGATGTCATTAGGATAGAAGAAGAAAACCATTTGTGGAGAATGCCGAAATTCGTATTCACATAGAGACTTCGACGCTTCATTTGATAAACTGAAAATTGCGGTCAAGGTTGAGGGACACTCCTTCCCAGTGTCTATAGTTGAAGTTGGTGATGAAAGGGTCAACCACATGATTGTAGACCCGAGTGAAAGTATTGTCCAGATACCTGATGCTGTTGGAGTACATGACTGTGGTCAACATAGTGTCCAGAATATTGACCATCCACATAAAGAAGGGGAAGGAGAGTTTATTGGTCAAGAAAAGTCCCAAGGTAGTGCTTCCCACTCAGCTTTTGAGGAGTAGTGTGACTCCCAGGATCGCCCAAATTTCGGTGACAGACACGCCTCTATGCACCAAGCGACACAATTATTGTGTCCTTATCAGATGCTGAGGTGGCACTCTCACATGACCGTGATTCCGAGAGAGATAGAGATAACGACAATCTCTGCAAGCCGCACAATGTGTCGCGTGACGGTTATCTTCCCATCTAGAGAGCTAAATCGACAAATTTAATGAGTGACCATGGAAGAGAAGCACTAGGGGACTGAAGCAATGATGATGTTGGCCTCTATACTGATCAGCCATGCCACACAGATGAAAAGGAATTATTATTCCTAACACATTTTTCCAAGAAGAGCAGTATAAGAAAAGTATAACGGAGACTGTGGATAAGGACGCGAGTTTCAAAGCTCAGCATAATCAGACAATAATTGGAGAGACCCAACAGGAGTTTCGGGATGAGGATTCCGCTGTCATTAAGCCATCGGTTACTACGTCCACTAGGGGTCAAAAGTGTACGTCAGTAACTACCCCAGTTAAATCTACTGCAAATACAAATGTAATTGGCCTGGTTGTTGAGCTTTTTCACAATACGCCGTCATCTTTGGTACCAAGTAAGGAAGTTCCAACGAGGAATGAGAAGGGCAAAATCATTAATCCAGAAAAAGAAGCGGAAGAATGCGTTGATCTGTTACTGAAACTCGGGTGCCATGTTCCTAATCCAAATCTTACCAAGGTTAATATTCTCACCCATCTACAATCTCAGATAGAGACATATTGGACCTAACGGACCTAATTGTTCTGCATCGTCATTTGAAGAGGTTTTTGTATGCCTAGGGTGGTGACTTCGGTTTTGTTTTCCACCATAGGGAAATTCTTGTGCCCATAATGTTTTTGTGTCTTGGATAGCATGGAACATGTGCTGCTTCGTTGTGTGTCATTAGGTGGAGTTGAGATCTCTTCTTATTATGGTGGATTATCATAGTTTTTCTTTTCTGGGGGCATATTGCGATGTTGAGTGTTTAGTGAGTGCTGGTTTATTGAGTTATTTGGTTGTCATGTTGGAATTTTTAGAATGGCTCTTAAGTTGTATTTGGATGTGGTGGATACTCTTTTTCCTCCCGAACTTTTTTCCCATTGGGTTTTGCTTAGGGAGGTTTTAATGAGGCCCGATCTCAACCCATCCGCTTTTTGATTTAATAATACGGCTATATGCTCAAATTATCAAAAAAAAAAACTCACGGGCTATCAACACTCTTGTTCCTTTTCCAATTGATATTATTTATTAACTTTGATATTATAAATTATTAAAAATTGATACTATGATTCATTAACTAATATGTGGTGAATTAGATAACAAACTTTACAACCAATAAAAATCATTATTATTTTATAGGGTACTGATAAGTGTCCAAATGAGCATGTTTTATAGGTGTATTTCATATATAATATTAGCACTTTTCTTGCTCATTTCTCCACTTCGGTTAGTTTTCCTCTAGTTTATGTTTTATTGTTATCTCACAAATTTATTGTTTAAACATAAGGAAAACCAAGCTGAGAGTAAAGTAAACGAAGAGACGAACGCATAGACGCAAACGGCTCAGAAAACGGAGTCCAAACGAAGAATCTAGAGCTGGTCAAAGTTCGTAGAAGAAAATACACTTGCAACCGCCTGGACGTGATGCGGACGTGATGCGGACAACTAGGCGGACAGGACATGTGACCGGGCGGACGTGAGTGATGTCCTTGGGGACGTGAGTGAAGACCTCAGGCGGACAGGGAAGCGGACGCTCGGGCGGACAGAAACAGACAGAGACGTCCGCATGGCTTCAGAGGCGGACGCCAATGAGGACAACAAGCGGACGTGACTAAAAATCAACGCGCGCCAGTTTTCTTCTTCACCCGTCGACTTGCTTCTGCCATATCCATCTACTCCGCACCGCCTACCTTATTTTCCTCACGCGTCATCAGCTCTGTCCCCTGCAATTAATGAGCAATCAATGCTCTTCCACCTCTGTTGCAGTCGTTCTTCTTCTTCCTCTCCTCTATAAAAAGCCACTGCTACTTCAATCAAATACATACGTTCCACCCCAAACTCAACACTCAAAATCTCTTATTCCATTTACAGAAATCCTACGTACTCGCTCCACTCTTCTTCCTCTTCATTTCTCCATACACCATCCACACCTCCGTATTATTATTACGTCCAACCTCTGTCTGACTTATTACCAGTTAATATGTCAGGCTAAGGAGGATTTACTCCGGGTGAAGGTTTAATTATGTATTTGTATTAATTATGCACTATTTCT
Source organism: Limonium bicolor (assembly GCA_023374045.1). NCBI lineage: Eukaryota > Viridiplantae > Streptophyta > Magnoliopsida > Caryophyllales > Plumbaginaceae > Limonium > Limonium bicolor. The sequence goes on from CM041776.1 coordinate 491,304,702, forward strand.
TGCCGGTTAAAATAAATTCAGTTTGTTACGATTAAAGTTTTGTTTCTCTCCCTTTTTAATAAATTTCATCGATTTATTAAAAAGCCTTACTAAATCTGTTTTTAATCTGATCGGTGACGAACAGACAGGTTAATTAAGCCGTAAAACTGTAGGAACTTATTTTCATCGTTTAAGTTAATACAATTGCAAGAATAAATTCCTCACACTCCTCTGCCGTTTACACGCATTTTGCTTGAGTTTTCATCGGACCTTGCATTTTCAGGTAAACTAGTTTCTTATGAGTTTTCATCGGACCTTAATAATAATAACAGGAATCTTGCCAAATTATTTTATTAAACTGGTAGAGATGCATAATTAATCATATCATATTAACCTGAACCCGGAGTTCCGTTTAATTTAACTTCAGTTCACTAAATTAATCTGTTATTTACTTTTCAGAAACAAGTCAATTAACTCCCCCCTTTTGTGACAAGCTTAGGTACTACTTATTTCACTATAAGTCCCACGGTTCGATATCCGGTCGCTTACACTTAACTATACTACAACGACCGGGATTTGTTTGCAGCCCGACGGATATTTTGAGTTTTAATTTCTTTCCTTTTATTTTAATAACTCCAGTTCTAACCACTCACGATAACACGTTTGCAAAATGGCGCCGTTGCCGGGGACTTGATTTATTCTAGTCCCTAAGCCCCGGTTAATTCACCTGTTATATTATAATAATTTGTTAATATTAATTGGACACCTGACTTTGGACATCTGACTACGGACATCTGACTTCTGACATCTAATTACTAACTCTTTATATTATTGTCATTTAATTTCCATTGTCCTTAACATTTAATTTCCATTGTCCTTCAATTTCCAGTATACTAACTTATAATTTCCAGTATACTAACTACTAACTTTAATTTTCTGTCATTTCTTTCCATTGTCATTTCAATTTTTTGTCATTTCTTTCCATTGTCTCCAACTACTAACATTTAATTTCTGTCAACTAATTCCTAACATTTTTATTTATTCTAACACATAACGAGTTTCTTTCCTCTGTTTTGAGTGGTGAATGCCTTTTACCAGGTCAAACAGCCTCCCAGAAAATATTAATAATCACACGGTTGGTTACAATCCAGAGATCGAGAGAACCTTTCTGCGCACCCTAAGGCAGAGACGAACTCAACAATACATTACCACCACAGTGATAGAATCTGACCCGGAAGCTGACATGGCATCTACATCAGCGACAGTTCGAAATATCAACAGGCCGTCTAACCAAGGACAACAGCCTGCTATCATCCTTCCTCACCTTAGCCCATCCGAATACGATGAGTGGCAGAAGCTGAAGCCATATCATCAGATTAGATGTGTGAAGGAGTTGGGCATGTTTGATGGCACCAGTCCAGACGAAGCCCTGTTACATGTTACAAAATTCTTGCAACATGCCAACAGTCTTACTGCGACCGACGCAGTACTCCAGTACGCAAGATTGTCATTATTCCCTCACAGCCTGACGGGAAATGCGAGCAAGTGGTATCATAGCCTAACACCAAGTACCATTGGTACCTGGGATGACATGGCCACCAAGTTCTACGATAAATTCCTACCCCCGAGCCGAACATTGGAGATGATTGCTGAAATCTATAATTTCAAGCAACCTGGGTCGGAGAATATTTGTGAAACTTGGGACCGTTTCAAAGGACTACTACTTACTTGTCCTCACCATGGTCTGACGAAAGAACAAGTATCACAATTGTTCTACAAAGGCTTGATCGGTCCGTGCAGAACAATGGTACTGTCCTCGTTAGGGGCTGATATTCTGAAAAAGCCAGGAGCACAATTTCTGAATAGCATGGAGTCTCTCTGTGAAGAAATCAGAGACTGGGCCTCCGGTGGATCAAGGAGCGGTACTCTAGGTTTATATCATGTTGGGGAAAGTGATAACAAGTTTGACCAGCTGATGAAAAGCCATGAGCAACTCATGGAAAGCAATGCTCAGCAGGCAACAAAAGTCAGTACTCTGCAAAAAGTGGTTGAGCAGATGGCTATGAACTCCTACCCCCAGCAAGCTAAGTCGATGATTTCCCGATCATCTACAACCCCTCCAGGCTATGCACCTCTTTCCCAATCGTCTCCAACTAATTCTTGTACGCAATGTGGTGGGCCTCATGACTATGAACAATGCCCTCAACTACAAGAATTAAAAGCAGCAGAGGAGGCAAACTATCTCACCAACAATTCAGGATACAGACAACCTTGGCAACGTAACATGCAATCCAACCTTCGCTACTCAAACACCGACAATATTCAAAACCCACATACACTTCAACCATCTCAAAATTACAGACCTCAGTCCAATTTCCAAGGAGGCCAAAGGCAATATCAGCAACAGCCTTATGGCAATGAAGCTTCATCGAGCCAACCAACTCAACCTCCTTCGAATCCTGAGTCTGAAATGTCTCAAATGCAAGAGATGTTTAAGGCAATGATGGGTAAGTCCAGAGATACGCAAGAAGAGGTCGCAGCCCTGCGCAACGACCAAAAAGCCTTGCAGTCTCAAATACAACAGCTTCTAACCCAACAAAGGCCACCTGGTAAATTTCCCTCACAAACCAATCCAAATCCAAAAGAGTATGCAAGTGCAATTTACGTAGTGGACCAGCCCATCACATTAGCTCAAAGGGAGCAACAACCCGAGAGTGAAATGGTCCCTGAAGTTGAGCAGTAGGCCGAGGAAGAATACCTCGACATGAACCAACTGAAGCTCTATGCCAAATTAGTTGCGATAAACGAAATGATGGAAGGTCCACTAGACCTTACATCACAGCAACCGGAGAGCAAACTGGTTCATATAGTGGACGACTTACCTGAGGATTTGAATTAATCTATACCACCACCCCCGTTCGAAAATGAGCAAACGGTATCAAACCTTCTGCTTGAGCTTGAAGACAAGCCATCAGAGGACAACTTCTACCTCAACTTCATGGAGCCTCCTCCCTCTGAAGTCAATTACCATTATTTTCCCTCCTTCTCTGTGCTATATCCAGAAAATGAGGATAGTTACATCCTCAAAAATGAAGAGGAGGAAATGCTCGCTCCCGTCAGAACATCCAAACAAAATACCAATATCACCTTCAAGGAACCACCTCCCTCTGAAGTTGAATTCAATCAAGGCTCTTCCTATGAGCCTCTCAAAGAAGACGAGGATTATTACATCCTCAAATTTGAAGAGGAAAAGCCATCCAACTTTGATCTTCATCTGGAGGATCACAGCCTTCCCCTCTTATGCAACAAAGAAGTAGGTGGAAACTCAAAGTCAGCTCGCTAAGTGAGAAAGCCACCTTTCCATTTGATCCAGGGTCAGAATTTGAAGATTCAAATTTCCCCGAAGTTCTCCCTGAACCGCTCAACGCAGTTAAGGATGTCTTCATCCTTAAATTTGAATGGACATCTCCACAACTAGATGATACTCACACTAAGGATCATCCATTGAAAAATTTGGGCCCTTCGACAAAGAAAAATAATGCCCACCCAACCCACCCGTTGAAGCCCACTTCCACCTTCATTTTCATTCCGGGGGAGGAAATTTACATCCTCGACTCTGAGCAAGCACCACCACTACCATCTTGCATCCATACGGCTAAACAACAAAAGGAGAATGTTTACATTCTCCAATTTGAGGAAGCACTACAACCATCACCCGGTTTTCAATACAATATTAATGGCAGCATACACCTCCTTCAAAACCAGGTTTTGTGGAGTTTGTCTTTTCTTGCTGTAATTGTTGCCGTAATACTTTGTTTTGATCCAGGTGGTTCGGTCCTACATATTGCCAATTTCCTGTTCCCGGTACTACCATTGTCAACATTCATTTATGATCCGGGATAATAAAGAACATGCGTCTAGCTAGAGACATTAAACCCGGGCAGCTTGGTGGGAGGCAACCCACTATCTATCTTTTGTCTTTCCTTTAATTTAATGTTGTTTTCTTTTTTGTACTATATTTCCCTTTTATATGTTATAATAAAATGCAGGTTTTACTTGAGTTCTTCTGGCTGTGTAGAATACTCCTTACAGGTACATTTCATGACATTCCACAGCTGCACTCAAGTGTGGGGGAGCTCTACACACTCTACGAAATCTGGGGAGTACACTCTTTCCTTTATTAATTGCATGCCCTGTTAATTTTATTCTATCTACGCAATGAGGGCATTGCTTAAGCTTAAGTGTGGGGGAAGAGCCTTTTCAGGGCATTCTGTGCTTAAAATGTTTAAATCTCTCTACTTATCTTGCATTTGTTCAAAAATTAAAATTATGTACCCTGCTAATGTAGGTTGTTCTCTTTAAGAATAAATACTGTAATGAATTGTGGGATAAATGGTACAAATTTTAAAATTTTCATTTGATTACTTTTGAGGAGCATTTTTCTTATGCGGTGTGACCAAATGATCTGCAAATGGTTGGATTTTATTGCTCAGGGTTTCTTTCTGTCTTCTCTCTTAGGGATTGCTAAGGGGTGCTTCTCTATTTAAAAAAAGAGAAGAAACAAAAAAAAATAATAAGGGACTTGCGAGACGCCATTGGTAACCAACAAAAGAGAGTTGAGTGTTCTTAAAAACAAAGGCATGATGCCTACATTTTACCTTCTCATCCCTTATGCAAAAGTGAAACAAATGCATAAATCTTTTCTTCCTTTTGTTTTCTCCTCAAATGCCCATTCTTGAGAGAAGTTGGCCATGGTAAAAGTTCTTAGAGTCACCTAAACAAAAGAAACATTGAAGTACCTTAGATCATACCCCGAAACTCTATATTTTATTTTTACCTTGAGCACACCTATGCCACCAGCAGTTGATTTTTCACACTCCTCAATAAGTTAAAAAGATCATGAGCTGTTCACTTCTTTATCCTACCCTTCATAATAATATTTGTTAGTATTGAGCATTCCCTACTTACTTGGGTACGTGGTTTTGCTTGAGGACAAGCAAAAAGATAAGTGTGGGGGTGTGATAAGTGTCCAAATGAGCATGTTTTATAGGTGTATTTCATATATAATATTAGCACTTTTCTTGCTCATTTCTCCACTTCGGTTAGTTTTCCTCTAGTTTATGTTTTATTGTTATCTCACAAATTTATTGTTTAAACATAAGGAAAACCAAGCTGGGAGTAAAGTAGACGAAGAGACGAACGCATAGACGCAAACGGCTCAGAAAACGGAGTCCAAACGAAGAATCTAGAGCTGGTCAAAGTTCGTAGAAGAAAATACACTTGCAACCGCCTGGACGTGATGCGGACGTGATGCGGACAGCTAGGCGGACAGGACATGTGACCGGGCGGACGTGAGTGATGTCCTTGGGCGGACGTGAGTGAAGACCTCAGGCGGACAGGGAAGCGGACGCTCGGGCGGACAGAAACAGACAGAGACGTCCGCATGGCTTCAGAGGCGGACGCCAATGAGGACAACAAGCAGACATGACTAAAAATCAACACGCGCCAGTTTTCTTCTTCGCCCGTTGACTTGCTTCTGCCATATCCATCTACTCCGCACCGCCTACCTTATTTTCCTCACGCGTCATCAGCTCTGTCCCCTGCAATTAATGAGCAATCAATGCTCTTCCACCTCTGTTGCAGTCGTTCTTCTTCTTCCTCTCCTCTATAAAGAGCCACTTCTACTTCAATCAAATACATACGTTCCACCCCAAACTCAACACTCAAAATCTCTCATTCCATTTACAGAAATCCTACGTACTCGCTCCACTCTTCTTCCTCTTCATTTCTTCATACACCATCCACACCTCCGTATTATTATTACGTCCAACCTCTGTCTGACTTATTACCAGTTAATATGTCAGGCTTAGGAGGATTTACTCCGGGTGAAGGTTTAATTATGTATTTGTATTAATTATGCAATATTTCTACCGGTTAAAATAAATTCAGTTTGTTACGAACAGACAGGTTAATTAAGCCGTAAAACTATAGGAACTTATTTTCATCGTTTAAGTTAATACAAGTTGCAAGAATAAAATTCCTCACACTCCTCTGCCGTTTACACGCATTTTGCTTGAGTTTTCATCGGACCTTGCATTTTCAGGTAAACGAGTTCTTATGAGTTTTCATCGGACCTTAAGATAATAACAGGAATCTTGCCAAATTATTTTATTTAACCGGTAGAGATAGCACAATTAATCATATCATATTAACCTGAACCCGGAGTTCCATTTAATTTAACTTCAGTTCGCTAAATTAATCTGTTATTTACTTTTCAGAAACAAGTCAATTAACTCCCCCCTTTTGTGACAAGCTTAGGTACTACTTATTTCACTATAAGTCCCACGGTTCGATATCCGGTCGCTTACACTTAACTATACTACAACGACCGGGATTTGTTTGCAGCCCGACGGATATTTTGAGTTTTAATTTCTTTCCTTTTATTTTAATAACTCCAGTTCTAACCACTCACGATAACACGTCTGCAGGTACTATTATTGTTGTATAGAGTATTTTAAACCTTATACGGTACTGAATCATATTTTTTCATACATACCAAATATTATTTTGTGTTGTATTATTGTTTAAACTTTTTTTATTTTTGTATGTTTATGATAATGCACTAAAGTGAAAATATGATTCATTAAAATTGATATTATGATACTAAAATGATAGTATGTGTTTACCATGATACACTAAAATGATTTATGAATCACGAGTCTCACTGATATATATATGGATCTACACATTAATTAATATAAATTTTTAAACTTCTCAAAACATGTTCATGACCTTGTTTTGAAAATTTTGAATTTAGATGAAAAATGATATTTTTTTATTCATTTTGGATTTACAAGTAACTGAACCTAGTATAATAAAGAACAGTCTAGTCAACAGTCTGTGAAGTGGATAGAGCCACACCCAATATGATACGGGCATCCTGCATAGTGAGGAAACCAAAATGACGCATGATGGCATAGACCAGTTTCGTTTAACCGGATATTCGGTTTTCTAAAATCAAATTTCATCACCATTCCATTTAGATCGGTTAACTGTTTAATTAGGTTTTCTAAAATCTGATTCTATTACTGTTTCATTTAGACCGGTTAACCTTTAGTTCGGTTTGGTTTTATCCGTTAGCCTTGTAGCAGTGTATTATTTTATCGGTTAACACATGCAACAAAAAATATAATAATATACATATTTCCTCAATAGCTTACATTAATGATTATATAAGGTGAACATTAATATTTGAAGTTTGTGATTGTTTATATAATCGGTTAACCACGGGTAACTGAGCGGTTAACCGTTCTGAAAAATTTAATACCGTTACTGAAACTGAAACCGGTCAATTTTCACGGTTCAGCAATCCATACTGCAAGAGCTGTCACAGTTAACCTGTTACCGATGGCGGTTTCGCCTTTTTTGGTGCTGCCATAAGGCATACCGAAGCTCCTCAGCTTCCTTGGGACGCCACATGGTCTTCTGAGCACACAACATACCTTCCTTGTCCTTGGAGTATGTCATCCTAATCTGCCACTTCATGGATCTTAATGTGTCCTCAAGCTGATTTATCGTCTCCACATTGTCTCGGACGATAAGCGTACCACCTGGTCTTAAAATTCGATCAACCTCCGCAACGAGTCCAAGGAAACAGCATCTATTAGGTTTAAAGAAAGGTAGCGATTAGACCAGGGTAGGATGTTATGAAAGTAGCTATAACTGATAGACAAAAGAGATTATATATGCATACTTCTTCTTTATCATGAAGAAGAGGTGATCTGCATGGAGCAGATCATAGGATCTTGGGTATGTGGTAAATGATTCGCACCAATCATGATACATTCCAAAGAGCCCGCGTTCATAGATGATGGGAAGCGTATCCGGTGAATCCACTGTCACCACATTCATAACCCAAACTTTTAGATCTCTCAAAGCAGCTGCGAATCTGTTCATCAAACAAATTGATTGGTATGAAAAACTAGGATAGTGTACACATACTTAGTTTTTTGCATACTTTATTCATATAATAGTAACAAGGTTAACGACATATTTGAAAATACCACCAAAACCTGCTTTCTGCCTGTCTTATCTTTCAAACGCTGATTAGCCAGGGACATCCAAAACCAGGGACTAAAAAGGAAGTCTACAAAATCAAATTTGCTTACCCTCCATAGATGGATCTCATGTCCATAACATTTCTGACTGTAGACCAGTCGATTCCCAACCCTGTAAGATATGACTGTGATAGAACACGCTTCCAGTGTTCATAATCATCAATGAAATCTTGTGGTGCTGACTTGCCGTATACTCCAACCTGCGAGCTGGTCAACCAATATGGGGGGCTCTCAACTCTTGCTGGCCAATTCATTGGCCAGTGTGACCCACGTTGTGAGTCGCCCAAGGGCACTTGGTGTATGCATGCTGGCAGCGAGACATTCCTGTAGAAAAGTTGAATTTAATTTGGCTCCAAAAAGTATCAATTTATACATAATCGGATCATGTTCTTAAAGATAAAGACAAAACACACATGTGTAAAAACACCTGTACGCAGAAATAGTTTACGTCCACATAACAACTCACCATGCTGCATTTGGATCGTCAGATTCTGGGCACATTGGAGGTTCCTTTTGTGGCCTCTTCTCATAGCAGTCATTAGTAGTAGGCTTCCTGTATACTGCCACATCGACACCATTCAGAGGATCCTTTTCCTTTGCAATAAGTTCCCAGCACATTGCTTTGGCTTGTTTGGACATCGCTGTAGATGCAAAAGCACACGTATCATCATTTAAAAGAACAAAAAAGGTTCAAAATAAGGAAAGACTTGTATATGTAAGAAGTGTGAACATGCCTTTCAAGATTTCAACATGTTCATCCAGTGTCTCGGAAACAGGAGAAGAGGACCAAATGAAGAAACCACCAGGGCGGAGCACACGACTTAGCTCCAATAGAAGCTCCCCGCCTACAGATGGCATGTTTGAATTAATTTGTTGACTCTATATCTAATAGTAGGTGAGTTCTCGTCAAGAATCCGTGTTGACAATCATATTACCATGAACGCGCCATAGAACTATACAAGGCGCACAGTGGACAACATCAAATACTATGCCCGGGAATGGTAGCCTGGTTGTGCCTATAACAGCTGGTATTGCGGGAATTCCCCTCTCAAGAGCATATTGGATTGGAGCAACATATTTAGGTATACGACCTAAGGACATCGTCAACACATCTTTTTCAAAGAGGAAGCCTCCGAAGCTGGCAACACCACACCAAACATCCAACACAACTCGTGAACTCTTTCCCCACTTGAAGTCAACATTTTGCTTACGCACAATCTATATTGTTTTTTTTTTTAGCAAGAACACAGATCATGAGGAAAACTAAAGACACAGTTGAAATGTGTTGACCCCATGTCATACTAAGTATATGCATTCTATTCTACCCTATATCATAGAACCTCTCTACAGATTTATCTTGTGCTTCAAATCATGAAATAGTTTGAATACGGACTTTAACTCGGCACTTGAACTATTATCCACTTAAAAGTAGCAAAGGCTTACATTTTCTATGAATTCAATGTAATGAAGGGCACCATGTTTGAACAGAGTTCCACCAGTAGGAAAAGTAAGATACTCGCCATCCACTTTAATCCATGTCTTATATCGATGTACGGTGCGGTGAACATTAGAGTACCAAATCTGCAGTAAGAACATACAATTTTGGCACATCATCTTTATAAAAGGATCTGATGTGTTGACTACATTTTAATAGGATTGAGAGGCAAAATTATCAGTACCTTGGCCCTGCTTTCTGGCCATCCAATAGGGATCTTGTACCCCCTATTTGGAAGAGGAACAAGGCAGGTAGGTGGCTCTACAGGGCAATGCCTTTCCTGCTGCTCATAATGCTTTGTAAATCCAAGGCGTAGAATAACATACAGGTTATCAAGGCAAGGAATAAAATGAGGCCCAGCACTGGTCCAACATAATTTCCAGCTTGAGGCACTAGTTTGGTTCAATTGTGAAGCTTTCCTTTCCTTCTCCTTCTTTGACTCGGCTGCTTGAGTTGACCATGATCCATTCTGGGCAGTTGACTCATACAGCAGCTCTGATTTGGCCCCAGGAGGGAACACCACTTTGGAACTCTCATCCTTGGGTTTAACCTCCTCCCCAGAGCTTTCACCAGTTTCTTTGTTTTGATTTGGATCGACATTCTCTTCTATATGGCCTTCCTCTTTTTGAGCCTCCTTATCAACCAAACTCTCATCAGTCTTAGTACCATCGTCATTGGATGTTGTGTTCTTCTCACTCTCTTCAGCAGGTTTGTCTTCACTCGGTTCTTTTCTGTCAGCATCTCTCATCAACTCTACAAATTCATCATCTGTCTTTTTTTCTTCATTCTGGATCTCACTGGTGTTTGATTCGAGTGAATTCCCATCCTCAGATGATTTCTCCTCTGTGCCACTCACATTCATCTTCTCATTCTCATCTGGCTTTGCATTCACACCTCTATAACCTTTTGTGGCCTCTTCTGGCAAATCTCTAGGGCTGTCCTCAAACTGTTTGGAGTTGCTGTCGTTGGTCACACATGTCTCCTGCTTCACCTGGCTCTTCCGATTCTCAGAAGTCAAATCAACAGATTGATCAGTTTTGTAAACAACTATCAATGTTGACATCCACACGCCAACAAGACAAAGAGCCATGAACACTGCTACTGTAACTTTGGAACAATACTTTTTTCGAAGACTAACTTTGGAACAGTACTTGGTAGTCGGTCTTCGACTGCCAACTCTTGTGTATTTGCGTCTTGCCATGTTAGTATTCTCAGATCAACTCCCCGAAAATATATATTCCTGTGGGACAAAGAAAATTATCATTTTGTGGGTGATTAGAGTTAGATCTACATTATTCAAAGGTGACATTACATCAGATGTAACGCCCATTGAGCGATGAAGTAAGCATCCATCATTACACCGATCAAGTCTAGCAATGGGCAGGAAAGATTATAACGATTCTAGATACTTAACTGTTAAGAGAACTAATCAGTACATATCATTCTCTTTAAAAAGAGAACGATTGTGATAAGGACGTTAGTACCTAGGAAAATTTATTCGAAGTCCCCTCTTGTAGACAGTAACAGCTAATAACCAAAAAGAAGTAACTCAACATCCAACCCATAGTAAATAATCAAGAACAAAGAAGATTCCGGAAAATGTAAAGTAGACATGTGGGTTGGATCGTCTCGCAGCACCATCCAAAACAAGGAAAGTGGAGAACAATGTGGCCAACAACAATGAGTTACCCGCCACTGTAAAGTTTAACGAAAGACAAAGACCAAAATGAAAGCTTTTTTGATGCGGAACCAGGAAAAGAAATCAACACACCAAAAAAATCCCTTCATTCCCCTTAATATTCTCTTTAAAGGATAATAGTAAGGGGGATTTATCTAAAAATAAATGTCTAGAGGAGCAAAAAAAAAAAAAAAATAGGTATCCCCGGGGGACTCGCTCTCTTGTTAAGTAAACTATGGACAAGTCATTTGAACCAACTACTCCTACAAAAGGAAACTAATTCAACAAAGTCAAAAGAGTGTATAGTGTAAAAAAAGTATGATTAAATTAATAGGATAATTTTAAAAGGTAAAGAGTAAAAAGTAGAATGATGAATATTAAAAATGCAAAATGACTAATATTTTGAATAAAATTTTCACTCTAAAACCATTTATATTAAGAGCGAGTATAATCCAAAGAGAGCGAGTAGCCAATGAACCTTGCGATCAGGCCGTGCTTGTCTACTCTTCCAGACAAAGAAGAGACCTTTCCCGTTGCAAAATAGTTTGAATCAACGCTCTTAGCATAGCAGATGAGGAGTTAGTGTCAGATTCGTAGGCATGAGCAATTTTCAAGTGTGGAATTTATCAGATTGAGCTGTGTTCAGATATGATAACACTGATCTCCAACAAGCAGACTTGGGTAAGCTTATTCTAGTTTATTCTTTTTTTCATTGATAAAATAATTATCTGCATTCTAATTGGCATTAGGTATGAAACTGTGACACGTCGTTTGATTATTGGAATGTAAATTCCAAAAGTTTAGTTATTAGAAAATAATTCTTAGAATTAAACATTCCCTTGTTTGGCTATCAATATCAACATTCTTGAAAATTAGCTATTTTATTGTTTGGTTGAAAATTATATTCCTGGAATCCACCTAGATTATAAAACACAATGTCAATATTACCCATCATTTTTATTTGTTTGGTTAAAAAAAATAATTCTAAGAATAAAACTTAGTGCAACAGCCTATCCGGAATTCATGGACAATGATCACAGTCATCTCAGCGATGGTAGAGAGCTCGGGTCTTCAGAATGTCAGCGTCAGACAGTTTGGCAACATTCGAATTCAATAGAGAGTCTAGGGTTCACATGAACTCTACTACATAACCTGCCATTCAACTTTCAAATGCATGACTCAAAGTTTTCAAAGAATGATGGTTTTCAAATCACTATTAGGAAGCAATGGTTTTACTAATCATTTTCTTCACAAGCAAACGGCTTTTTCAAGTTCGAAATTTTCAAATGTCTTTTAAGTTGGGATTTCATCCCCGGCAACAGAACACAAATATTTTTTTTATCATAAAAGGATGAACATGCTTTACCCAGACACCACAACTCATTCCCGAAACCTCTCCAAAAAAACCCACAAAGTGGTTCCAAGCCACATCTGTTAAGAATGTCATCACAAATCACCAAAAACAAATCCCACCAAACACATTATCATCACAACCTTCACCATCCATCCACAAGCATTTCACAAAAGTTGTCCACCCACAAACAATCCGCCATAACACAACTCTACCCACAAGAGTTGTCCACCCACAAGTATGTCATCACGACATAACTCCCCACACAAAAACCACCTATCCACAAACAACTCATCACCACTCACTTTCACACAAAAGAGTGCTCAAAAGGTTTGTCAAAGACCCCAAATCGATGACTTTTAATTCTTTCATTTAAATGCATAAACAAGTCTTCAAGTGATAATTCCGCGAGAGTGTACTCTTGAGCGGTGAAACCGGAAGGGAATGAGCATGTCATTTTTGGATGAATCTAGTGAGGTCACATTCAAAGGTAATGAAATCACCATAACTCCGACCAAAGGAGATAATTTGTAAATTTACTATTAGACCTGTGAAAAGTAACAAAGGATGGATACATAACTATCAAGGATGACGAAGCACCTAGGTACAAAACCACATAGCCAAAAGCTTGTGAACCTTGACATTAAACCCTAGGCACCCCCACTGAGCTTTTCATATATCTCCTTTTTTGATACTTGAAGCTCCATAAAAATATAAGCTAGCCCACGATGAATATCTGATCTGGTAACCAAAGGAAGTAAGGAGCCCGACTCTTGGATAGCATTTTCATCAGTCCAAAGCAATGTCGCTACCAACATGACACAACGATCCAAAAATGGTCCTAAAGTAACCAGTATCCAAAGAGCTCACATCAAAACAGCTCTCAAAGTTCAAAACCAAGAAACACAAGAACCTCGAAGCAAAGAAAGGAAAAAATGAGACAAAGAGGGGAAAATCTAAAAAGCTCAAAGAAATCTAAAAATCATAAGAGAGAAATGATGCAGAGGACAATTCAAAAGTTTCAATCCAAAGCTCGAAAGCAAAGTCAAGACGAAGTAGCCAAACAGCTTCAAGACAACAAGAGGCGGATCCGAGAGAAGGTGCGAGTTGCAGCTTCGGTCACCCTTATAGCTCCACATACCCTAAATATCCCTCCATGGTCCCGTTGTCTTTCATCATACCCCATGGCCACACTGTAAGCTTTAAATACTTCCGACTTGGTAGTTGTGTATCCAATCACGTGAAAATAACAGATTGTACGGGTAAATCTAACAAATGTCAAATTCAGTGGTCTAGATGTTTTGACCAAAAGAAAAAAACAAATGTGAATGTCAAAACACACTGAGTATAGGATAGGAAGCACCACATCAAAATAAACTTAGACCACATAACAGTGAGACTTGTTTTGCGCAATCAATCAAAGAAAATACTGGGGCAATTGATTGGAGCGATCGATTGTCATGGACTCTAGCTCGGATTTTCTTAAGGAAAAATACTGAGGGCAATTGTTGGTTCCAACAATTGCAATAACAACACCGATTGATACCCAAAAGCTTAAGCCATTCACAAGCTTCAAGCACCACCACCATAATACCTCAGGCTTGTCATAAGCCTTGACATATCTCCACAGACACCCATAAGCCCTACCTTACATTCATCCTGGGCACACATAAGCCATACCTTGTATTTCACTTAGGAACACATAAGCCCTATCTTGCATTTAACTTAGGAACCTACAAGCTCTACCTTGCATTCATCCTAGGCACACATAAGCCCTACCTAGCAAAACACCCAAGGCATACATAAGCCTTACTTGTACTTCATCCAAGCACACATAAGCCCTACTTGCATACATCCAGGCACACATAAACCCTACCACCATAAAAACACCCCAGACACGCATAAGCCCTACCTGTAATTCATCCAGGCACACATAAGCCCTACCTAAATACATCCAGGCACACATAAGCCATACCACCACAAAAACACCCCAGGCACACATAAGCCCTACCTGCATTTCATTCAGGCACACATAAGCCCTACCTGCATACATCCAGGCACACATAAGCGTTATCACCACAAAAACACCCTAGACATGCATAAGCCTACCTGTATCTCATTCTGGCACACATAAGCCCTACCTTACACATTGCATCATCAAACATTTCATATCATTTCCATAACCCAGGCACGCATAAGCCCTGGCTAAAAGTTGACGAGGTAACAACAATAAATCCTCCTTTGTTACATCATCTTATTTTGGGATCAACAAATGGTGGGTGAAGGCAATAAGTCCCCAGGGTTTATACCAGGAGTTATCCCTGCACACCGGTTTGAGGGAAAATGGTAATAAGTCCACACAGGGTTCAACCAGGAGCATTGGCACGGGTTTCGGTCCCTAGATGCGCCGAGCATCATTTGCATATCATCCTCATTTGCATATTTACATGCCATCTTCATGCTTACATCACTCATATTTGCACTTCATTCATTTACAGGTTCCCGACACCTTAGATGCTCGACGTAGTTTTAGTTTTTATAGGTTCTCGACACCTTAGATGCTCGGTGTAGCTTTAGTTCTTACAAGTTCCCGATACCTTACATGCTCGGCGTAATTTTTGATTTCAAAGGTTTTTGGCACCTTAGATGCTCAGCGTAGTTTTAGTTTTTACAGGTTCTTGACACCTTAGATGCTCGACATAGCTTTAGTTCTTACAAGTTCCCGACACCTTAGATGCTTGGTGTAATTTTAGTTTCTGCAGGTTCCTGAAACCTTAGATGCTCGACGTAATTTTAGTTTTTACAGGTTCCTGACACCTTAGATGCTCTGTGTAGCTTTAGTTCTTACAGGTTCCTGATACCTTAGATGCTTAGCATAATTTTAATTTTCACAGGTTCCTGACACCTTAGATACTTGGTGTAGTTTTAGTTTTTATAGGTTCCCGACACCTTAGATGCTCGGTGTAGTCATTTTAATTCAGCTTGCTTTAGGTAGTTGGCGCCTCAGAATAGCCCAACAAACTTAGACTTTTTCTTTTAGGTAGTTAGTGCCTCAGAATAGCTCGGCATAACCAACTGACTTTTGAGGAGTTCATTCCTTAAAATCAGGCAAAATTTTTGGGTGTCACTCAAGCATCAACTAGCCATTTCATTTCCATTACAAAGACTAGTTGACGGGGTTCAATTTGTTATACCCAAAATTTTAACCCCTAGAAAAGGGTATTTCAAGACGCGAGGGTACTTTGGTCAAAGAATGTATAATCCTGGAATGTTTAGCATGTTTCAGGACATTAATGGCAACTTGGTCATCACGAGGGGTAATTTCATAATTTTTAGGGCTCATATGCCATCTCGTAAGCTTTCTCTCTCCGCTAAAAATGACTCAAATCAACTCGGAATTCTTTAAAATTTTAACACATGTAAAAAATGACATTTAAAGCATAATGGCTTTAGAATTTAGAATTTTCAAATTTCCAATAATTTCATAGTAATTTCTGAACAAATCTGACAAGAGAATGAATTTAAAAATATTACATTGTCCAAAAATTCTAATTTATCTTTAGAAAAATGAGACATATCTTCTTCTAAATGTGGTAAAAATTTCATAGTCAGATTCACTCCGGAAGTCACCTGACCAAATCCAGGTAAAAGACTAAAACTCTCACTTTAGTGTTGTTTGTATATGGGATCTTTTTTCTTCATTAAATGAGAACTTCAAGAACCCTAGGCAATGAGAATACCCATCTGTCTCAAAGCTGAAACACCCTAGAAAACCCTAATTGCAAAATATACCTTTCTTGTTATTTTATATGTGTATGTGTTTGCTTGAAATTGATATAAGCTAGTACAATGGAAATTACTTGTGATGATTTGTGTTAGAAATATATAAACAGAGTTAAAAGACACTTATATATTATAGCGAGCATGTTACCCACTGTTACACCCCTACTGTAAACTTAGCAATAAACCGAAACTGCAGCAGAAATTATAACTTAAACGGTAACTAGAACGAGTCAGTGTTACACGCCGTTAGCCACCCACGTGGCTAACAAGGCTGAATACATACATTTGTATCGGTCTGATGCACAGACTCCCGAGCATAGTTACTAACATCCTAAATTACAACCAACGATACCGAGTACATATTTACAAACAATCACTGTAATCCATTACTACCAAAATATATCACCACGGGAGCACAGGCGCATCCCGGGTCCAACATCCGAAACTAACAAAAGTATTCTTTACACCTAGGATCTAAAGCCGCTTCGCTTCCTCGATCCTCATCCTGCAAAATGAAATATGGTGCCTGATAAGTGGGGAATTTATCTATATTTGTATGCTTTATTGTTTATTAATTCAAGTTCTAATGTTATATATTTCCCCACTTATATGATAATTTATATTATATGTGAAGAATTCCCCTTACTTGTGGTTTTGTTCTATAACAGATTAAAAAAGCTGAAGAAAAGGTCTAAACACATATGTCAAAAGCTTAACGATTAATCCCAGACCAAACGTGATGCTATTCGCGCGTTTCAAATATGGCATGCAGGCATGACATGGGCCGACAGAGTGCGCAGACAAATTTCCTTTGACCGGCGCAGACAATTGACTACGGCAGCAACATGTTGGGAGATGGGCCGAGGAGACATAGGCACAGACAAATTAAACGACATATACAACATGGGCTGGAGATGCATGGCATGTCCATGGGCCACGCATCCATGCGACCGAGGCGCAGGCATTTGGATCTCCGGGCTGGACATTCTTCTTTCTCTGCAGGGCCGACAATACGTGCAGTAGGTCAGATGCCCGTGTCATTGCAGCGTGGTAGGCGCAGATATGCATGGCCCATGCAGACACTTTTAAGAGAATGATGAGGCATACATCAGTGGGCTGGACCGGAAGAAAACGCCATGCTTTGTGGACTTGAGCCGCAACATTGGGCCGACAAAGACGTTGCAGAGGTGCAGGCACTCGAATCGGCATCAACCATCAAATAATATATTGCCATACACGAGATAGAATACGACAGAATACACGAACACAGAACCCTAGCATAGCCGTATACAGGGGGGCAGTTCTGAGACAGAATTCGTGACCTAGCAGAGCCACCGCCGTAGGAGACAACAGACAGAGAGGAAACAACAGTTAGTTCTGACAGATCGAAGCAGAAGGCAGAGACTGAATTCGTCATTGTTCCATAATTAGATGACGTTTTCTAAACTCTTTATTATTGTTATTATTTCTTTGTCTCCGATGTCGGAGTAGTATGTTAGAATTCTAGTTTACTATGGATAACTAGTTTATTATTTTGCTTCCTGAATTGTTAAATATAAATTCTATTCAGATTGTAGTTTTATTCCTTGTTTATTATTGAATTCTCTTGTGATTAATTATTGCTTGAGTTTATTTGGTATGAATTGCTTACAAGTGTGAACTGCGGTGTTCATTAGACCATAGGAATATAACCAGTGAAACTACAGATGGAAATTCCTGGGGATTAGCTTACTAGAAACTAGATGAATCATTAACGCTATTAGTTAATTTGTAAATTCATAACGAGAGTTAGGATTTGGGAATTGCTAGTAAGAATCTATCTTGTGGGAGATCGGTTTTAGATTAATTTAGATCTGAGGTTGCAATCTAGAATGTAGAAACACTCAGGGAGGGAATTAATAAACTAAGGAGAAGTAGTAAACCAGGATTCACCCTTTAGATTTATTAGATAATCACTTTTATTTGTTTCCAGTTTATTTAGTTTATTTAATTTCTGTAATCAAACCCCCATTTTATCATTGTTATTCTATAGTTCATTAGTTAGTAGATTAAAGTCTCAAACTAGACATAGCCTCCTTTGGTTCGATAACCTAGAGAATACTACCTTGGAAAACTTGCTACGACAGACGAGTACACTTGCTGCAATACGTTTCATACCGTACAGTGCCCCAAAGGGGCTCAGCAACCCATGGCTGGTATGATTAACGTGCAGCCTGTCGGCTACCGGGATACACGCAACCAATTTTCATGATACCATGGCATTCATTTTACAAACATCATACTTTAGCACAAAATTTAAACATTGCACATCAATAGTAACACATAACATAATGAGAACGTTTCAACTTAGGAAATGAACCAAACATTATTTAGTCAACTTGGTAAGCCTAGAGAATGGTCTCACTCTCATGTTAAGCTTGTTACATAATTCGTTACCGTTCTATTTGTCGAACGAGTAACTTAACCCAAAGATGTGTCGGATATAGTGATCCTAGCACACCGTACATATAATCCCCCAAGTCCGATCATTAGTCAGATAGGTAAGCCTTGGATAAGCTTGTGGGCGATTGTAATCCAAGAAGGAGAACAACCATAACATAAAGAGGGTCAAATCTGATTCAGATATCGACTCCCGTACATACACACGTGACCGAAACGACCGGATTCCTCACCCCCCAGTTATACTCTTGTTAGTAGTCCCATTGTTGGAACTTAACACAATAGATCACAAGTAAGTGTTTAGGCCCAGTTAGGCACACAAGGGAGATGGGATACACTTTAATAACACCAACCACAACTAACTCATACATAGACGTAGTTAAAACGTTCCTTAAGATGAAACGTTAAACCGAGTACCGCTCTCTTATGTATCCTAGTTTGGTTAACTAACGGGTTGACACGTATTCGAGGTTAACGATACCGGTACACACACGCCACAATAATAACAATGACTGTAAACTCATTTCATGATTTAAGTCTTACAAAGTCAAGAACATTCATAAAGCCAACAAACACACAAGCCGGTGTAAACCGGTAGCAAACAGACTGCAAGAAACCATACCTTGGTCCCTGCTGCGTTTGAGTTCCACCGAATGTAACTCCTATACATAATTAATAACGTCGGTTAATTACCTTAATTAACTTCCAATTTACTAACTGTTTTACATACTTACATGGCATGCTTTTATACTTAAACTTACACTTGATTATCCTCATTATACCCATTAGGGTTTACCACAAAAGCTACATTTCCTTTCTGCTTTTTTTTATAAGTATGGGCCGACCGACCTTCCGACCGACCCAACCTGAAATACCCCAAACTAATAAAACATGGATTAAACATATAATCACATTAATTAAGGCCTAAACATTCCTTAAAAGTCAATTGAGAACAACAGTGGTCAACACAAAGCAAGATATTGCACCCTTTGACTGTTTAGGGTAAATAAATACCCAAATGAACTTCTTAGGACCTAAAACTTTGTCCTAAGCATATTAACACATAACTAAACATACTAAAATCATTGGACAACACTCCAACACAAAGAACAAGCATTTACATGCTTCAAGGTCAAGTAGGGCAAAAATGTGCTCTAAGAAAACCTTAAAGGTCTAATGACCTCTAATTGATATAGAATTGGATTCCTAAGTATTATAACGAAGTAATGAACATTATAAAACCATTCTCAAAGGAAACCAATCTCTAAAACATGTTCTAACACAAAATGTGCTTTATATTTCCTTAAAGCACGTTTTTGAGAAAATTAACTTTTTGAGTGGGTTTTGAGTGTTGTTAGGCATTGGATTAGACCTTGATATACTAATGTACTATAATGTACCACATTAGAAGGTCTAAATCGAAGATTTAAAAAAAATATCGAAAATATGGCATTCATTTGTGAATAGTAACCCAAATAGTGCATTTGTAAGCAAAATTGACTAAGTATGGTCAATGGCCAATTAATGACCACTCTTACCCCTTGGAAGTCGGCAGGCAAGGAGCATGGAAGACAGCTCATTCAACTTTGATACAAATATCTAGCTAATTTGGTGAATCATCATTTACTATTACATAAAATAACATTAACTTAACTTAAAAGCAAATTTAGTCTTCTTTCTTCATTTGATTCAGTCCCAGCTGACACCACACCTTGCACACTCTCTCTTTTGCTTCTCCAAACCGTGGGTAACACCCCATATTCAGAAGAGAACAACAATTGACATAGGTAAGCTTATTAAGCCATTTTATGTTCATTCTCTTCACAATTCTTTCCTCTTTCCATGGAGCTAAGCATCAACCATTTCCATCCATGGTTCTAGGTTGTTTTGGAGGTTAATAGGAGGGTGAATCTTGGCTGTAACAAGGGAAGGAGGTGGAGAGAGCTAATCTTGTTCTTAAGGTATAAAAATGTGCTTTAAGCACTTATCTTTTGATTCCATTCAAATCCGGTTGTGAAATTTTGTTCCTAGCCTTATTATCTTCTTATTAACAAACTTATTCAGTTGGTATATCAAGAGCTTCAAGGTATAGCCAGATCCAAGCCAAAAACACCATTTTTGGCATTTTAATCAAGGTACAAATTAGCCATCTTCTAATCTGATTTATACCAGTTTAAAGCTTGGTTTTAGTAGCTCTTTCGATGCTCTTTTCCTACTGTAAATATAGGCCGAAGACACCTTTGTTTACCTTGGTATTCTAAGGTAAAATTTACCTTGAAAATATACATTAAACACTTCTTATGGTTAGATCTTGCTTGGAGACTAATCATGCCTTAATTGCTATTTGAAAACATGTAAATAATGCTGTGGAAATTTTATCCCTAAGCAGCCGTGGCCAAACAAGGCCTAATCTTGGCAAAAATATGGTATAAATCACTTAAACCTACACTTGGTATATTAATATGTGTTTATATATATGTATATAATATGTGCCGTGAGTGAATGGGTTAATTAAGGTCTTATTTTGACCTTAGGTGATTAAGGAATGGTTTAGTAAAGTTTATAACTAATTAATTAGCATAATTGTCAAATTTAAGATATTATGTGGAAAATTGGTAAATATTGAAAATATATGGGAGAGGCCGAGAGTTTAAAGTACTTTTGGGCATTTATTTGTAATTCATTTTATAAGCTAATGTTTGTAATTAGGCCATGTACTTTAGGCCATTTTATTTATGTATGTATAAGGTTTTATTTAAGTTTAGGTGGTATATATGCATTACCGCATATTATAAGGGGTTAAAGTGTAATTAAATTAAATTTGGGGGCTATATAATAATTAAGCCAAAAGTTAGAGGTTTAAATGAGTTTATATAAAAATTATAAGATTGTATAAAGTTTTGGGGTTAAATGGTAATTTCTAGAAAATATGGGTATAAACCGTATTATATGGAAATTGATAGTCTAGGAAATATTAAGGTGGTCAACCTTGACCATATGGTAGGTTTTGACCAAATTAGATAAATTAAATAACTTATTTAAGGTTTTATTATAAGATAAGTATTTAATTGTAACAATTTTATAACATATGTGGTGAATATGTTATTACCGAAAGTTAAGGGTGTAAAATGGTATTATAAACACCCATGGGCTATTAGGATTTTTTAGGAATTTATTGGGTTGATTTTGGAATTAAAATAAACTATATATATATAATATATAGTTATTATGTCATTGTGACACCTTGGATAAATATATATGGTGGAATAGCAAATTCTGAAAGTATATGGGTTAGTAATAATAATTATAACCCTTTGGTGAAGTTTGGTGATTTTTAGAATAATATAAGAGGATTTAATACAATATATGTATAATATATAATTTAATGATATTATAAAACTATATGTTATAAATTGGGCCAAATGGCAATTATAGAAACTTGAAGGGTCTGTTCGGAATTTTACAAAAATATAACCATAGGTTATACCCTTTTATAAGTTAAAAATGTTATATTATATGATATATATAACATGGTATAAATAATGGGGTGATTTTGTAAATAAAGGAAACTATGGATTATGGAAAAGAATAAGGTTTTTATATGGTGCCCATGCGGCAATATTATATAGTTTTGTATAAAAACTATAGGTTATAAATTAAAGGGAATAAAAATATCATATTACATGATATTAGTATATGGTATAACATTACACAATGTTATGTGGTCAAAATGGAATTTAAATAAAATATATGGCTGTACCGAATTATTAAGAGATAGAAAGTGAATTTTAGACTATGGTCTACTATGTTATAAATGTTATAACAATTATATGGTTTAAATGGAATTAATATAAGTGAGGATATTAACATTAAATAATGTGACAAACTATGAATAAATAAGATTTATAAACTAAGGTATTTATTGATTAAACCTTAGGAGTTGTAATTGTACAACATAAAATGTTACATAATATTAGGATAATAATCTTAATATAAGTTGTATAATATAATACAACTAATGGGAATAATCATCTAATATAAGATGATAAAATGTAACATATAATATAAGAGTTTTATAACTCATGAAACTTACCTATGTGGTAAATATATACATATACAGGAATAATGTATATAAGGATGGATATATGTATTATGGTTGCAAACCATATAATATAATGGTGGTGGTTATTACAAAAATAGTTACAAACTATAAGTTATGAGCTTTTGAATGCAAATATGATTTGCTAAGATAATGGGTTATTTAATACAATGTATTATAATGGATGGTGGGAAAATGATATAATATGGAAAACAATACAATATAATAAGTCATGCATGCATACATGCAACTATAGGTTATATACCTAAGTTTAAATGGTGGATAAGATTAAAGAAAAATAACGAACTAAACTTAACGGTCGAAATATTTTGACATACGAGTTTTAGTAACAAAGCCGACCGGTTTATAGAAACCTGTAACGAATAATTGTAGAAATCCGGGGATGAACTGTCGGGGTTACTTGTTATTCGGAAATACCGGATGTAGTTAGTCATGGAGACTAACTTATAGTTTTTATTACCGTTTAGATCATACTTCAGACGGAGGCGCTTGACGAGCTAGTGGTCTACACTGCGCATCCTAGGTCTTGGTGAACGGTATGTCAAGGGGTTTGATCCGAGTTGTCCTAAGGATTTCCTTGGGCTCGGATTTGGTTGATATCACTTGTGTGTTAAGTGTGTTGGATACATGTATGTGATTATGGGTGTTACTGCATTAATTATTAATGCACGAGCGTCCTACGGGACTAACACTACGTCGACTATAGATCGACTTATATAAACATACATATACATTATTGTGATGACAAGACGGTTACTTGATACAATACCATAGTATTAATATTAAGTATATGGCAACCTAAGTAAAACACTTAGGAACGAGTCACGACATTGTCGGTCTCTAGAGCATGGATCTCGAACATGAATATAACCTAGATTACTTCTAGGTAATGCGTGAGACCCACTGGGCAGCTAATTAATAATTATATTCTCCATAAAGACTAAGAGCATATCTTAAACATTATGAGAGAGAGATGGTATGAGTTGAGGAATCCCGGTAGTTTACGAACTACGTGGTTGCGCATTTGTGATCACTGAGGGGTACCGATCGGGTTCCGCTCCAGGTTTATACCCAACGAGCCCTATTTGGATCGTGGGTCAGGTGGCTACGGCCTTTTATATGGACGTCTTACGAGACAAAAGAGAATAGTCAGGGGCCTCCGGACCTCTGGCGAAATGAGCACCTTTGTGTGTACGGGAGGACTACTGTCCATGTTGAGGTTATCGGGTTGTCTTAACATGACGCCCAACTGGTATTAATTAAACATGGTTGGATGGGGCCTTAAAGACCAAGGTAAATTAACTATGGAAACTGTACGCTACGGCGAATGTATATGGTACATTATACTGTAATTATTCGATACGTTCGATATACAATTGTTGTTTGTGATATTTTATGACTGTTTGAGTTGGATGGATGGTTGAATGTTTATGAATGTTTGGATGGAGGATTATGTATATTATACATGTATATTACAATATTGATTATAACTGTAAATGGAAAAGCATGAAACCAATCTAATAATAAGATGGTTAAAATGACTAAGTGACCATTAGGGTCCAGGCCCGGCATACTCAGCGTCTATCGCTGATACTACACCATTATGCAGGTTGTTGATTATTGTCGAAGCCGAAGTGCGGGAACAGGGTAATTAGAGTTTATTTTGATTACCGCACAGGGAGATTATTTGTATAATGATGTCAGACTGGTGAATTGTATTATGGTAAGGTTATATATATTTGGGATTTGGGTAGACGCTCACTTGTCGATGTTTATGGTTTATGGACTTAGTATGATGTATAGGAGTTATCTCGTTATCACAGCGGTTAGCAGTTTGTTTATGTTGGTTGTTGGATATAGTTTGGCTTCGTTGCTCGCATGGGCGAGTAATGGCCGGTGACACCCGAGTGAGTATTGTTATTGTTATTAATTCTTCCACTGTAAGACGTTTTATTTATTGCTACGTGAGAGATTATTACGTGTTTAAGGAGAGGGGTGTTACAAAAGTGGTATCAGAGCGGAGTACCGCTCTGATGACGAGAAAATAGGTTAAGACAGTGAGCTTAGGACTTGGGAAATTATGGGAAACGTTTGTGAGGTATGAGACGACTCGTCTTAAAAGATATTGTGTTTAGTAACGCAAATTGCGTGATATATTAGCCTTAAAGGCGATTCAATATCTATTGGTTGTGTACGGTAAATTACCGAGTATTTATGTGACATTCTGTACTACAGATGTCTGGGGGAACTAGAGGGCGTGGTACTGGTAGAGGTGGAGGCGGTGACCCCGTGGTTCCAGGAGTTGCTGAGACGATTGCTGCTGTTCTCGCACAGCTTGGTACTCAGATTGGAGGAGCACCAGCCCACCCGCCACAGCCCAGGGAAACGAACTGGCTGAAGTCAGTTACCGAGACCCGACCACCTACTTATTCAGGGGAGCCAGACCCCGTAGCCTTAGAGCGATTCATAGTTGAACATGAGAAGGCCTACGAAGCTTTGCAAGTACCTGCCAACCAGAAGGTCGTCATTGCTGCTTTCCATCTGAAGGATGCAGCCAGCACTTGGTGGAGGTTGGTCAAGGACCATCACCTGGCTATACCCGAGTTTTCGTGGGCTGCCTTTGTCGAGTTGCTGAGGGGGAATTACTACCCGGCGCATCTCAAGCAGAAGAAGCGCCACGAGTTCGAGACACTCCCCAGGGAGGTCTGACCGTGGATGAGTACTATGCTCGATTCATTGGTCTGCTGGACTTTATCCCCGGTGTTGATTACTCAGAGACCGTGAAGGTCGAGAAGTTCCGGGGGGGATTGTTGTTTCGCATCCAGATGGCGATGGGTGCTACCCTCGACACTACCATCCAGGTACTAACATGAAAGCCATAAATTCTTTACTTACTACATTACCTTTTGACCTTGTGAGAACTTATCAATGAGATTCCAGGAGTGTTATGATGCTGCCTCGAGGACGGAGCTAATGCTCCAGACTCGGGAAGAGACTATCGGGGCCAATGTAACACCCCGTCCAAAGCCAATCGTGGTTATCTCAAAACTTAACACTTAATCAAAAACGTCGCAGCAGAAATAACAAACACCGGGACCTTGCCACGGTCTGATCATTAGAATATACCGAACCTTACCGATTTCCAACACTAATCCAAAAATTTACAACCGACCAAAATACCACCAACCAACCGAGTTTAAGTATTTAAGTCATAAACACCAACTTACATCAGTTTAAATATAACAGACGGGCACACAAGCGCAACCCATGCTCAAAATGAATCAACCCATCCTAAGTCTAACCACCCCCACTCTCAGGGTGACTCCTAATCGGACGCTTACCTGCAAAATAAAAACAGCCCCCAAAGGGGGTCAGCACGAATGCTGGTACGCCCTCTTATGGCCACCAAGCTAATGGGGCTACGACGACTACTTGTCGATAGCATGGAAATTGATTAGAAACACAATCATGATATGAAGTGCTATAAACAACAATCCACATTGAACAGATAGTTCACACACATTGAACGACTTAAATGTGTTCCCTTAGTAAGTGAGTTAAATATACAACTCCTCAAAACTCCATGCCACTTATCCTTAGTCCAACTTAATTTGCCACAGCCTTAGCCCTTAACTTAATCTCAGAATACAAACCGTTCTTAGTTAGAAGTGGTTGTAACTTATCTTAATCTTAGGATTTAGGTGATCCTACCGCACCATCGTAACGCCACCTACCTTGGACGGGAGTCCAGTGTAGCTGAGCCGGCAACCGACCCTAGGTAACAAGTCCGAAGACAAGTCCTCAAGTGGAAGTCGGATCTGATTCAGATACCGACCCCCTTTTTCCTTAGCATGCATGACCGGAGTCAGTCCCGGGTTCCTCACTCCCCCCCCTTAAGTTCCAGTTAGTGAAAATCTTACAAACCATGTGTTAGTTAAACCTTAACGGGTATTAACCAACAGATACCAATACTTAACTCCTTTTCTTAACTCAGTAAGTGCTAAACTTAGTTAGTAACAATCTCAAGTCTCATGGGTTAGTGTAAAGAGAACACATTCACAACGAGAACATATATAGCCGGTTGCATGCTTTATCTTGTCTTAGTCATAGCAAATAAACAGATAGCACACAAGCCGAGGGACACCTCGTTAGCAAGCAGGTCACAAGAAAGACTATACCGTTCACCGTCGGTGGTTGTTTGTTTACTCTTCTTCCGGGTCCCAATTCACAAGTCCTAAAACTTTCATTCAATTTTAGGTTATTAGTTACTTAACTCATCCCAACTTACTTAACTTACTTAACCACTAGTGTTTACCCACTAAAAATCACTAAGTCTTTATAGTTTAATCTTAACCTCAAAAGCCACTTACTTCTCATTATTTCTTAAGCTTGTTTAAGCCCCTAATGACCTTTATATGTCATTAATTATGTCATAACAATCTTATAGTATCATTACCAAACAAGTCCCAACCTTAAAATCCCATTTTTCAACATTCTGTAGCTTTTTTTGATGGGTCCGGGTTTGTGTCCCAGGATGTAAACCCGGACCAATACACCGCAAAAGTTTCTGGACAATTTTATGACTGGTCCGGGTTTGTGTGCTGGGATGCAAACCCGGACCAACCCACGGCTAAACTCTCTGGATAGTTTTTGGTGTGGTCCGGGTTTGTGTGCTAGTTTGCAAACCCGGACCTACACTAATGTGTCCAGAATGATGATTTTTGACATCTGTTCAACCTCAATTCTTATCCAATCTTTTCCTAACCTTTTCATAAGTATCCTAGCATGTTTTAACATCGTTTTAGCACCTTAAAATCCTCCTAATCCATCCATCATCTCATACCTAATCCCTTGGTCATTCACTCAAGTTCTTACCAAAAATTCCTAACATCCATACATAGTTTCCTACGCTTCTATCATGTAAACTTGCTTAAAAACTCAACTAACCAAAGTGTTTCTCCATAGGCATTATCACCACTCCTAGAACTTTCTTACCCATACCCATTTATTTTACACAAACCCTCAAAACTTCTCAAGCTTACACTTGGATTCTTGTGAGCATTATTCTTCCTTTAGTTATCAAAACTTGCACAAGACTTAATCAAACTCCCACTATAACCCCTAAGCATCAAACTCACTAATTTAAACTCTAATTCCTTCAAGACAACTCCTAAGTCCTTTAAACACTCAAGAACACACTAGTTCACTTTCTTTCACCAATTTAGGCCTTAAGAATTCCTAGTACCTTCTAGGTCATCAAACTTCATTTATACACCTTAAGCTCCTTGTTTTCTCACTAAATTTTGACATGGCTTCCCTAGTATACTTCTACACCCAAACACTTAGGTTTTTCACCATTGAACAATCTTTATCACCCAAATTCTTTCCACACATTCTTGACACTATATTTACACCAAAACTACACCACATCATCATATAGTGCAATAACTTAAAATGCTTGGCACTTAGGCCCTTAAATGACAATAAGCTTAACCACTGAATTTCCACATATATTTGCCTTTAACCTGCAAATACACACAACAAGGCTCCCATTGAAATAAAATGCTCCTTGTAATTCACCTCAACATGGTTTAACTATCTCATTTCTCATTTGCTCCTTAGTCACAAGTTCTCAATATAATAGTATTCTTTCTCCTAAGTTTTATATCCCTTTCCCATTATAAACTCTAAGCTAAACTTGTTACCTATCCATATCCCATCCCTTAATACATTAAAACACCTTAAGGTAAGTAATTTACCTTGTTCTTTTACAAGCTCACAAACTTTCCTCCTTAGCCTTTTCCCTTGAACAATCTCGGTCACCAATCAAGTTCTCCTTGCCAATGTTCTAACCAATATTCAATGACTCCAATGAGTACTAAACAACACACTAACCTTAAGGAATAAAACCTAGGTTAAAAATGTGTTTTAAGGTATTGAATTGAATGTTTTACCTTGGATTCTCAAGACAAGCTTGGATATGAACCAAGAAGGACCTCCTCTATCCTTTGGAGAGTAGAAAACAAGCTAGAACAAGGCATAAAAATGGAGCCCCATGAGTATTGATTTTCGGTAATGGAGAAAAATGGTGGAAACCTAGATTTTCTTACATATTCTTTACCTTAAGAGAATGGAGAAGCTAATGGAGTCTCCAAGCTTGAGTTTCCCCCTCTAATGGCGGTTTGCCTTGGCACCAAAATGGAGCTCTTGAAGTTTTGGAAAGATAGAAAGGAAGAGCTTGAGCTAACTAAGAAGAATATGTAATTTGTTTTGGTTTTGGAGCTAAAATGAGTAAGTAGTGACCAAAGCTAGATGGAGCTAGCATGGAGTTGTTCTTCAACGTGAAGAAGAAGAGAGGGAGCAGTAGAAAATTGGTGGTGAGAGAAGAGAATGAAGACGTGAGGAGAGAGGTAAGCAAGGTAAGATGTTTTGTATTCTGTTACAAAAGCAAATATAACCCTTGTACTTTTTTCCCTCTCTTTTCTAATATTATTTGGCTTCTCATGGTGCCTCATCCCCCTTAGAAACCGGCCCCCTTATTGATTTAGGCTGGTCATGGTCTTGTTTGACCATTTAATTACACTTAATTGATTTAAGACTAAATTAGGTACTATTTGGCACTATTCATAAACTAGTGCACTTGTTTGTGAAATTTTTTATTTCCCATTGATTTAGACTTCCTAATACTAAGTAGTACACATGTTAATTAAAGAGTAATGATGGAAATTTAGCCATTCAAAACCCATTTACAAGACAATTTTCAAAAATGTGCTTTAAGAGTCCTTAAAGCACAATTTGTGTTTTAACTTGTTTTGGAGCTTGGTTTTCTTTGTTAATTGATTTAATATGACCATTAGGATGTTAATAAGGTCTTAGAATTATATTTGGGTGCTCACCCAAGTTTCTCCAAGCTTAGAGCACGTTTTTTTGCCAAAACTGCTCTTATGGTGTTTCCTTATGTTAAAATTGTTTCTTAATATTTCTAAGGCATTATTTAGCCATCTTATATCTTAGTTTATCATCTAAACACCATATCTAGGTTTGGGGTATTTCAATCTACCCCCCTTAAAAGAACTTTGTCCCCAAAGTTCACGTATGTGTTTAACCATTCACGACACTCAATTTCCTCAATCTTAACACCACATCTCATTACTTCTCAAGACTCAAAGGTCAATCACAAATACAATACATAAGTATTATACATATCTCAAACTTATCACCGAAGTGTAGTAACTTACACAAAATCACATCTTAAACAAACCAAACAAACGACAACAAGTTCGTTTCCTAACTCAAAAGCGAGGAAGCTCTACCCCCCTTAAAAAGGGGTACGCCCCGTACCCTATACAGACGATCTAGTCAGTAAACAACGAAGGGTACTTCGATCTCATCTTATCCTCTAATTCCCACGTGGCCTCTTCGACATCCTGGTTAGACCAGAGAACCTTCACCAGTCGCACTGACTTATGGCGAGTGTCCCTAGTCTTACTATCCAAGATTCTCTGAGGAGTCACCACGGATCTCATATTCGGTTCCAACGTCAACGTTTCAGGTTCCAACACATGGGAGGGGTGGTGCATGTATTTCTTTAGCTGTGAAACATGAAAAACATCATGCACTTTACCCAGTTCAGCAGGTAAATTCAACCTGTAAGCAACCGGGCCCACCCGCTCCGTAATCTCAGAAGGACCAACAAATTTAGGGCTCAGCTTGCCCTTCTGCCCGAATCTAAACACTTCCTTCATTGGAGATACCCGCAGAAATACCCGGTCGCCTACTGCGAACTCTAGGTCTCGTCGTCGAACATCCGCATATGACTTCTGCCTATCTTGAGCAGCTTTCATATTTTCCCTGATTTGCTGAACTTCAGCCTTAACTTGTTCCAAATATTCTGGTCCTATAATGACCGTCTCACTCGACTCATCCCAGCAGAGCGGTGTACGACATGGTCTACCGTACAACGCTTGAAAAGGTGCCATCTTGATCGAAGCGTGATAGCTGTTGTTGTATGAAACCTCGATCAGATGTAATTTGTCAATCCAACTGCCCTGGAAGTCTAAGGCACATGCCCTCAGCATGTCCTCGAGTGTCTGAATCGTACGCTCAGTCTGACCATCTGTCTGAGGATGGAACGCGGTACTCAACTTCAGTTCTGTACCCAATGATAAGCCGTAGACTTATCATGTTTTATAAGCTAGATTTGTAGTATTATTAGTTAAAGTAAGGTTATAATAGATAGTATTTACATTATTTTATATTAAAAGCCATTTTATATGATCAGACTAATGCTTTGAGTGTTTTCTATGCAAGGAGCAAGTTCTGCATCAAAAACCAAGCAATGCCGGATGTAGCGCCGGGTTACTTCTGCCCGGCATCAGTACGCATCAGAAAGAAGATTAGGCCGGGCATGTTGCCGGGTGTGATCTATCCGGCATAAGTAAACGTCGTACCAATTCGCCAAATGATAACGGTTATTTACCGTTAGTAAATACTCGGAGCCGGATATGGTGCCGGATATTCTATATCCGGCATATATGACTTTTCGCGCCAGACGTTTTTCGACCGTTATTGGGAAGCACGTGTTTTATTCACTTGCCGGATAAATTGTACCCGGCATGGGACCCGGCATCTGAAGATTTTCAAGTCTATAAAAGGGCCGAGAGTCTGCACTTGGAGCACACTTCATACATATTACTTTACACCAAAAATCTCTCAAATTCGCGACGAACTACTGCCAAGGAAGCGCTGCAAATCCAACCTGAGGAAAGAAGACATTATCGAGTTCAAGGGAATTCTCATCAAGTTGTACTCTTGATCCTCCTTATATCTTCTCTCAAATGTTCTGGTTGGTTTGGTAGACTCTTTGGTTGCTTTGATTAGATTGATTGCATTGTAAACACTCTTTGATCATTAATGGAATTCTCAAGTTGCCGAGGACTTGGAATTAGTCCAAGTCCTTAACCAGGTAATTGCCATATTATATTCTTTCATTCGTCAAATTTTTTATGTTGTCTTTGCAATTGTTGAATGTGCCGGATTTAGTGCCGGATGTATATTACCCGGCAAAAACCAGAGGAAGTTGGTGCCGGATAGTAGACGCCCGGCATTGTACCCGGCCTATTCTACAAAATTGTTAATATATTCCCGACTATTGTTGTTTGAATGTTATTTGTGTTTTCGCTATTTTTAACGTGTCGTGTACAATGCCGGGTGAGTATGTCCGGCACATTCGGAGGAAGTCTGACGCCGGACACTTCCTACCCAGCACGGTACCTGGCTAAGTTAAAATTAGCATTGTTTTTTATTTTTCTACATATATATATGAATTCCTTCCTCTTATAATTATCTCACCTTTGTCCAAACTTTGTACTCAGGATGCCTAGAAACATTTGGATGGCAAAGTTACAAAGTGGGGAGTCCGATCTTTTCCATTTTCTGCATATATATGTGGTTAATGAACTCTACCCCCGTACAGGAGTAGAAATATTTATTAAGAGGAAGAAGTTGAGACCCGCCCTTGCTTATCACCGCCTTAGGACTACGGCACGCATGAGGGTTCTGCCCGTGGATGAACTTAGGCGGAGATTCCCTCATATGGGTATCTTCACCAATAGGGTTCACCGAAGGCCCCTTTAATACCCCGGATCTAAAAATGGCGATTAAATTACTCTAATATGATTATAAAAGGCCTAATGGTGCCTAAAGAGTATTGGTAAAGAAAATAAAACCAAAAGAAAAGAGAAAACGCTTGAAAAGCGAAAAACGCTAAAATGCGCGTTAAATGAAAATAAGAGATATATAATCTCGTAAGGGTCCGAGATGGATTCCTAAGGCTTTGTTAGGCCTAATTAGTGTACGGGAATGATTCCCGAAGAAAACGGATCCAAATAATGGATTAAAACACTAAATAAGCATAAAAGCACGTTTTTCGAGGAAGCCCGAAAACGTGACTTTAAGTGGTCAAATGGACCCGTAAAAATTATAGTTGATTAAATAACTATAATTAAGTATTAATGGAAGCTTAGTAACCATTAAAATTAATTAAACGAGAAAAATCCAAAAAAACGGGCCGGTTAGTGAATAGTGCCAAACCGGGTAAAATAACGAGCGTTTTCTGTCAAAAACTGAAAAACGCTCTAGTTTAAGTAGTATGTGGGGCCGGTTTTATTAGACAATTCAGCCCCTCTCTATTAGCTAATTAACAAAAGAAAAAGAAGAGTTGAAAAGTCAAATAAAGTAAAAGCAAAAGTAAGAAGGGAATAGTAAAGAAACAAATAAAACTCTTACCTTCCCTCTCTCTCTTCTACTTTTCTGATTCCCCTCTTCTTTCCTACGTGAGACACCTCCTCTCTCCCTCCATCCTCTGATTCATCTTCTTCCTTGCGACAAGAGAGCTCCACCCATGGCTCCTCTCCTTTCTTCTTCTTGCCCAAGCCTTATTAAGGCTCCAAATGAGAAAATAATCACATATTTGTGTTCCTCTCATCAAGCTCCACACTTCCCTCTTTTCAAAATTTGAAATGGATGAGTTTCATTTTCGTGGGTGTTGGCCATTTGAAGAGAAAAGCACACTATTTTGAAGCTTGAAGCTTCCTCTTCCATCCAAGGTAAAAATATCCAAAGAAAAATACATTTTTCTTCACTTCCTTGTGTTGGCCGATTTTGGCATGTGTTAATGCCTTGCTTCTCTTTGTTTTGAGCTACTCTCCAAGTCTCCAATGGTGGATTGGAGCTCCTCCTTTGATTTTTGGGCAAAACCAATTCTAGGGTTCTTAAGGTAATGTCCAATTCTATGCCTTAAGCCTTTCTTTGAATCCATGAGTGGTTGCCACAACTAAAAGAGCTAACTAGTACTCCTCATGTCCATTGGTATATTGGTCTAGAGAACGGGGCAAGTGAGTTGCCTTGACCGATTTTGGATGAAGAGAAGATGAGAAGAGGAGAAGTATATTAACAAGGAAACTTAAGAGAATGCAAGGTAAGAAACCAACCCTAAAGTATATTCTATATGTATTAGAATTTGGGATGGGGTAATTAAATGAATGAACCCCACATGTGTTGTGGTAGCAATGTGCTTGTATAGTAATAATGCAAGTGAGAAAACATTTGTGAATTTAGTGTTTGATTTAAGAGCTATGCATTTTATGAATTATGCATTGTGCAGTATTTGGAGAATTGATGAGTATTAATGGATTTATATGTGTGCTGATAGAACCCTTGTGGTTTGGTTAGTTTTAGGTTGAATAATGTGATGAGAAGAGTTTTGGGCAATGCTAGAGAAGTAGCCAAGTTATGGCAAAATTTGTGTAGAAATCTAAGTGGATTAAGTGTTGGTTTGGGTGGTGAATAGCCTAGGAGTGGCTAAGTATGTATGAAGATTGATTGGAGACTTATTTGAGTAAGTTAACCATTTTAGGAAGGCTTGTCAAGGGAGGAGAATGATGCAAAATCAGTAGCAAAAGAGTGGTTTAGTTCCTTAGGAGTTTTTAGAAAACAAAGAAGAAATAAGGCTTTAAGAAGAGTCATGGACTTTGCTAGGAATAAACAAGAGTGTTTAACTTGTGAAACAAGGAGTGGACTTGGATTTTGGAAGTGCATTATTCTGGAAGATGTGGAATGGTCAAATAGAGTGAGAACAATGATGCAAATGCCAAGGGGGTAAAAATCTGTAGCACAAGTGTGCATAAGGGCAACAGAGAGAATGAAAAATTGTGAATTGGAGTAAGATTTTGAGTAAGTGTTGAACCTATGAGTTGAAGAGCTTTAGAGCATGTTTTAGGATGATTAAACATGTGGAAAACTTATGGAATGATTAGGAAATGATTGGAGGTGATTTAGGGGTGAAAACTGGTGAAAAACTGCAAATTTTGACAGTTCCAGGGGTTGTCCGGGTTTACAATCGGAATGCAAACCCGGAACATAGCAAAAACATGGCAGAAGGTCATCCCAGGGGATGGTCCGGGTTTGTAAACCCGGACACAAACCCGGAACACATGAAAAATACGACAGAAAGTGATTCCAGTGTTTGGTCCGGGTTTGTAACCCCGGACACAAACCCGGACCAGGCCAGAAATGTAACAGAATGTGTTTTCTTGCATTCTAATGATGGGGAATTGAATGGTAATGATAATATAAGGTAATTAGGACATGAATAAAGATGTTTAAAGGTCATTAGGAGTGTAAACAAGTTTGATAAGTGAATGAGGAAGTTGTGAGTTTAAGAACACATGAGTAAAACTAAGTTAAACGGGATAACGGGGTTAAGTACGGGAGTATTAGTTTTACATACCGTAATGCTTTGATGTTAATAAAAACATTTGAATGTTATTAGTGGAACAAGTGTGAACCGAGGAACGAGAGGTCACACGGTAAAGCTAACCCCGGTGAAAGGTATGATTTTCTCATGCCCCGTATACTAACCGAGTTACTCTGATTTGTGTGTTTGTTTGCCGGCTTAATCAAGATTAAAGCATGAAAATAATCCCTTGTTTGATTAAGTATGCTTTATTGTATGTTGT
This sequence comes from Limonium bicolor, assembly GCA_023374045.1. Classification (NCBI taxonomy): domain Eukaryota; kingdom Viridiplantae; phylum Streptophyta; class Magnoliopsida; order Caryophyllales; family Plumbaginaceae; genus Limonium; species Limonium bicolor. Next base: position 491,340,182 of record CM041776.1, read on the forward strand.
ATGAACTAACATACTTGTATGCCGGTGTGGTCTAACATAGTGCATAGACCGACTCATAGAGAGTAGTGATTGACTAGAAACCCGTAGATCGGGTAGTCTCACGAACAATGGTAACATGCAAACACACACAAGCTATCGATTAAAGTATAACGATAACGCAAACATATGAACTCCCTAGAACGTGAGGAGATGTACGGGTTGAGTAAATACCCGATAACGGTTAGAAAACCTTATTGAAACAATCCACGGAATAAATATGAGTGGAGAGATAAATGAACCTCCATCGAGAGGATTGAAGTTAGTCCAATAATGTGAACTTATAAGAAAGGTAAAAGAGACCTAAGGGACTATGTAACTCCCTTGAGACATGGTCGACCTCCTATATGAGGATTTTACCCGGTATAAGAAAATATCCGAATGTACAAGCATATGATTGTGAGGGTAACCCTTAAACCTAAGATTACCCGAATTTAAGTAAAGTTCCCAAAGTCATTAGAAACATCGAGAATGATGCTTCTAGACTAATATACATGATATTATTATAACTCCGAGAGAGGAGTGTATGGGAACGAGAGTAGTCCGAGAGTAGTCGGACCTAAGTAAAAGAGATAGGAACTAAGAGAGAGTTCCGTGAGCTAGTTGAACCTTCCCACCATGCTAGACCCAGAGTAGGGTCGAAACCGGGGAAGTAAGACTATGCTAGAGAGCCATGAGTTTTGGCCTAAGTATGTATTAAGAGTAACAAGCGTGACGTAGGAGACCTGTAGTGTCTCGGGAATCTACAAGAGCTTGAGTATAAATAACCCAAGAGTGTGGGTGAGATAATGAGTATACATAACCCAAGAGTATGGGTGAGATAATGAGAATAAATAACCCGAGAGTGTGGGTGAGTATAGTACGAGTAGCCCAAGAGAATGGGTGTGTATATGAATAAGTAACCCGAGAGAGCGGGTGAGGTATTGAATAAGTAAACAAGGCATAGTGAGGAATAACCCTCAATGCCTAAGAGTAACCAGTTACCACTAACAACATTGTTAAGTTAGTTAGGAATCATGTTCCGTGATTGGATGTAGATTCCTTGTGTAATATACATATACATTGTATTGCCATGATGCATGTTGTTTGATTAAAATGAACTCCATGTATATCCGACCCAAAGTAGTCGGCGTACCGCGGTTAGCACGCGGTATATGCGAATTTCATATTCAGCGTAAGCTGACCCCCTAGGGGGAACATTTTTAGTGTGCAGGTACTTGAAGCTGACCACCGTTCGAGAGAGTAGGACGGGGACTGCTATGAAGCATGGGTAGTTAGATAGTAATTACTAATGCATTTGAAAGAGGTGTAAGTCCGAGTATGTTATCGGCATCCGTATATTGTAGACTTGGTATAGTAAAGAAAGGAATTGAGTATTGTGTTGTATGAAGTACTCGGTTGTTCCAGTCCATCAGACCGTTACTGTGTGTGAGATAGGCCTAGTTAGCCATATGGGTGGCTAACGGCGTTGTTTCACCCCTCGTTGTAATTAGAGTTCCGCTGTGTGAGTAAGAGTATTTGGTGACAATTTGAGAGGTAATGACGAGCTTAACGGTTGGGGTGTTACAGCCCCCCTCCTATGCTATCTTTACTAGTAGAATTAGGCGCACTAGGTTTAGGGCTGTCTTTTAATGTACTTTAGTCTTTTTATATATTTCTTTTAGTTATTTTGTCTTTTATATGATATGTAATGACAATGATATTATATATTGAATAAAAGCATATATTAGTGATTACATGTTATTGTCATATTACTTAAAAATATTTTCTTTGTTATCTTTTAGGTACTTGTTCTTCTAAAGTGAATGCCACTCACACGATCACTCAGTCTCCCTGAAACTCTCATCAATTACATTCCAGAAATAGAAATGACATTCCATTACCTACAAAGACAGCAAAGAAATCACCATACCATGGCTGCTATACCTGCAACCGTTAGGAACATTAACCGGCCTTCCAACCAAGGTCAACAACCCGCCATAAGCCTTCCCGCTCTTTCCCAAGCAGATTATGAGGAATGGCAGAAATTAAAGCCATATCATCAAATCCGTTGTGTGAAAGAGTTAGGAATGTTTGATGGAACTAATCCTGATGAAGCCTTACTCCACATTACAAAATTCCTCCAACACGTAAATAGCCTTACTTCCAAAGATACGGTTCTCGAATACGCTAGACTCTCCCTATTTCCTCACAGCCTGACAGGGATGGCAAGTAAGTGGTACCATAGCATCTCCCCACAAACTATTCACACGTGGGACGACATGGCCACTAAATTCCATGACAAATTCTTACCCCCAAGCCGAACCTTAGAAATGATTGCTGAAATTTATAACTTTAAGCAACCAGGTTCAGAGAACATCGGCGAGACGTGGGATAGATTCAAGGGTTTGCTTCTGACCTGTCCCCACCATGGTCTCACCAAGGAACAACTCTCCCAGTTATTCTACAAAGGATTGGTGAATCAATGTAAGACCATGGTACTTTTATCCCTTGGTGCCGATATTCTAAAGAAGCCCGGAGAGCAATTTCTTAATGGGATTGAGTCCCTATGTGAAGAGATAAGAGATTGGGCTACCGGTGGATCCAGAGGTAGCACCCCAGGTCTATATCAAATAGGAGGAAGCGACAGCAAAATCGAGCAATTATTGAAAAGTCAAGAACAATTAGTGGAAAGTAACGCTCAGCAATCCACCAAAGTTAGTGCTTTGCAAAAAGTGGTGGAGCAATTGGCTATGAGCTCTCTTCCCCAGCATGCGAAAGTGGTAAATACACGATAACCTCAGGCATCGCACCCCTCTGTGTTTTCTTTACCTTCTGATGTGTTTTGTACACAGTGTGGAGGACCACACGATTTCGAACAGTGCCCTGAGTTGCAGGAATTAAAAGCATCTGAGGAAGTAAATTATGTCAACAACAACCAAGGATTCAGACAACCTTGGCAGAGAAATATCCAAACTCCCCAGAACCAACCCGGATTTCAAGGAAATCCAAGGCAATACCAGCAGCCAACATATGGCGGTAGACCACCCCAACATTCATCCAATCATGAAGTTGAGATGGCCGAGATGCGTGACCTAATGAAGGCGTTGATGAACAAATCACGAGATACACAGGAAGATATTGCAGCCCTTCGTAAGGATCAGAAGTTACTACAATCTCAGATCCAATAAATGCTAACCCAACCTAGGCCTCAGGGCCAATTCCCTTCCCAAACACAAATAAATCCAAGAGAGCAGGCGAAATCAGTTAACCTTGCAAGCCACGATGCAAGTGCCGTTACTCTTCGAAGTGGAAGGGAGGTGGGTAAAGATCAAGAAAAAGAAAAACAAGTGGTATCTGATGATGTAGAGGAGGAAATTCCTTCTATACCCGCACAGCACAGGCTCCTATCTCTTCGCCCTCTACCTCTAAATTTCCTTCTATTGTTTCCACTTCTCCACCAAAAGAAAAATTACCATTTCCAAATAGGCTCAAGAAGAAACATATGGATGAGCAATTCAAGAAATTCTTAGGAATTTTTCAACGCTTAACTATTGACATTCCTCTAATAGATGCTCTGAAATAGATGCCGACATATGCTAAGTTCCTCAAGGAACTAATGAGCAACAAGAGATGAATGGAAGACGTGGAGACAGTTGCACTAACAGAAGAGTGCTCGGCAGCACTATTGAGAGCAATGCCACCAAAACAGAAGGACCCAGGATTACCAATAGTGCCTTGTTGTATTGGAAATGTCGATTGTGGCCATGGTTTATGTGACCTTGGTGCAAGCATTAATATCATGCCTTACTCTATCTTCACAAGGATCCGTGGCAGTCAACTGAAGCCCGTTTCCTTCTCCCTCCAATTGGCAGATAGATCCTCCATCAAACCAATGGGAATGGTTGAAAATTTGGTAGTGGGAGTTGACAAATTCATCTTCCCTGCTGACTTCGTAGTCTTGGATATTAGTGAGGATACTGAGGTCCCACTGATCCTAGGGCGTCCATTCTTAAGTACTGCTAGGGCAGTCATTGATGTTTATGATGGGAAGGTTACCTTCCGATTCGAGGACGAGAAAATAGAATTCAACATGGCACAGATGGTAAGAAAAAGTGTTTCTGCTCACACCGTTTGTTGTGTTGGTCTACTAACAGATGACGGCACGGACGAATTCATAAATGATGATGAGACTTTCTCCGTCCCCTTGGTCGAACCTCATGAGTTAGAGGCCTTGGAGCAAGTGCTGGTTTCATCCATTGAAGAATCTTCACAGAAAGAGATCAATGCAATCGTTGAGCAACTCGACATGGGTAAAAAGAAAAGTTATCAACCACCACTAGAGAGGCTCGATTACCCGCCTCAAAAAGTAGTACCCTCCATAGAACAACCACCTGAGGTAAAATTGAAGGAACTCCCTTCTAATCTAAAGTACGCCTTCCTTCCAGGTACAAACTCTCTTCCTGTAATCATTTCCTCGCTTCTTTCTCCTGAGCAAGAAGTTAAGCTGTTAGAAGTCCTAGGAAAACATAAGAGAGTGATAGGTTGGTGTCTGGCAGATTTAAAGGGTATTGATCCTAGTTTTTGCACCCACCGTATATGTATGGAGGATAATCATAAACCAATGAGGCAAGCTCAAAGGAGGTTGAACCCCAACCTAAAAGAAGTTGTCAAAAATGAGGTCCTAAAATTATTGGATGTTGGTATCATATACCCCATTTCTGACAGCCCTTGGGTAAGCCCTGTCCAGGTGGTACCCAAGAAGGGTGGTATAGAAGTAGTTCCGAACGAAAAAGGGGAGTTGATCCCCAAAAGAAAAACTACGGGATGGCGCATGTGCATTGATTATAGGAAATTAAATTCCGCCACCCGGAAGGATCACTTCCCTTTGCCCTTTATAGATCAAATGTTGGAAAGGTTGGCAGGCCAAGAATTTTATTGTTTTCTAGACGGGTATTCAGGGTATTTTCAGATCCCAATTGCACCTGAGGACCAGGAGAAGACCACCTTCACCTGCCCTTACGGTACCTTTGCATATACCCGAATGCCTTTTGGACTCCGCAATGCACCTGCTACTTTCAAACGTTGCATGCAGGCAATTTTCGCTGATTTTATCGAAAAAAGTATCGAAGTATTCATGGATGATTTCAGTGTATATGGTCCTAACTTTGATGAATGTTTGCAGCAACTAGATCTAATCTTAGCCAGGTGCGAAGAAACCAACCTGGTGCTGAGTTGGGAAAAATGCCACTTTATGGTAAAAGAAGGCATTGTTTTAGGGCATCGAGTTTCCAAAGAAGGTATTGAAGTAGACCAGGCCAAGGTCGAGGTCATCAAAAAGCTCCCTCCTCCTACCTCAGTTAAAGAAGTAAGGGCGTTTTTGGGTCATGCAGGCTTCTATCGAAGGTTTATTGCAGATTTTTCAAAGATTGCGAAACCGTTAAGTGATCTGTTGGCCAAGGATACAAGATTCAACTTTACAGAGTAGTGTCTTGAGGCTTTCGAGATCATAAAAGAGAAGCTTGTCTCAGCCCCTGTGGTCGTTGCCCCTGATTGGTCTCTCCCCTTTGAGATCATGTGCGACGCAAGTGACTACGCTGTGGGGGCTGCACTGTGTCAAAAGAAGGATAAGGTACTAAGGATTATAACTTATGCAAGTAAGACTCTTGTAGATGCCCAAAAGAATTATACAACTACAGAAAAAGAGCTTCTTGCTGTTGTCTTCGCCCTCGATAAGTTCCGTTCTTATCTATGGGGGAGTGAAGTTATAGTACACACCGATCACTCCGCTCTAAAGTACCTGTTCACCAAGGCAGACACTAAGCCAAGATTGTTGCGTTGGATTCTCCTGCTGCAAGAATTTGACGTTCTAGTGGTAGATAAGAAAGGATGCCATAATGGAGTTGCTGATCACTTGTCCCGCATTACGAGACCTTATGATGGAGTTCCTATCCAAGAATATTTCCCAGACGAGACAGTGTTCAGCATCTAGCAAATAGAAGACATGGTTGAGAAGAGACCTTTTTCCAATTGGGTTGAGTTATTTTCTGCACTGACAGTAAGCAATGAGGAACCATGGTATGCTGACATCGCCAACTACTTAGCCTCTGGAGTAGTTCCTCATGGACTCTCTTTTCAACAAAAGAAGAGATTCCTCTCCCAGATTAAGCACTTCTTCTGGGATGACCCTTACCTTTTCAAGGTATGTGCTGATGGGGTCATCCGGAGGTGTATCCCTGAAAATGATGCTACTTCAGTTCTCTACATGTGTCACTCTAAAGAGGCTGGAGGACATCATGGTTCCACACGGACGGCTGCGAAAGTTCTAGAGTCAGGTTTGTTTTGGCCTACACTACACAAGGACGCTCACAAATTTGTCTCACAGTGTGACAGTTGCCAACGGATGGGAAACATCTCAAGACGACACGAGATGCCCTTGAACAACATCCTGGAAGTAGAGTTGTTCGATGTTTGGGGTATCGATTTCATGGGTCCATTCCCTCCATCCCAAGGCCATCAGTACATATTAATCGCTGTGGACTATGTTTCAAAGTGGGTAGAAGCGATCTCATGTTCTTTTGCAGACGCCAAAACAGTCCTGAAGTTTTTGAAGAAAAATATTTTCACCAAATTCGGAGTGCCCCGGGCAATCATTTCTGATGGTGGTTCCCATTTTTGCAATCGTCAGTTTGATGCCTTACTACATAAATATGGAGTTCATCACAAAGTAGCACTTCCCTATCATCCACAAAGCAATGGACAGGCCGAGGTCTCCAACCGAGAGTTAAAATGGATTTTACAGAAAACAGTCGGTTCATCTCGGCGAGATTGGTCACAAAAGCTCGACGATGCTTTGTGGGCCTATAGGACTGCCTTCAAAACTCCTATTGGAACCACTCCTTTCCGTCTGGTGTTTGGAAAAGCATGTCATCTACCAGTAGAGCTTGAACACAAAGCTTATTGGGCATTAAAGTCTCTCAATTTTGATATGAAGGCTGCTAGCATCAAAAGAAATTTCCAGCTCTCTGAACTCGAGGAGTTACGCCACAACGCTTACGAGAATGCCAGCCTATACAAAGAAAGAACCAAGAAGTGGCATGATCAAGTCATTCTTCCGCCCCACTTTCAAATCGGTGATCAAGTCCTCCTTTACAACTCCCGCCTACGACTCTTCCCCGGGAAGTTAAAATCACATTGGTTTGGACCTTTCACCATCACTTCCATGAACGCATCAGGTGCCTTCGAAGTTGAAAATGAAAAAGGTGAGCGCTTTAAAGTCAATGGTTCTCGCTTGAAGAAGTATTTATGCAGTAAGCCTGCCACAGCCCAGGCCGTCTACCTCGATGACTTCATTATGCCTTCTTCCTCAACAACTTCCCCCTCAACACACATGAAGCCCACGGCTAAAAGCCAAGTGTAGGGCCCGCATCGTAACCAAGGGAGTAACTATTACATACTCCCCTCTAAATTACTTTTATTTTATTTATTATTATTTATTTATTTTATGCTCTTTATGTTTCATTTAAATATATATATAAAAAAAAGAGAGAGATCAAGTTGCCGTGTACAAAGCCGGGTGTACAGAACCCGGCAAAAGAATTTTCATCATGCCGTGCCTAAAGCCGAGTAAAACACATCCGGCCTTAAAAAAAAATTCATTGTGCCGGGTATAACTAATCCGGCACTCAACCCGGCACTTCGCGTTTTCTGAAAAAAAATAACCTCGGTAAGTTTGGGTTACAGACCCATTTTTACCCTACTACAAACGCGCCTAACACCGCACCTCCTCTAAAACCTGTCGCCACCCCAAGCTTCAAGTCGAACCCACAAGCAACTCCAATCGCCACCCAGCCACAAGCAGCTGTGAAGTTGCCCAGATTCGACGCCAGAAAACGAAACAAAAACAGGTTCCTTTGTCACCATTTCGAATTCGATTTTTATTGTTGTTTAGTTTAATGTGACGTTTTTGTTAGATTCGTAGCTTAGTATAGTGCATTAGGGATTTCGGAACCTGCTGAAACTGATTTTATGTGGTCTGGTGCGATTCTGTGTGTTCTGCAAATTTCTGGGTTCGAAGTATGAATGTGCCGAATGGATTCTGTCCGGCATCCCATCCGGCATGGAGTTGTTTGCATGCGCCGGGTGGATTTTGTCCGGCATTCCACCCGGCAAGACTACCAGATTAATGTTTCTATGCCTATTGGGATCCTAGTCTTCTGAATTAATTCCTAGGACAAGGTTTTGTTGGAAATTAATCAATTCGACATATAATTAGGAGAATCATAGCACGACACCAGGTTAATGCTTTAACTGTTGAATTGACATCTGATAATCTGTTGTGTGAGGTATTCGATTTCTTTTCTTTACCTGCAGATGCCTCAGCGAAAAGCCACTATTTCTCAGACCCTCGATTCAGATGAGGATGCCTTCCTTGAGGAGTTAGACGCACCTCTAGGAGAGGCTACTCTAGAGGAAGATGAGGCTACTCCTGCTCCACCAGAACCACTTCGCCGTTCTACTAGACGGGCAGGTAAGGAGCCTGCCTCCAGTAGTGCCCCTTCTCCTCCACGAAAATCTACGACAGGGCGGAAGCAGAAGCGCCCTGCTGCAGCTCAGAGTGGGCCGGGTTCGACATCCTCAGCACCTGAGCTAGACAACTTCGGGATTCCTCAGCCCCTACCTTCTCGTCTCCAAGAGGACCCGCAGTTCGATTCAGCTGGGTTTATTAGCTCAGAGGCTGCCCGCTACTACACTCAATCTAAGCAAAAGGGCAAGTGGGTGCAAGAGCGACGAATTGACCAGACAGTGAGCCCGTTACCTCAGATCATCTCCCCATTCCAGAGGCATGGCTGGTCAGGATTACTAGAGATTTGTCAGAGACACTTCTACGCTGACCTACTTCGTGAGTTTTATGCTAATGCTGAGTTTCTTGAGCCACCCCAAGTCTCCGAGGTACAGATCCGTTCTTATGTCTCCCGTACACGTATTTTGATTTCACCTCGTAGCATAGCGGATGCCTTAGGCATAGAGTATGACCAGAGGCAGAGCTCATTCACTAGGCAGTATCTTGCCACTGCCCATGCTGCTATTACTGCTCAGTTTGGATCACGGACCCGATATATGAATCGGGCCCATTCTAAGTCTCGCCCTGTGATCCCTATCACCTTCATCACGGACTTGCAGCTTAGAGTGGCCATGGAAATTATTTGACATAACATTAGGCCCTGTAAGCATGACGAGCTAAATGACATGGATTGTGCCCTTCTTGAGTACCTTCGTGGGCCACCACCGAGTGATGTTGCAGCTCGATTTCCGGTGCACCGGCTGATGTTTGCTCTGTTGGTTCGGGCGATTCTTCATCGAGATATTCAGCGCCCTGTCTTCCCGATGCTACTTCATCACCATATCACTCAGACTCTGAGGGAGGATCAGATTCCACGAGGTCTCCAGTATCACCAGGAGTCCTCCCTCATTGACCTCGCACTTATTAGGCGATGGTGGTTTCGTGAGTCTGCACCGGGAGAGTACCGGTATGTTCCTTCAGCGCAGAGGCGTAGAGCCAATGTCACTGCTCAGGACTACCCTAGATATGAGGGATCTGAGCCCCAGTTGCTGCTACCCCCCCCCTCCTACCTCCTCCGCTCCTCAGACTTCTGCTCCCTCCTGACTTGGGTCCCCTGTATGAGAGGATGGACCATTTTCAGCAAACCCTTGATCAGCAGCGGCAGTCCTTCGATGTGTACAGACAGTCCCAGCAGGATACTTGGATTGATTATGAGGCCTTCCGGGCCAGCTATGAGGGATATCGTTCTGAGGTTACCAGCCGAGTTGAGACAGTAGAGCAGCGCCAGCAGGAGATGGCCGCAGGTCAGCAGGCATTTAAGGAGCAGGTCACCCAGCGCCAGGAGGAGCATGAGCGGCGAGTAGATGACCGCTTTCTGCTCGCAGTCGACAGACTTGACCGTTCCCAGGCTGAGGATAAGAAGACGCTAAAGAAGACGATGGAGTGTTCGATGAAGGCATTCTTCAAGAGTATTCTCAAGAGGGAAAGGAAGAAGAGAAAAGCCCCAAGGAGGCAAAGAAGCAGGGTCTCCCTACCCCTAGCTCCTCCAGCTCTTCAGACTCCTCAGAGGCTCCTTCTGACTCATCCCCACCCCCACCACCACCTTCATCTGCGCCGGCGGCGGCTATCTAGTTCTTTCTCTCTCTTTCTATTTCCTTGTCTTTACCTTCATTTTCTTTCTTTATGTTATTTCTTTTTATATTTATTATGTATGCTTAAGGATTAACTACTCTCCTTGTATTATGGAAGCTTGGCACTTTATGAGTTTTTGATTTCAGTTGATCTGATTATTGTTGAATTCTGATGTGAACAACTCCAATCATTGGCTCATCACAAGTGTAGGGCATCTGCCATTATGGGGAGTATTTATTGTTCTTTCTCTTTCCTTCAGTTTCTTGTCTATTTAATTCTTTCGAACACTGGGGACCGTGTTCCTACCTAGTGTAGGGCAGGGGGACCCCCCTTTGAAAAATTAAAAAAAAAAGGATTTTATAAATTAGTTTTCAAATAAAACATTTTATATAGCATGTCTAGTTTATCCAATATAATAAGTTTTAAGCTTATTAACCTTCTACTCAGCTTTTTGTATGTCTTTGACTAAGCTGACATTAGGGAAGGCTAAATATTTGTTCTCTCAAGAGGTAAGCTTTCTAATGACCTTTAGATATTATTTTCTCACTTCGTGATTCCTTCTGTTAACATGAGTATATGATCTTACTTCTACTTTTGTCCTTGATCTACTTTTGGGTAATATATCTTTCTTTCCTTTTCAAAATAGTTCAATTCTTATGGGTGAATATCTTAGAAAAGGGTGATGAAAAAGAAGAAGAAAAAAGCTTCGAAAAAAAGAAGAAAAAAAAGAAGAAAACCTCTTCCAAAAAATATATATGAAGCATTATGAGGTTGTAAAAGTGCCTCAAAATAAAAGCAAAAAAATTGAGAGTTTTTCCTTTTGTTTTTCTCCTAAATTCCCCGTTCTTTAAATGAAAAAAACAATCATGGTTAGATTTAGAAACCCTTGAAAAATAGGGCTGAACAATAAAAAAAAACCATTGATGAGAGTCTTGGCCACATTCAGAAACTCTTGAAAAATAGAGCTGAATGTTGGAAACCGGAAGAAGGAGAGATACAAAAATCCCCTATGCAAAATAGCCCATGAGTCGTTGTTCCATTTTTGAGATTGAATGTTTTACTTTTTACCCACTTGTATATTATTGATAGAATGAGAAAGACTAAGTGATGCTTATGAGTAAGAGTCAAGTAGTTAGGAAAGAAATATCTCATTGTCATTCTAGAGTTTATTTGTTTTGTGCACAAGTAGTTACTCTTTTCTGATTTAATTTTGCTCGAGGACTAGCAAAAGGTAAGTGTAGGGCCTTGATAAGCCGTAGACTTATCATGTTTTATAATCTAGATTTGTAGTATTATTAGTTAAAGTAAGGTTATAATAGATAGTATTTACATTATTTTATATTAAAAGCCATTTTATATGATCAGACTAATGCTTTGAGTGTTTTCTATGCAAGGAGCAAGTTCTGCATCAAAAACCAAGCAATGACGGATGTAGCGCCGGGTTACTTCTGCCCGGCATCAGTACGCATCAGAAAGAAGATTAGGCCGGGCATGTTGCCGGGTGTGATCTATCCGGCATAAGTAAACGTCGTACCGATTCGCCAAATGATAGCGGTTATTTACCGTTAGTAAATACTCGGAGCCGGATATGGTGCCGGATATTCTATCCGGCATATATGACTTTTCGCGCCAGACGGTTTTCGACCGTTATTGGGAAGCACGTGTTTTATTCACATGCCGTATAAATTGTACCCGTCATGGGACCCAGCATCTGAAGATTTTCAAGTCTATAAAAGGGCCGAGAGTCTGCACTTGGAGCACACTTCATTCATATTACTTTACACCAAAAATCTCTCAAATTCGCGACGAACTACTGCCAAGGAAGCGCTGCAAATCCAACCTGAGGAAAGAAGACATTATCAAGTTCAAGGGAATTCTCATCAAGTTGTACTCTTGATCCTCCTTATATCTTCTCTCAAATGTTCTGGTTGGTTTGGTAGACTCTTTGGTTGCTTTGATTAGATTGATTGCATTGTAAACACTCTTTGATCATTAATGGAATTCTCAAGTTTCTTAACCCGAGTTTTAATCTCCTTATCAATAGAACAAGGATTTTCTCTTGTTCTATCATCACAAAGTTCTATTTAAGGCTTTCAACAGCAAGAGTAGAATAGGTTATGACTTGGGTAATCTTTAATATTGTTGCCTTGAGAAGTAGGCAACAAATGCTAAGATTTAGGATTGTTTCTCTTATTTCCCCGTTGTTCTGTTCGTATTCGCGGCATTGTTTATGCACGATGCGAATTAGGGTAGTGAGTTCTTGTCATCATAAGTGAAACTGGAAAAAATTATTTACGAAATGTACGATGCCGGACTGACTGCCGGGTGGAATATGTCCGGCACCTTCAAAGTTTTTGAATGCGCCGGGTATAATTTGTCCGGCACCAAACCCGGCATATACATTTTGCGAGAAAGAGAATCCTTTTCGAGACTTGCCACTTTTGATCCGTGATCATATGAGTTCTTACATTGTTAATTGACCCTAATCAAGGTTAGTTCGTTGTGAATAATTAGTTTAGTTAGTTTAGAAATACTTATACACCTTTTTCCCCCTCTTTACTTTGTAATTACCAAGGCTAGGACTAATTTTGTATTAAAGTCCCTAGGGTTCGACTTGCTTGGTCTTAATTTGCTTCCCTGTTACTTTTGACCGGGTTTTGTTTGCTACCCGTATAGATTGAGTAGGTTTTCTTTCATTTTTATTCACTGCCGTGCAGGGTGCCGGGTGGTATATACCCGGCACATTCTTGATTCTTTTCCTATGTTCTGTTTACTCTCTTGTACATAAAAGTATATATTTAACCTACTAAAATCTCTGTTAGCACCCAACGCTTCTCTAGTAGCTCTCCAGTACCTCGAAAGGAATCTGGTATCTCTATCCGACACTATGGTCTTTGGTATCCCGTGATGTCTCATGATTTCTTTCTCAAACAACTCAGCTAATTTGGTCACCTTCCAAGTATCCTTCATCGGTATGAATCGGGCTACTTTGGTAAGGCGATCAACCACCACCCAAATCATGTTGAGACCTCCCCTAGCAGGTGGAAGTCCAACTACGAAGTCCATGGAGATGTCATGGAACTTCCACTCCGGAACTGGCATCGACTGTACCATTCCGCCCGGTCGTCGGTGCTCGAATTTCACCTTCTGGCATGTGAGACACCTCAAGACGAACTCGGTGACATTTGTCTTCATCCCCGACCACCAGAAGTATCTCTTCATGTCTTTATACATCTTAGAGGCTCTCGAATGGATGGAAACTGAAGAACAGTGTGATTCCCTAAGTATACGGTCTTTCAAATCTGTGCTGCCTCGTGGTATGCATAACCGGCCCTTAAGTCTGATCAGATCATCATCATGAAGTCTGAAGTCGTATTTCTAACTCTCAAAGGTACCATCTGTCAGCTTCTGTCTGACCTCTCTCATGTACTCATCTATCCTCTGAGCCTCTCGCACCTCATCAACCAAGCTGGAGAAAGAAACTAGTGAATGGAGTGAGTGTGCTCGACGACTCAGGGCGTGTGCTACAACATTGGCCTTCCCTTCCTTGTATTGGAGGTCAATGTCATAGTCTTTCAGAAACTCTAACCATCTCCTTTGTATGAGATTCAACTCCTTCTGAGTGAATATATATTTCAAGCTCTTGTGATCGGTGTAGATCGTCACACTAACCCCGTATAAGTAATGGCGCCATATCTTCAAAGCGAAGACTACAGCTCCCAGCTCTAAATCATGTGTGGGGTCGTTCTCCTCATGTTTCTTCAACTGGCGTGAGGCATATGCCACCACCTTGCCATGTTGCATGAGAACGCAACCCAGCCCTCTGCCGGATGCGTCGCAGTAAACCTCAAAGCCCTCTTTGCCGTCTGGAATAGTCAGAACCGGTGCAGTGGTCAGTGAGTCTTTCAAACTCTGAAACGAACTCTCACAATCAGCCGTCCATATGAACGGTGCATCTTTCTTCATCAGACTGGTCATCGGCTTCGCGACCTTGCTGAAATCTTTAACAAACCTTCGGTAGTAACCTGCCAAACCAAGAAAGCTCCGAATGTCGGTAACTGTCTTCGTGTTGGCCAGGTACGCACGGCATCAATCTTTGATGGATCCACCGAGATCCCAGCATCTGAGATGACATGACCCAGGAAAGAGACCTGGTCAAGCCAAAACTCACACTTGGAGAACTTAGCATATAGCTGGTTCTCCCTCAAATCTCTAATACTCTCCCAAGTGTTCCTCATGCTCAGTCTTCGATTTCGAGTATATCAAAATGTCATCAATAAATACCACGACCGACTTGTCCAGCTGCTCCTGGAACAAGCAGTTCATCAGATCCATAAACTTTGCCGGTGGGTTCGACAAACCGAACGGCATCACTGTAACCTCATAGTGGCCGTATCGTGTCCGGAATGCTGTCTTCTCAATGTCTCCCTCCTTAATGGCTATCTGATGATACCCCGATCTGAGATCAATCTTGGAAAAGACAGATGCTCCCTTCAACTGATCGAACAGATCGTCAATACGGGGTAGTGGATACTTATTCTTCACAGTCACTGCATTCAACTCTCTATAGTCGATGCAGAGGTGGAGACTACCATCCTTCTTCTTCACGAAGAGGACCGGCGCTCCCCATGGTGATACACTGGGTCTAATGAACCCCTTGTCTAACAAGTCCTTCAATTGTTCCTTTAACTCAATCAATTCTGTCGGAGCCATGCGGTATGGTGCCCTGGCTATCGGTCCGGTACCAGGTAGTAGCTCGATGGTGAACTCTACCTCCCGAGTGGGTGGCATGCCGGGCAGTTCCCGTGGAAAGAGATCGGGGAACTCCGACACTACCGGTAAGTCGGGGTCGAACTCGGGGTTTCTCTCTATGTCCTGGACATAGCAGAGGTACACTTCTTCCTTCCTCCTCAACTCATTATACATTGCCATGGCGGTGATGATCTTAGTCGAAGGCTCTCTGGGCCTCTCGCGGTATGATACAGTCACCCCAGATGGACTCCTGAGCAGCAGTCGATGCTCGGCGCAGAGGATCCGTCCCTTGTGCCGCTCCAACCAGTTCATCCCGAAGATAACATCAAATCCCAACTCTCTGAACTCAATGAAGCTAACTGGAAAATCTTCCCCCTTAATTCTGATGATGGCTCCTCGGTAGTAACGAGTGCAACGAATCTTCTCCTTAGACGGGAGCGTAACCGTGAAGTCGGGTAGCTCGTCAGCGTCTAGCCCCAACATTCTCGCAAAAGATGCCGAGATAAAGGTGTCGAGGCCCCTGAGTCGAAGAGAACTGATGCCTCAACCCCATTAATCGGAAAGGTGCCGGTGAGGATAGTACCGCTGGCATCGGCCTGTGCCTCTGCAAGTATGCTTAGCGCACCTTCCGTACCGAGTCCACGACCTAATTGTATTCACAAGCTTCATGAGTAAATATGGTATAACAAGAGTCGTAACAATTAATATGAACAAACACACTGTTATTTTATTCATAACCATCCTGTTTACAACATGTGCTTCTTTCTTACATCTCATTCCTTACATCATACTTAAAACATTACATGGCTAATATTGTCTAAAGGTTTGGTTTAACCGTCCTGGTCTTATGTGTGTCGCATTGATTACTGCTGACGGTGCTGTATTCAGCTTGATTCTCTTAATCCCATGGTACAACATCCTTGATTCTCCTCCCATAACTAATACATCCCCTGACTTAAGCGCGCATTATCTTATTAGCACGGTCCGCACGCTTCTGCTCGCCGTACAAGAATTCTGCGTCATCTCCAATGGACCAAGACACTACGGGTATCCCTCTTTCGAGAGACTCCGTTGTCTCATCCTTGTCCTGATGTAGTCCGAGTCGCCCGTCTTTCTCGTAGAAGTTCACAATGCAGATGTCTGCTTGTATGTCTAGAATCGGGTCAGCTTCCAACTGCTGAGCGATCTCCACAACTTGTGTGATAACCGGATGGAACTCTTCGGGTATCCCCGGTGGTGAGACTCCATCTTGTATTCTCGTGGTCTGGTATGTCTTGGCATACAGATTCCAATCCTTGCCTAAGCTCATCATCTTTAACTTCATCCTTGCTCCCCCTGGGTACTCCGGTGTATAGAAATCTCCCGGTCCCACTCCTAGTTGACTGCATCTCCTGATGATGGCTATTTGTGCTTCAGGTGTCAGGTATCCCCTTAATAAAATCATACCTGGGCGGATAACCTGACATTGTTGGGTTGGAAAGTCTCGGGTCTTGATGTTGGTGTCTTCCGGGTTAAGTGTTGAAGGTATTGGGTAGCAATGTTGAAGTTTCCTAAGGTGGTAACAGGTTATATCTTACTTATGTTCTAATCTTATCTTATTCTCATCTAACTCATTATTCACCAAATCATGCATGAAATGCGGTAAGCAGGCAATTTTTTTTATTACTTAAAGGTTTATGGCGGTACCTGGCCTCGATGAGGGTTCAGGCTCATCGTCCCGGTCCACCATGTGTAGTGTGGGTCCCGACTTCTGGACTACTCGAGGGTTCTTATCCGCAGCTTGCTGCACTCTCTTCTGACCGTCAGATCCAGCTCCCTGATCGGTCTTGCCCTTGCCCTTCATCTCGGGCCTAAAGGCTCTGCTAGCGGGGTTCCGGAAGCACTCGTATGCTCGGTGCCCGTACACCCCACAGTAGTTGCACTCAACCTTGTTCCCCTTACAATCGAGCCCGGGGTGGTCCTTGTGACACCACTGACAGATGTAGCGTCGCTGGTAGCCACCGCCGGCTCCCTTATCAGTCTCAGATCCAGATCATTCATAATATTAGTACTCATATCTTAAACGGTTGCTAATGGTCTCTTAACTCACTCAATATTAATTTCCTTACCCTTTGGCGCCCTTGAGCGCAGGGGCTTAGCAGCGTATGCATAAGTCAATTTCAATGGCTCTTCAGCAGCCTTCTCCTTTTCCTCCTTCCCTTTCTGGTTCTGATTCTTCTGGGCTTGAGGTTGGTACTTCTGTTTCTTGTACCCTCCTTGCCCTTGGTGCTCGGTGCTCTTCCCGACATTCTTTCTCTTGGCATTGTCCTCGTCCCTCAGCTGGACGGTTATCTCAACCTTAGCAGCGGCATGATAGCACTCCTGCTTCCCAAAGTATTTGTTTTTCTTACTTCTCACTTCTAAATCTAACTTATTCACTTAATCATATCTTAATCATTCTTATTACCTGCAAAGTCGTATAGCTCGTCGGCCCCATGCCGTAGCGGAGTCGATGGCTAAGCCCGCCATAGAAGCGGTCCACCAGAATCTGGTCTGAATATCCAAGACCTGGCAGAAGACGGAGCAAGGTGGTGAACTCTGAGTAATACTCGTCTACCGTCATCTTGTCCGTCTGCTTAAGCGCATCCAACTGCAAGCGCTTCTTCATCTGGACATGGGCGGGATAGTACTTCGCTCGTAGCAATGCTGTGTACTGGTCCCAGCCGAAGTCTGGATTGGCCACATGCTCGCCCTCACCAGCTTCCACCAATCGCCCGCTGCCCCCTTCAGGTAGAATGTAGCTAGACGCACCTTGATCCCAGCAGGGACGTCAAGGGTCTCGAAGGCGGTCTCCATCTCGGAGATGTACGCCTCAAGCTTGGCAGGATCAGTCTCCCCCTTAAAATGTGCGGTTCGAAGGTCTGCAAGGCTCTTCACCCAATTCGGTTCCCGGGGCTGTGGCGGTGGAGGTGGTGCACCCACACCTGGCTGATAGCCCATGTGCCCTAATGCGGCAGCTACTATCTCTGCGATCGTCTGCCCTCCCGGTATCTCTGAAGCATCATCGCCTCTACCACGGCCTCGGCCTCTCCTTCCTGACATCTGAACAATCACAACTCACATTAGATTCGTATCCACCACTGTTTCGGTTAAAGAATTTATAACGTCCGTAGACGGTAAAGACGATTCACACTTAATAGTGGTCATCAGACTCTACTCACATAAACTTCTCTCACCCTTAACCCATCACTTATGTCTTTACTCATAACCTAACTCGGTGGTTACTTATGTCCGGTATTTCTTGATCAGAGCGTAACTACGCTCTGATACCACTTTTTGTAACACCCCGTCCAAAGCCCATCGTGGTTATCTCAAAACTTAACACTTAATAAAAAATGTCGCAGCGGAAATAACAAACACCGGGACCTTGCCACGGTCTGATAATTAGAATATACCGAACCTTACCGATTTCCAACACTTATCCAAAGTTTACAACCGACCAAAATACCACCAACCAACCGAGTTTAAGTAGTTAAGTCATAAACACCAACTTACATCAGTTTAAATATATAACAGACGGGCGCACAAGCGCAACCCGTGCTCAAAATGAATCAACCCATCCTAAGTCTAACCACCCCCACTCTCAGGGTGACTCCTCATCGGACGCTTACCTGCAAAATAAAAACAGCCCCCAAAGGGGGTCAGCACGAATTCTGGTACGCCCTCTCATGGCCCCAAGCTAACGGGGCTACGACGACTAATTGTCGATAGCATGGAAATTGATTAGAAACACAATCATGATATGAAGTGCTATAAACAACAATCCACATTGAACAGATAGTTCACACACGTTGAACGACTTAAATGCGTTCCCTTAGTAAGTGAGTTAAATATACAACTCCTCAAAACTCAATGCCACTTATCCTTAGTCCAACTTAATTTGCCACAGCCTTAGCCCTTAACTTAATCTCAGAATACAAACCGTTCTTAGTTAGAAGTGGTTGTAACTTATCTTAATCTTAGGATTTAGGTGATCTTACCGCACCATCGTAACGCCACCTACCTTGGACTGGAGTCCAGTGTAGCTGAGCCGGCAACCGACCCTAGGCAACAAGTCCGAAGACAAGTCCTCAAGCGGAAGTCGGATCTGATTCAGATACCGACCCCCTTTTTCCTTAGCATGCATGACCGGAGTCAGTCCCGGGTTCCTCACTCCCCCCCTTAAGTTCCAGTTAGTGAAAATCTTACAAACCATGTGTTAGTTAAACCTTAACGGGTATTAACAAACAGATACCAATACTTAACTCCTTTTCTTAACTCAGTAAGTGCTAAACTTAGTTAGTAACAATCTCAAGTCTCGTGGGTTAGTGTAAAGAGAACACATTCACCACGAGAACATATATAGCCGGTTGCATGCTTTATCTTGTCTTAGTCATAGCAAATAAACAGATAGCACACAAGCCGAGGGACACCTCGTTAACCTCAAAAGCCACTTACTTCTCATTATTTCTTAAGCTTGTTTAAGCCCCTAATGACCTTTATATGTCATTAATTATGTCCTAACAATCTTATAGTATCATTACCAAACAAGTCCCAACCTTAAAACCCCATTTTTCAACATTCTGTAGCTTTTTTTGATGGGTCCGGGTTTGTGTCCGAGGATGTAAACCGGGACCAATACACCGCAAAAGTTTCTGGACAATTTTATGACTGGTCCGGGTTTGTGTGCTGGGATGCAAACCCGGACCAACCCACGGCTAAACTCTCTGGATAGTTTTGGTGTGGTCCGGGTTTGTGTGCTAGTTTGCAAACCCGGACCTACACTAAATGTGTCCAGAATGATGATTTTTGACCTCTGTTCAACCTCAATTCTTATCCTAACCTTTTTATAAGTATCCTAGCATGTTTTGACATCGTTTTAGCACCTTAAAATCCACCTAATCCATCCGTCATCTCATACCTCATCCCTTGGTCATTCACTCAAGTTCTTACCAAAAATTCCTAACATCCATACATAGTTTCCTACGCTTCTATCATGTAAACTTGCTTAAAAACTCAACTAACCAAAGTGTTTCTCCATAGGCATTATCACCACTCCTAGAACTTTCTTACCCATCCCCATTTGTTTTACACAAACCCTCAAAACTCCCCAAGCTTACACTTGGATTCTTGTGAGCATTATTCTTCCTTTAGTTATCAAAACTTGCACAAGACTTAATCAAACTCCCACTATAACCCCTAAGCATCAAACTCACTAATTTAAACTCTAATTCCATCAAGACAACTCCTAAGTCCTTTAAACACTCAAGAACACACTAGTTCACTTTCTTTTACCAATTTAAGCCTTAAGAATTCCTAGTACCTTCTAGGTCATCAAACTTCATTTATACACCTTAAGCTCCTTGTTTTCTCACTAAATTTTGACATGGCTTCCCTAGTATACTTCTACACCCAAACACTTAGGTTTTTCACCATTGAACAATCTTTATCACCCAAATTCTTTCCACACATTCTTAACACTCTATTTACACCAAAACTACACCACATCATCATATAGTGCAATAACTTAAAATGCTTGGCACTTAGGCCCTTAAATGACAATAAGCTTAACCACTGAATTCCACATATATTTGCCTTTAACCTGCAAATACACACAACAAGGCTCCCATTGAAATAAAATGCTCCTTGTAATTCACCTCAACATGGTTTAACTATCTCATTTCTCATTTGCTCCTTAGTCACAAGTTCTCAATATAATAGTATTCTTTCTCCTAAGTTTTATATCCCTTTCCCATTATAAACTCTAAGCTAAACTTGTTACCTATCCATATCCCATCCCTTAATACATTAAAAAATCTTAAGGTAAGTAATTTACCTTGTTCTTTTACAAGCTCACAAACTTTCCTCCTTAGCCTTTTCCCTTGAACAATCTCGGTCACCAATCAAGTTCTCCTTGCCAATGTTCTAACCAATATTCAATGACTCCAATGAGTACTAAACAACACACTAACCTTAAGGAATAAAACCTAGGTTAAAAATGTGTTTTAAGGTATTGAATTGAATGTTTTACCTTGGATTCTCAAGACAAGCTTGGATATGAACCAAGAAGGACCTCCTCTATCCTTTGGAGAGTAGAAAACAAGCTAGAACAAGGCATAAAAATGGAGCCCCATGAGTATTGATTTTCGGTAATGGAGAAAAATGGTGGAAACCTAGATTTTCTTACATATTCTTTACCTTAAGAGAATGGAGAAGCTAATGGAGTCTCCAAGCTTGAGTTTCCCCCTCTAATGGCGGTTTGACTTGGCACCAAAATGGAGCTCTTGAAGTTTTGGAAAGATAGAAAGGAAGAGCTTGAGCTAACTAAGAAGAATATGTA